>OX639995.1:35640443-36121907 GCA_951828415.1 Anomoia purmunda | reverse complement strand
GTCTTAATGTTCTCGTGTTTTTTTCGGGTTGTCCCTCTTCTGAGTGAGCAATTCGTTCTTACGCTTATTTGACCAATAACAGAGGCAACACATTCTTACATCTATAATAAATATATGCAATGCGATCTCTATTACAACCTTTCTTTTGATATACAAGCGTACAATAATTCACTTAACTTATAAGTAATCTAAAATTCCCTAGACAAAGCATTGCTCAGTTTTGCTGAAATTACAACTCTTACTTCCGTGAATCACATTTTGGAAGTTTTTTCGTGGATTCATTTAACCCTTCGTTGACCTTAACCCATCATCAGGCACGGGAGTTGTATTAAACCACAGATTCAGAACGCCATTAAGTAATATCGAAACTCCATCACGATAATGGCTGGCAGTAGCTTTCACTGATGCTTTATTCTTTATTCAATGCTTCTTTTAATTAAAATCGTATGGGGCTTGTCGCACCCCACATATCGGAACTTGTAACTTTTGTTTTGAACTTTTTTACTTCCGGGGTTCCAAAAAGTGAAGATGAAATTTATGATTAAGGAACTTTTTGAGAAGAGAAATATACAATCTTATTAGGTGTAGGGATTATCCTGATGAAGAAGCTGCTTCTTAAAATACGAGAAGCTGTAGGGCAGGATGGAATAGTTATTAGAAACATGATTTGATATTCTGCAAAAATTGCATCAGTTTGCGAACGAATGGTATTCTTTAAATAATTTTATTGTATTTTCGTAAATTCATAGAAGATTTTTTGTAACGCAAAAATTTTAATTTGTATTTAGTTTCATATGAAAAATTAAACTCTTGAACTATATTGAAATAATAATCGTTTTATACAAATATGGTTTGTTTGAGTAAATTAAATAAAGTTAATCTAGTAAAGGATATATTTATTAAAAAAAAAAAGTAATGACATAATCCAAAAAAGTTACATTACTATGTATTATATTGTCGGATCTTGGAATAAAAAACTACATGTCGACTTCCACTTTAAAACATTTAGCTTTTGGTGAAAGATATCGGTATTTTAGTTTTGAAAGTAATAAAGACGGCGAGCATGTCTTTGAATTTAATGGAGTTCATATCCATTACTAAATTACATGACACATAGAATTCTATACAAAGGTCAATGCATGTGCCCACCTAGTGGTTTAATCTTTTTATACTCAAGTGCAGTGGCGTCCAGGGTATTATAACTTGATTAATCTAACGGTTGTTTGTAAAAGCATAAAGCAACCGAGATAGATAATAGAAATGCATATGTCAGAATTCATAGAATTAATAGCAAATCAAGACATATCTGTGTGTCCGTCCGTCCTTCTGCCCGTTTGTCCGTCCGTGTGTCAGGTAACGCGAGAAAATATTGAGCTATATGAACGAAACTTTGTATAGGTACGTATTTCCTTGGACCATGGGTAGATTGGTATTGCAAATGGGCGAAATCGGATAATTACCATGCCCACATAATGATGTTTTGTAAAAATCAAAAGAATGCGATATTTCAGTAACCAGTGCAGATAAATTTCTCAAATTCTATACATAGAATTAGGTTATAAAACGTTAAATTACAACAAACCAAAATATATAATATTTTACTAAATCATGTCGCGAATTCTTTCAAATTTTGTACAAAGAATTTAAATACTTACTTACTTAATTGGTGCTGTAACTCCTTACGAGATTTTGGCCGAGTTTAGCAAATTGCGCAAGTCACTCCTTCTTCCTGGTAACTGGCGCCAATTGGAAATATCAAGTGACGTCAAGTCCTTTTCCACTTGGTCTTTCCAACGCAGAGGAAGCCATCCTCTTCCTCTACTCCCACCAGCTGGTGCCGCGTTGAATATTTTCATGGCTGGAGCATTTTCGTCCATTCGCACAACATGTCCTAGCCAACGAAGCCGCTGTATTTTTATTCGCTGGACTATGTCTATGTCGTGGTAAAGCTCATACAGCTCATCGTTTCATCGTCTGCTGTATTCGCCGTCGTAAAGCCGTAAAGGTTCAAAAATCTTTCCGAGAATCTTTCTCTCGAACACTCCAAGGGCCGTCTCATCCGATGCTGACAGTGCTCATTCTTGAGCGCCACACAATAGCACGGGGATGATGAGAGACTTGTAGAGTGTGGTTTCGGTTCATCGAGAGAGGGCTTTACTGCGCAATTGCCTACTCAGCCCAAAGTAGCACTTGTTGGCAAAAGAGATTCTACGTAGGACTTCCAGGCTGGCATTATTGTAGGTGTTAATGCTGGTTCCCAGATAAACAAAGTCCTCCACTTTGTCGAAATTGTAATTGTCAACAGTGATGCGGGAGCCGAGACGTGAGTGCGCTGACTGTTTATTTGATGACAGGAGGTACTTTGTTTTGCCCTCGTTCACTTCCAGACCCATATGTTTCGCTTTTTTATTCAGTTTAGAAAAGGCAGAAGTAACGGCGCGGTTGTTGAGGCCGATGATATCGATATCAGCAGCATACGCCAGAAATTCCACGCTCTTATAAAATATAGTGACTGAACGGTTCAACTCTGGAGCTCGAATTATCTTTTCAAACACAAGGTTCAAGATATCGCACGAAAGAGAGTCACCTTGTCTGAAACCTCGTTTGGTTTCAAACGGCCCGGAGAGGTCCTACCCGATTCTGATGGAGCTGGTGGTGTTGCTCAATGTCATTTTACATAGTCGTATTAGTTTTGTTGGGATACCAAATCCAGACATTGCGGCAAATAGGCAACTTCTTCTTGTGCTATCGAAATCCAACACCGAACTTGCGCTCCTTTACATGGCAGCTGTAGTAGACGTCGCAAGGTCCGATTCTCTTCTTTCATTGCCCGGTCTATCGCATCTCTTGGATGGCGGTAATTTCAGCCTTTGCCTTTACAAGGACATCCACCAGCCGGACAGAGGCACCCTCCCAATTAAGGGTTCGGACATTCCAGGTGCATGCCCTTAAATCGTAGTCCTTTAAACGTTTGCCGTGGTCGTCATCAGTATAGGGGGTCTCATCCGAGGATTTTTGCTAACATTTTTCATTGGAAAGTGTTTTTACGTGGCGGGTACCAAGCCCAGCGCACATCCAGATTCTGGGGATTTCTTGATTTAGGGCACATTTATATAGCGAGGCGCTTGCTCCAAGTCAGACGTCCGCTCGCAGCCGCACCTACTGATGAACAGACGCTGCAAAACCCCTGGAGGGCCCTTAAGCCGAAAACGTCGGAGTGGCCCCTCCAGGTTCGCCTTCCCAAACGGGTGTTCGGGAGCTACCGTATGCAGAGGAATCGTTCTGGTCACTCCCAGGTGAATGGCGATCAGAGACTTTCCCCACTTGCGTGGACTTCTATACACGGCCCCCAGAATTTAATTAGGGAGAGAAATAATTAAAAACTCTTAATTTTGGGTAGTGGCTGTGGTACGTTAAAATCATACTAATCCTCTTTTGGGTTTATTTAAATAAATAAACGTCGTTTAAGGTTTGCTTCAAAATGATTTTATATTAGCAAAGCTGGTTTGATTTGATGCGGCCATAAAGACATATTTTTTTTCATGTATTGAACAGAGGCTTTGGTCTTAGAATATTGTTTATGCCTTGATCTGAAGAAAATATGTAACTATTTTCGAATATCATATATCTACGCGGAATTGCTGGGAAGATATGGTAAATAGTATTTTTGTGTTAAATGGGGGTGGGGTTGTTTTCCGAAACAAATAATATATAGCCTTATATATAGGATCTTTATACCAAATAATATATACCTGCTACAAATAATTGTGGAGTTATAGGAGCTTGGCTTTTTTATGTTTAGAGGTGTGGTACTGCCAATTTTTTCCCAAAACGATATACAATTTAATCTATAAGAGATATATATACAAATATTATTGATCTCCTCCGAATAGTTGCGATATACGGCGAATTCAAATTTTCTTTCCCATCGGGGCGTAGCAGTGCCAAGTTTTCCAAATTTTTAAACATCCTATGTTGGGCCCGGAGACCACATGCACCTACTTTTTTGAATGCGTATAAAGGACTCACATATATTTTTAAATATAAGATTAAGTTTTTTGATTGCATACAAATTTAAAAAAAAAAACAACTTGCGCTGGATAGATATTTAGAGTTCGATTGTACCCGAATTTGTATGTATTACATGCCCCTTAATTTTGAGCGCAATAGATTATTTAGTTTAAAAGCATTAAATAACAAAAAACCTACGTACATTATATTTTTATCTACATACATATAAAGATTTATTTCTCATCTTCACTTGCTCCCGCCTCCCGCCTCGTGCCTCCAGCAAAAGCAATTAAATTCAATAAAAAACTCAATTAACAAAAAGTGGCAATTTCCTTAAGATAGTAACTAAATAACACAGCTGCGTTTTGCCACATGCCATCTCTAAACTTTTTTCCATCAATTTTATTCGAAGTTATTTCTTTTATTTTTCACGCTTACCAATTTTTTTTTACAACTACTCGTCAAATCTCTGCCACCAAATTTACTTTACTTCGTTGAAATTGAATTTAGAATTTGTATTTCTTTTCATTTCCTGCAATTCGCTTCAGTTTGCCTGCGTTTGCGTTTTGCCATCAATTCATTTTTTATTTTATTTTTTTTGCAGTTTCTTTTCACGCTTTCCATGAACTTGTCGTTTATTTACTTTTATCCCGTGTTTAATGTTGCATTATTCTGGCCTCTTCAAGTTCACTTGCGCGCCCACTCACAAGTTATACGAGTATGAAATATGCGAAAGTGTAAAACGAATTACTTTTCTTTACTCGCACATGCGTAGATATTTTTTTTTTTTGGGCACAGGGAAATGGTGTATGCCTTTATCTTTTTTTTACATTTTTACATCCGCAACAGCAGGTTAGTGGATATTCAAATTTAAAATGAATGAAATATGTCTGTATGTGTGTGTGTGTGTGTGTTTGTGTTGGTGAGCGGAAACGCATTTAATGGCTGTTGGCAGTATCGGCAGGATGTGCAATACAGGCGGCCTCCTTCAGTCAGCAGGCGCACGTCTTCGCCATTCGAATGTAAATGCTACTCGGTTTTTTATTTTTATTTTTATTTATTTTTTCTCTCCCTAAGTCAGCACATAATTCAGTAGCATGTACTAAGCAAATATATTCACGCGCAAATAACACACCCGCCTATTGCTCCTCCTAAGTGCTCGCTCCTTTCTCACGCCAAAGCGTTTACAATGTGCCCATGTGCTTCTGCTACATTTTCACTTTTTCATTCACATTTTCACATGCATATTTTTCGCCCATTGGCATGTCATGTGGTTGCCTTCACATCCAACCTCCAACGACCTCATTTCATTTCAACTACCCCGCCTCCTATGCACATAGCTCACTTTGTTTGCCTGCCGGCTTTCAGCCGTGGCAGCTTGTCAGCTGTGCTCTGAATTATGATAACTATAGCCGAGCTGTCAGTCCAACTGCGAAGTTCTTCTCCGTCTATCCCATTCCTCATCATTGCACCAGTGTTTCCTGTATTTGCTCGCCTAACGTATTCCCTGCAAAGGCGGAAGTCGTCAGACAAATCAAGTTTCGTCTTTGTGTGCTTGCCTGCTTTCTAAGCCTTCTTCTCTTCGCTCTTCACTGTTCTCATCTTCTCCATTTCCGTCATATTCAATTTTATAATTTTTTTTTTCGTTTGCATTATTTCCTTTTTTGCTCAACTATTGATGATTTCTCAGACCTGTCGGTGAGGTCAGTGTTTAAGGAAGGGACGGGCAGGCAATGTTCACACAAATAAAAATATTGGCAGAAAATGACACCCATTGTAGGTCGACAAGCAACTGGGCATTGCTGAAAATATTCTCTATAACTACATATATTTGTGAGTACACTAAAGTGTAAATATGTTTACAATTGGATTTTTTCTACGTTCGCTGCCTTCGTTCTCGATTTGCTTGCTTTTGTATTGTAGTAGAATGCATTTATTTGGTTTTCCTGTTATTTGTCTGCCGGCACGCATTGATTATTTTAAAATTTTTATTATTTATTTTTCATTTTTTACTTCTTTTCACTTTTTTCTTCTTCTTCGCATATCCGCCATTTCCTTACTCTAATATTTCCTTCTTCAAATGAGAGAATTCTCCGCCTCCATTCAGTTATTGTTTGCCTTTGGGAATGCGGCAGAAAGTAAACAACTATTAGCCCACAGCATTTAACCATACGAAAAATTATCCATTATAATTTATCATTTTTCTTTTAAATACAAAACATTCACGTATCCTCATCCCAAATGGAGAACAAGGAATTTCTGTAGAATTCAAAATAAATATAGGCAGATTTTGGTTGATGTGACAGAAATTAAATTCATTTGATTTCTAATCGGTGGGGCCACTTTGAATAAATTTTTTTAGAAATATCAATGACTACGACGAAGTTTACATGAACATTGATTTGTATTCAACGTTTCAATGCCTGTGGCACCTGACTTTACGACTATTACGTAGATTTATGCTATACAAAGTTCTTTGAAAGAAGGTGTGCGAGATAGTGGTGGCGACCTTATTATGTCACAACAGGCATGGGAAAATCTTACCCCTAAAAAATCACGGTAACATTGTGACCCAATACAAATCTAAATTAGCTTTAAATTTGTATCAGCGGAGTAGCTAATTAAATTCTTGAAGTGAAAATTCTAAGGGTGCGACTCGTAAATAGAGAGTAAAATTTTTAAAGCTGGTTACGTTACATAGTTGAGACGACAGATACAATATAGAGAAAGAGAGAGTGAGAAAGAGAACGACTGTACAAGGCAATACAATGCATTTGATCAGAAAAAAAAAATGTTTGCATTTTTGTAAGTAACTACTGCATGGAAAATTATTTACAGAATAGGGACAAATGATGTAGTTAAATTGAATAATCTGGAATTTTGCACAAACTTTTCAGATTTAGGATTCCTAAAAACACTTACAAAATATTTAGGTGGAGAGATCTATAAATTTCCACATTGAGCAAAGCGTTGCCGCGATCATTTCGATGGGCAACGCATCAGCGGGAAGATGGTCATAAGACAATGAGCAACTGTTGCTTTTATTCGCCTGCATCTTGGTTTTTGTTGTTATTTTCCTATTCGAATACAGAGCAAAGCATTTGTTCGTTTCCATAGGCAGCGCAAAACCAGAAGAATTTACATACTTTCACCGTTCTACAAATAAAATATACTAACTACAAAAACAGATTAAAGTTCTCTGATAGATATCAAAGTTTAATTTGGTACAATCAAGTTTTTAAATAAAGACATGCTGTCCTTTGTGTCCCTCAATATTTTAGTAACAAAGTTTTATTTAAATTTAATATAAAGTATTGGCTTGGAGAGAAAAAGACGTGGGATACAAAAATTTTGGAAAATTGGCGTGGTAATGTCGAAAAAATATTATCTCTGAAACTACTGTATCAATGTGCATCAACATTATTGGTTTTAACTTAATAAGCATAATTTCGAAAATCATGGAATTCGTGGGGAAAACCACCCCAACTCTCCTATTACGAAAAGATAAAATTTTGGTTTTTTATTAAATCAAGTACAGAGATAAAGTGCTAAAAAAATAAAAAAAAAAATAAAGGAATAATATTCTATTTTCCCTTATATATCTGTGGCAATTTACCAAAACATCTTAAGTCGACTTAAGTCAAAATCGAGTTAAGGTCATATTCTAGTTCTCCTACTCATAATCCATATTTGTGTACAATCCGATTTAAAAAATTCCAATTTTAAAGAAAGTTATCGCCTTTTGTATTTTTCTTTTCTTTATTTTTGAAAATATTACATGCATTAAAACGTTTGATTTTTCTTAACTTTCCGTTTTTTAAAATATCTTATGTACAAACCAACGAATAAAACATACTTCTTACTAAATATTTTTTCAAAATCTGCCTATAATGTCTTAAGGAATAGTTTTACTTTTTCCTTGATTGAAAATAACTCATTAAATTTCAACACAATAGATTTGAGAGAAAATCGCCAATATCTCACTACTCAATTTTAAGACTTAAGATGTTATGGCAAAACGCCACAGATATAAATAAATAGAAGTTTTATAAATTAAAAAAAAAAAACAAGTGTATTCTATTAACTGCTTTTATTGCATATAGCAAGCACTTGTAATTTGATACAAAAACTTTCGCCGGGTATTTCGGTTGCACCTGAACTTAGGCTCTTCTTTACTTGTTCTGAATTAAGAAACGACTTCCTTAATTAATTTATGTACATATGTTATTGTCAAGCGTCGCCAATACCTAATTATTTTTGTAGCTAACAATTAAGATTGATATGTCTGAAGGCTTTACCCTTGCCAGATATAGAGTTTTTCGAAACGAGGATCATTTTACGCATGCGAAAATCGCTCGCAATAAATGTATTGCTACTAAATAAGTAGACATAGATATGTTTTATTTAAGTTCCCACAAGCCATTAATATTTGTAATGCCAATGATTTTCTCTTACTCTTATTGTCTTAAAAAATTTAATTTCTATCATTTCTATTGTGCTACATGCGACTTTCTTCACATCAAAAAGCTAAATTTGTTAAACTGCGTTTACATTTTACATTTCGAGGTAATACATTTTAATCTGCTGCAATTTGATTGCTTCTGTACGCATTGCTATTTAATATGACTAGCTTTTTTGTATTTTTCATTTACGCAATATATTTATAGCTTCCCCATTAACTAAATTAAAGCGTTTTCTAAAACATAAAATTTGTTATTAAAAATCTGATTTAGGAATTTCCCACTCAATCGATTGGTTTTAGTCCTAAGAGCTTAATTTTTGATGGCATTTGCGAATCATCATGGCATCGCAAAAAAAACCAAATCCATTGAAAATTCATAATTTTTAAATTTTGGTTAAGATAAGAAAAACCTTCATCCTCGAAATCAAGTGAAGAGTCTGTAAAAATTATTATTCATGCTTGTGAACGCCATTTTCTTTTAAAATGAGCACTTGAAATCGCATACGCCCCAATTTTGTAGTTCAAGATAATTTTGAATATGAAACTAAAACTTCTGGCTTTCGTTAATGCACAAAAAGTTTTCCCTTTCATATTTTTGGAGCTAAACTCGATTGCATTGCTCTTTTCACAAGAAATTGAATGACGAGATAAAAAATTTTAAGTCTATATTTAATGGGTTTGGTTTATTTCTACAATTTGGATTTAGCTGTTGCATAAAATTCTGTTAAACCGATCGCTTATTGATCACTCCATTCCCAAATAGAGATCACAACATCACCTCATTAGATTTATTTTTTTATGACTCCACCGGCATTTTAACCCACAGCCTACATATTGCTGGGCAAGTATGTACGTAGCCAATGGACCGCAGTCGGCTTGTGCGCTGCTGTTGCTTTCTACCACTTTCCTAATATCCTACCAACATAATTCAAGTACGACAGTCTGCCGATATTACAGAGAATATGTGGTTATTTTTGTTGGCTAATACAAAAGCTATTTTATTAATTATTGTTAGCTTGTGGGTTTAAATACCGGTGTAGTCATAAAATAAATCTGATGAAGAGATGTGGTGATCTCCGAAGTAGCTATAATTTCTATCACTTCTGTCTGTTGTTGTTTACTTTCCATACAGTAACCTTGAGCTCAAAAATTAATATTAATTAATATATTAATATGTGCAAAAAATGTATTCAGCTCTGTTCCCTCTCTGGCCACCAAGATATTTAGACGTCGGTCGATCTCTTTAGTTATAGCTGAACTTTTAAGCTCTATGTGTGAAACCGGATTCACCAAAAGCCTTTATGTCACATATCTTATGGAGGAGTTGAACGCTCTGGTGTACATTCCATTGGTCGATTTTTGGATCAACGTTTAGGTAAAAAATAAAATCATATTGTAAATTATAACATAAAATATATAGCTATCAAATGCTTCCGATAGTAAGTATATTAATTCCATGTGTCGTTCTTCAGGTCACTTTTAGAGTGGGGTCACAAGTAATACTGGAGCCAGATAGATGTAAGAATGGACCTTTATTCGATACCTATACCTTTAATTTTTATACAGACACTGCATGGCATGGAAAGAGAATACCAAATGTTCACTTTCGACTTTCCGTAGATTTGATCTGCGTAGTTTTAGTCCCTAAATTCGAACTCGCCATAAAGTGCATTTCGATTAAAATATGAAAATCACAACTGCATGTTTTGCACTTGACAGCACTAGGTACCAAAAGCTGATCAATGTGATATCTTAACTGCAACTTGGCTAAGAAAATGAGCAACGCAATCAAATTATTTTTAATTGTCAATTAAAATCATTTTATGTATATTACTCGCTTATCTTCCCCCACGCTATATTCGCGTAAAGTTTTTAAGTGTATTTTAATGCTATAGAAATTTTATGCTACACAACTTTTCATACATATCTGTCTAAAAATAACCCCATAAGCAATTGCTCTAAAATTTAACTCAAATGCAGCATTTATTATCTAAATTCAATGTACTGCCAGCTCTTCAACGCAGCTGTGGAAATTGCCATTTCATTGCGAAAACAATAATATTTATTCCACACAATCAAATTTCAAATTACACAGCAACCAACTCCGACAACTTCTTACATACATACATACGTAAAACTGGTAAAACTTATTTACAACTACACAATCTACAATCTACTTAATACCCAAATAGTGGCAAATTAAACCAGCTGCAGCGAGTTGCTGCCAAAATTTATTTACCTGTGTTTTCAGGCAACACAGCTCAAAATACATTGGCGTACCACAAAATTATACCCCAGTTAATTAAAACGGTTTTCAAACTGACTTCATAAATTTAACGAACCAACAGCGGTGCTACTTCTACCCAGCCAACGGTAGGTATTTCAGTTTAGAGTAAGTATAAATTTCAATGAAGCCAAAAATACTGACAGCATGGCAGGTTTATTTAAAACTGCAACTACACACCCCTTACACACTTGGGGATATTCACACACGCACGTTCGAAAGCATTTAAAATGCTGTCATCCGAAGTAACACCAAACACTACCACTGCCCATGCCACAACAACAACACTAACAACAATAACTTTAACTGTAAGCAACATTAACGATAGCTACATTACTTTATAACTTCATTTAGCTCATTATCCCGAAACTAACTAATTACGCGATGCTTTCACCAGATGGATGGGGTGATTCAACTCGCATCCGGAGCAAGAAAGTGTGAAGGGAGTGAAGGCAAGAGAGAGAGAGAGAGTGTTGTGCAGTAGAGTGAAATAGAAAGGAAGTGACATCGTTAACGATAAGTTACGTTAGTTACGTTATATTAAAGCCGGTGGAGATCGGGTGTACGAAATTGCTCGATATCCTTTCAGCGGCAGCCAAGTCGCTTGGCAATGTCAGTTTGCAACTTGTTGACTTATTACCGAACCGAAACGTGACTGAGTTGCCTGCAAATAAGTACAGTATCGTTTTACTTCTTAAAAGGGTTTGGCTCGCTTGCCTTGTTGGCTTTCGCAAGAATGCATGTCTGTCCGGTCGTGATGTTTGCGCCTTGCTGCTATGGCGGCGAGCCAAATGCTAAGGAATTTGAGAAAGCGAAAGGGCGAGAAATGCGCTTCTAGGTGCATGTACTTTTATTTTCTACTCACCTCGAACTGTTTTATGCTTCTTACTTCATACTTCATACTTCATACTTCATATTTTATTGCTTTGTTTTCGGTAAAAATTTTATTTCGATATTTCCCCTCAGACTACATTATTGTGGTTGACTAGCTGCGTATGGTACTTTGCCAGTTTATTGTAGAATTTTTTTACTCAAAATAACTTTTTTTATGAGACATATTTTCGATTTTATCATTTAAGTAATGGATATCGATGTAAGATATAAAATTTAGAAAGCTGGACGTAAAACAAATTTAGTTCAAATATTATTTATATACCAAATGAATAATGACGATGATAGCGACGCAGATATGTATAGACAAATAACGGTGATATTACTTACTAAATTGATAACGATGTCATAAATTATATTAAAAATAACAATATAGTGGAGGAAAACACAATTCAAAAAAAAATCCCCAAAAAATCCTAACCCCTCTGTGAACTCTATAATAAGCTGGGCGTACTTTGGCTAAAACAGCAATGCATCCGTATTGGAAAACAGACCCAAATAAACAAAAAACCCTGGGCGGTCCAGCTCCGGTTACGTCATTCATGGCATTTTTCGCAGAACTCAGTAGATTATGAAAAGGGAAAAATTGGGTTAGAGCTAACATCCAATATTTTTGTTTGGATTGTGTCTTGTCGGGTATTTTGAGTAGTCCGGATTTAATTACACTTGTACTTTGTCCTGTATGAATTGCGACTTGTCCTCGATTTTTAAAAACCTTGTATGGTTTATATCTTGTCTGGCTTCCGAAATTCGGTATTATGGAGTGTTGCCGTCAAAGTGGCATTAGATTAATACAGAGAAATTATTTTTGTTGAATAATCAAAAATTTCTGGAACAATAGGCCCGTTTCTTTGTAACCAACTTGCATGATAATACTAGGTAGCATAACGAATTGCATGTAAAGCAATAACACTAACTCGCGAATAGAGCCAACTCGCCAAAATGCTTTCCGACCAGAGATGTTGTGTTGGGAAGTGAAAAAAAACTGCGCTATTGTGAATGAGTCGGAAGAAAAATACATGGGGAATTTAGATTTAAGACCTAATTCGTATTTATTTGCATAATATTTTTTAAAAATAGAACTACGTCGACCTAAAATAAATCACATCTCTCATTAAAGATGCAACACAGGGATCTGCATTTTTAACTAAAGGAAATTTTATTCGAAGTGAGTGCTATTCTTTTGTAAGTTGGGTACAAGGAAAACAGGCCTAATAATAAATTTGAATGTAACCTGAATCTTTATACGATATTTAAACTGATACTGATACCTAAATGCATATATGTATATACATCACACAAGATTAAAGACTTAAAGCGACGGGTTTTTTCATAGTAGTTCCTTCCTTCGAAGAGATATTTATTTAAAAACTAAAATCTAAGATAAAAATAAAAGTTTAATGACTTAGAATAGACGAGTATAGCATATTCTCTAAGTTGTGCAATAATATCATATTGTAACATTTTTTCTACTTAATAAAATCATTTCAATTTGAAAGGAAACCCAAATAATTTTAGTGTAAAAATGGTGCCCATCTATTCTAAAGATTAATCAATTTCAGGACAGTTACATTATTGCGGTGGTTCGGCGCACCTTCTGTTCGACAGCTGCATACCGATTGCATACTTTATTCAGCAAAGCCAAGCCTTACATTCAAATTAAGTTGTTAATCAAGCACCTGCGGTACCGTTTATGTGAGTGATAAGAAACCATATTTTCCACTTTTTATTTATAACCTCTATTGTCAGGGCTTCCCCAAGAAGAGTTCTCATTGAGCACAGAGCATCTTGGAGAACTAACTTTTTAGCATCAATTGACTTGTTTCATCCGGGTCTTTCGTTAGATAGATTTACCATATGGGGGTTTTTTCAGGATGCAAATGCCATTTGAGTGATACTTGGCTCAAGTTTTTTGAAGACGGACAACCCTGCGGGGAAAATCGAAATCTTATCACAGTTATCTCTCCAGGCAGCTCTTCTGGATATTCTCAGTTCGTTAATTATAGTCGGGTAAGTAGTTTTGCATTAAGACCAAAATTTTTGTTTCATTAAAAAATTTCTTTGCCTCATACCGTAACTCGGAGAGTATTTTATTCCACCAGGGAACGCTGCTGCGTGGATTTTCTCTATCTTTCGGTTAGGTTTTATGAATGGCATTTATTGTTGATGTTTCATAGAAGTTTACTATATATTTTAAAGGGCTTGCTGGAAACTAAACTACTAATAATCTAATAAATGAACTAACTCGTGCTGTTTCAATTTTCATATCGTGGTCAGTTGTTGTCTGTTGTGGGAAGTAACAATACTGATACAGTGCAGCATATAGAATGTTTACTCCCGTTTTGAATTCTGTTTCTGAAAATAAAATACTAGTTAGCATGGATGGTATCGTATTGTGTAAATTTCAGCCAAAAAATTCATAAAACGATAGAAAACCGAATGAAAGTTTCAAACAGAAATTATTTGAAAATTTTGCTACTTCCGATAAACAATTTACAGAAACTGAATTCAAAATGGAGTAAAAATTTGATAACTTCAAAAATACTACTGTACTAAGCGACGAACCTTAAAAAAATTTAAATAAAAAAAATTTGAAAATTTAAGGTAGCTGAAAAACTTGCTGACTCTAAATGTATAGTCAAACAACTTTTTTTTGTTATGTTTCTGTTGTAATAAAAAAAATGTAAATAAAAAAATTAGTACTTGGAGTAAAAGACCTTTATCCCTTATACGGAGACCCCATTTTCCCTAACTTAGTAACTTCTGCGATGAAAAATAGCTGCTCTTACAAAATAATTGTTGCATTAGATCAAAAATTTTGAGCTTTGAACAGCAGTACAAATATTGGTTTTATAAAATTCTTAATTTTTTTATTATAAATTTTGTTTCTAGAAAAGTTGGTTATGTTTACGTTTCCACGACATTCGGTATGTTTAATGTTTTATACATTAAAAACATGTTTTGTCTCCCTTAATCTATTTGGTGAGCTTTTCTTCAAAGTTGCTTATCAGCTTGCTTTAGATTGGGAGCTATAAAAAACTAATGGGAATTTATTAAAATGTTGATGCTATTAGAGATCAGATCAAACACTTATTGTACGAATTTTTTGAAAGCCAAGATTAGTAAAAAAATAAAATGAAGGACATTTTGAACGTATGTTTGGGAAGCGAAAATTTGGCCATTGTTTTTGGTCATTTTAGTGTAAATGTTTCCTAATGACAGCTTTCCTTCATGTCCTCCAAAGTTTTGAAAATCGTATAAAATGTACGTGATATTTCATCAAAAATTTTGCAAACCCCATTTTTACCATAAAGTTTGCAACTGCGATCAAAATATATTTGATTTATTTCATTGCCTAATTTTCAATACATAGTTATTAGAGTTAATAATTAAATAATAAAAAAAAGGTTTTTTAGTTTTATATTTACAAGAAGAATGCCAGTAATTTTTCTCTAACGCTAATTACAAACGTTCTCCGAAACTCATTCAAAGATTGTACTAGATTTTTATCTTAGGTATTAAATGTGAATATTTGTTTTTCAAAATTACGGAAATTGTATGAATAATATTTTTTGAATGTCGCTTTCTTAATAACTGAGTTGAAAATTTTAACTTAAAGTAATTTTGCTTATTTTGGCATAGGAAAATTTTTTATTTTGGTCCCTAACATTTTTACAATTTTCTCCAGTTTGGGGTTAAAATAAGCTGCCGTTTGATATTTCTAAAATTATAAAATTTTTCTTAGTTATTTGCAACAGCAACTGTATCAACTTTTCGCTCAACACCAAGTGAACTACGGAAATATGCCGTCAGTTTTTTTTGTTTTTTGACAAAATCAGCAATCTTCAAACAATAACCAATTTAATATTTCTCTTTATATAATAACATAGTACTTAATAAATAAATAATTTGACAAAGAGTGTTAGCGCAAAAACTTTTCCAATTAAGCGTTAAACGCCAAAAAGTGGGCATATTTTCTGTCATCTCCAACATCATTTGCCCCAACTCAATATTGTAAATCCATCTCAATTGACTGTTGTTGTCATCAAGTTGCCAAAAGTAGCTGCCTAACACCTTTCGTATTCCCCAGGGCAATATGTCAAGAATAAAATAAAAATTGCGCTTAAATGTCAACTTCAGCAAAGTTTTTAGCTGAGCGTGACAGTGACACTACTCAAGTGTTCATTGCGGCCAACTTCATCACAAACGTGCGCTCTCTCTCTCTCCCTCTCTCTATCTATTGCTGTGCTGCTTCGCTTTCGCTTCTCCATTTCCCCTAATCATGCTTTGTAAGCGAATTTCCCTAACTTTTGCCTTTGTCAGCGATAGACTTTTTAATGGTTACTTGAAGTGTTTTTTAAGAGCTTAGCTTACCTATAGATTGTATGTATATTTTAATGTATATTTGTGCTATACTTTAAACTTAATTACCGCACAATTGAATAGACTGCATTTGATTACTTCGCACCGCTTAATTGTCGTTTAGTAAGTCACATATTTGAGATATAACATAAAAATTGTACGTCAATTACGCGTCGATATAGTCTAACCGTGTGGTAGGTAGAGTTTCACAGACATCTTAGCTAAACTTCAAATTGCTTGAAAATGCGCTGCTACACCACATCGACGGAACGTTTTGCGTAATCGTATTTGAGCTTAAATTTTGATTAAAAACGCATTAGAATGAACGCCCTTAAAAGCTGACAGTAATTGAAATTTACACTCCCATTACAAGAGGGAAGAATGAAAACAACGCAAAGACAAGAAAGAACAAAACTCCCACTCAAACTCAGCGACCTTATCAATGTCGGTAGATAGCTTCTGTTGTATGCTCTCACACGCGCAGGCACACAAATAATATAATCGTTTTACATGCTCCATCTCGTTCTTCCCCCTTTCTCCCGCTACTGGCTAAACTTGTCTATCCTTTTCGGTTTTATCCTTCTTCAAATGTTTTGCCCATTACCTATGTATGTATGTACTTTGTATAGTCAAGCATACCGAGATTTTTCGGCACAATTACCGAATGAAATAAATCCACCTAAATACCGTAACCCACTTCTCTCTCGGTACAAGATGATGTTTGGGAGTTTCGAACGCAAAAATCACGACATTCAATATCAACTATACGCGAATGTCATATACATATGTAGATATATATTAGGGTGGGCCAAATTGTATGGCGCTGAAAACAAGTTCATAGTATCATCGCGATTCTGGTACTATGGATTGTAACAAGTATTTTTGCCCAAGGAACCATATCTCTAAAATGAGTTTCGAGTCTTCGGAATTTTTTGGCAGAGATTTTCAAAAGTACTAAAAATTCGATTCCAATGCAAGAAAAAAATTATTGAAAATATTTTTATTATTGAATTTTTTTTCGCAATTGAAATGTACTAAATATATCAGCTTTTTAGTATTTTTGAAAATAACTGCCAAAAAATCGAAAGTCGATCAGACTCGAAATTAATTTTAGATATATGGTTCCTTGGACAAAAATGCTTATTAAGATCCATAGTACCAAAATCGTAAATGAGGATGTATCACTCCTCATACAAAACAAATCAGTGCTGTTCTTCCATGGGAATTATTTACCATTTCCTTGTATTTATCCAAAAAAAAAAGTGCATATATTTCTCTGCGTTTCTTGCACAAGTTATCTTGACTTACCCAGAGGTGTTTAATATTTTCAAATTTTGTATGCTTAACATTTTAAAATACTAAATTTTAGCTCAAGAAGGAGTCATTGGCAATTGTTAAATGATTTCCAAAATATAGTGTGCTGTATATTTTTTCGATTGTCGCAAGGTAGCGGAAGAAATAAGAATATTTAGATACGTAATTTTTTTACATTTTCGTCAAAATAAAACAACTCAAAGTGTGTGTTAAGTTTTCTCTAATCAAAATTTAAATTATGTATGTATACAAAATGAGTTCAAGGAATAGAAATGCTTACCAGATGGAGATATAACGGATTTTTTGAACAAAATAGAAGCGGATGCATCCGATATAGAGGAAGAAGAATTTAGAGTTTATGAGGAAGCAGTAAACCAACTAAGATTTTTGTAGAGAGAACAACGTCGTATTATTATCAATATAGATCCAGCGGATGAAATCTTCATCAATTCCATAATTACTAGTAATAATATTAATGATATTATTTTTTGAAGAAAATTTCAAGATGCAGCTTGAACTATTACAGACCATACAAACAAAAACAAAAATTAAATTTATTTCGGCAAAAAAAAACAGAAATGCCGTAGCATAACTTACAATTAAAGTACATACAGAGTTCAATATTACGCAGAAATCAAATATTAGATGGCACTGAACATGAACCTGTGTACCATTTCTTTTTCAAAATAGCGAGTCGCCGATAACATTGCTGATCAAAATTCGTTATATTATTTTAATCAATTTATAACAACAGACATTTTTGAAAAAGCCAGGTTTTTTGTTTCTCACACAGAGCTTAAAAGTTCACCTATAGTTAAAGAGATCGACGTCTAAAAAAGCTTGACGGCCAAGAGGGGAAGAGGAGACAGACCGAAGAAATTTTCACTAGAAAATCTTCTTAATATTGGTTGGAATTTCTTATCAAAGTAATTGGAAAGGAAAAGGGCTGAAAATAAGGCGATAACTTCTTGTTTATTAATTTTTATGGAATTTTCTTCGAAAATATGCAATTTAGTTTCTATGTTAAAACTCATATACATAAATGAAATAAAAAAGGAGGTTCTTATATTTTTGCTAGAATCTTATTGAATTTACTCGATAGTGACGCTCCCTTTTCCTTTAAAGGTATTTCTTGTGCATTAATATTAAAAATACCAGTAGAGCAATAGAGAGCTGAACATGTATTAAGTTTGAAAAGTTTTCATCTTAGTTTTA
Source organism: Anomoia purmunda (assembly GCA_951828415.1). Taxonomy (NCBI): domain Eukaryota; kingdom Metazoa; phylum Arthropoda; class Insecta; order Diptera; family Tephritidae; genus Anomoia; species Anomoia purmunda. The sequence goes on along the minus strand of OX639995.1, from coordinate 36,103,368 downwards.
CAGATTTTTTTCTTAATTTTATTAAAAATACATACACAGTCGTAATAAAAATTACTTCTTATTGGTAAGAAATCAAAGAGTAATCCGCAAAATTTTGTTCTGATTTACAATATGGCATTCTAGGCGGTATTTTTGCTCTAATATTTCAAGCAAATACATAATAGGCGTATTCTATTTTTGGATGACATTTGTCAATCACCTTGTTTTTTCTTCAAACCATAGAGCTTATAACAGAATAATTTTGAGCCTTCATCTGGTAAGAGAAACCATGAATGAAGGCCTATATCAGAAATAATGCAGGACCAGATTTAACATATACTAAGTAATCCTATTTGTAAGATATAAAATTTTTAAAAATAAAAAGCGAAACTATTTTAAATGTACCGTACATACTGTTTTATGGAATTCCACAATTTTTAAAAAAAAAAAAACAAAGAATTATTAAAATTTGATTAGTTATTATTATGAATTACTAATCATATTTCATTTTATTTGTATGTATGAATGAATTCTTTTAAGTTGATTTTTAAGTTGAATTTTAAATTTAGATAGGTTTTCTTAAATTATTATTTCAAACTATGAGAATTTATGTTCCTTATTCTAAAATAAACGCATTTCAAAAATAACCACAAATTGCATTTTAAACCATAACCTTTCAAACATATTGGTTTATATAAATTTGTACAAATAATACAGTGCTACAATTTCTTATCAGCAGATTTTTTTCCAAGGTTTTTGTTTTTAAACTGCTATTGGGATTAAAAAAAAGGCAAGTTACTTAAAAACAAAAATTTGTAAAGCGAAATTGAAAAATTGGCAGGAAAGCGTTAAATTTATTATATTCTAAGATTTAAACAAAAACATTTCGGAAACAAATTAATATTTACGAGAGCTAGATCGATTTGAAAACCCCAACCTTTTATAAATAAAAAAGCTTATTTCATATAATATTAAAAAAAAAAAGTACTAACCATCAAAGGTCGGCTAACAAATCTTAAGAAACCTTTCCGACGGAATCATAAACTGAAATTTTGAATGCTGTTTTTGTCTTTTTATTGGAGATTTTTTTAGAAAACTTGAAGAGGTTATTCAAAATTTAAACGATCTAAACTTATAGTTTTTCTTTGGCAATATATTCTCTTTAGGTATTTTATTTCTTTGCAACTATACTAATTTATTTCGCAAATCTCATTATTATTATTCCGGTGAACAAATTTTTATATCGCTTTATGCTTAAACTAATTTACCACCTGAGGTGATTTTTCTTTAAATAATTAGAAAAAAATATTTTTTTGAATTATTATAAAAAAAAATTATTTATAATAAAACTCTATTTTTGTAGGCATTTTCAAATTTAAATTTTGGAGAGCTCTTTCATATTTTTTTTTTACTCATACAAATTTTTAAATCTCATTATAAACTACGACAAAATAGTAGAAATCTGTTAAAATTTCATTCCATTTGAGCGAATAGATTGTGAGATACTCGTATAGTGAAACGAAAAGAAAATGACAAGAAATTGTTTATGTCAATAACTAACAACATAAATTTTTTTTTTTTTCAAAAATATAATTTGGGAATTAATTTTAATGCTCACGAGCTACATATCAACTACATTTAAATTTAAACACAAAACCGAATTGATCGGTTTCACGAATTCCAGTCGAAGTACCTCACCGTTTTTTGCGAGACACCCTAATGCACATACATACAAAATTGCGCTTGTATTTACGTTTGTACAATAAACAGTAGTAAAATTTGCGGGCAGCAAAACAAAAAAAAAACAAAAAAACAAAAGACAAAACTTCTCTAATACATACATTTCTTAAGCAACAATGAAAACAACAAAACTCTAAGCCCTTAGCAATATAGTCAATAGTCCGACCATGTCATCCCACAACAACAAGCCGATGAAAGCAAAACCGACGAATTATTATACTTATAAATGCCTAAATTCGAAATGCATATCAATTTGTGTGTACATGCGAAAACTTTTGCTCTCCATCCTCCCACAACCAAACAAAAAACCCCTCTAAATATCAAATAAAACCACTAAGCAAATAGCCTAGAAGTTAGTAGAGAAATGCCTACAGGCTACCTGGCTGACGATGACGACGACGACAACTCCTGTTATCGCTGTGCCATCATGTCATGGCTTTGTCAGCCTTGACCGGCTTTTAGCTTGGCATGGCACAGTTGTAGATGGATTATTGTTGTGTTGTTGTTAGCTGTATTTTGTGTGCGTGATATCGAAAAATAAGATGAGTTTTCATGCTACTCTACACTTCATTCCGCCTTTGTATTACCGCTGTATTGGAGCTGATTTTCGCACTTGAATTGCCCACAAAGAATTATTGTAGAAGCGATGATGCGGCGATGCCATGGAATAACGTAGCATAGGATTCTGCTTGCTGAATATATTACTAATTGTATTTGTTTTTAAGCTATAATATATTTACTCGGAATTCACTGACACTGGGAAGTGAAAGTGTATTTTTATATCAGATGATTAATTATTTCAAATTCGTAAGCTAAATTTAATCTATCCCTGTACTCAGAAGCGGTAATCGCCAATTTTAAAAGTAATAGACTGAATTGAGCATATTAGATACAAATGTAATGCTTCTGGTCTAAGCAATGTTAAAATTGAGGTTCAAATTTAGCCTAATAACAGTTCATTCATTATTAGAAACTTTTAGTAAAAATTTAAAACTGTTAACTCAAAACGAACAGACTCAATGATTATGGGTCACACAGACTCAGAATAGTACACATTTCAGTTCTTAAACGTTCCCTGAAAAACAGCTGTTTTAAATTTTCAGTGTAGCTAGACTAAGTTCTCTTATTATTTTTTCGATTAAGTTTCATTGCTATTTTTAATTTTTATTTTTTTCGATCAAAAATAGTTGTTATACTTGGATTTTTATTTTTCCCATAAAATTTGATTGATATTTTTCTGATTTCCCCCATCAAATACAATATTATCATCGCCGGTAAAATTAGTGGGTTCAACAAATTGCAGATTCAAGAATAACGATTTTTTTTTATCGAAAAAGAAGAAACAAATTTAAAAGTAACGATCAAACTTCATCGAAAAAATAAAAATCCAAAAGTATCGATAAAATATACTCGGAAAAAAGTGAAACTCAATAATAACGACTATTTTTGATCGAAATACAATACTAAAAATTAAAAGTACCGATCAAACTTGATCGAAAAAATTAAATTTCAAAAATAACGCGAATTTTTTATCGAAAAAATAAAAATGAAAATTGGCGTCAAACTTAATCGAAAAAATAAAAATTTATGAATAACGAATATTTTTATTGGAAAAAAATAAAAATTATAAAATAACGATTATGCACTGAAAACAAAAAATCTTCTTAATAAAATGACGTAAGATTTACATATCATATGAAATATAGATTGGATCGATATATTTGAGTTTTATTTTGTACGAATTATTGTCAATGATTTGCTGATACTAAAAAATCAAAATAACGATTATTTTCGGTGTCCGGATGTAACCGCATGGTTTACGAATATTTACTTACTTTTATTTTAAGTATTCCGATATAAATATTCGCCAATAGAAAATGTTTACTATTTCACCAAACGTTCCGCAATAGAAAAAGTTTACTATTTTGCCAAGCAGGAATTTTTGTGCTAAAAGAAGAGTTTTACCTACACAAATTAACACAAAGCACCGTAGATTACGTATACGCCATGCGGTTCAATTTTTACTATCCCACCCGACCAATGCACCCGAAAATGCCAAATTTTTCGAAAATTAGCTAAACTTTCGAGAAATCTACATAAAACGGACCGAAAACGGATTATTTACGTTTACGTTAGCGATAATTGAGACCAGTATGAATTTGTTTTTACTCCAGTTTATTCGCCATATAAGAAGTGTACTTTTTGGTTAACTTTAAATATTTTTAATTCATTTCAGTTCTCTATGTAAGTATGTATACGTATAAGTATATAATGTAAAAGCTATTAATTTTCAATTGATTTGATATAAAATTAATAAAATTATGGTTTTAAATAAGTCAGCCAAAACATTATTTAAGCTTACGCTCTTTTGTATACAAGTACCGCGCCAGGAGCATTGTTGTGCCAAATTGTTTGTAAAAATTGCCCGCCACGAGCTCCAACTAAATTTCTCGAAAGACTTCCCATCACTGACAGATGAACATATCATTATCTGAATTTATAAATGTTATTACTGCGTAATGGGTCTAAAGTACTTACAAAATTTTTTAATATGTCCTCATTCTTTGACTTTTATTCGAGGTGATTGAGCTCTTCTATTAATTTACTATGAAAAAAATTATTTTCTGTATCAAAAATAATAATCAAACAAGAAAAAAAAAACATCCGTTCAAATCATGAGACTCTTATGTATGGTGAACTTTTTAGTTACGAGAAACTATCGTAAATCTCTTAATATCCACTCACGTACGTTTGTGAGTCGAGTGGAATGTGATAACGCCGAGCAACAACCCAAATCAGCCGAAACTCTGTTAATAAGTATCTTCTGAAAGTATAGCTATCTAATAAAAAAAAAATGTCCAATACATTTGTAAAAGTCAATTCGAGCTTGTTTTTGTCGCGTACTAAGTTCTTCACGCTCCGATTTCTATTGTTTAAAAAATATATAAGTCTGAGCTATATGAAAACTTAAAATATACACAATAAAATTTCTTGACAAATATTTCCGTACTTAATTTCAACTCATTGGCCAAACAAAATCGAACTTCGAAAGTCTTTCTAGAGTGCTATAGAAATTTTTTTTAAGAAATCTCTACAAGGCCATTCTCTGATAATATCTGTGTGCTTTTAAATGCGATTTCGAATGAAATAAATTAACAATAAATTTCACTTAAAAACTAGTAAAGAGCTCTATTATCCTCTTACGACTTTTCAAATTAGCGTTTTGAGAAATATCTTTGAGTAAGCAACAAAAGTCATCGTTAGATGTGAGCCCCAAAAATATTTCGAGTAAAATTTTACTATATATAGCTAAACCCTTCATGTAGCTCAGATGTGCATTTTAATTATTTTACCCAGGTTTTTTAAACCACTTTTGCTGAGACAAAAAACCTTAGTAGGGCATACAAAAAATTTGTTCTAGCTTTTGCTAATCTCACGCGAGTTTTATTACTTGATTGGTGTGCTTACTTGATACAGAAAAATTCCGGCCTGGTTTGAGTTGCCATTGAATTCTCGCACAGTCCAATTCGACTTTTATGGGTTTTTAGTGAATTTTGCATTGAAGCTTTTTCGTTTGGACTCTAAATCAATTGTATCCACACAGATTTTTCCAAATCTTTTGACACTGTATCTCACATAATTCTTTTTTTTTTATATTCGGCTTTTTTAGCTTACACTCGGCCTTCCTTCAACGGTTGCAATCATATCTAAGTGAATGAAGTTGTATTGTTACAATTGAGAATGAATCATTTTTGTCTTATTTGCTAGTTATTTTTTATAAGTTGATGACTTGGAAATTTATGCCACAATAAGAAACTCAGAGGGTCTACTTAGGCTTTAAGCTTATCTCAACGAAGTTATCAATTGGTGTACTAATTTTTTTTTCTCCTTAAATACTTAGAAATATTTTCAAGTAACCTACTACAAATTTCGTGATATTCTGCAGTTGCTATATATTATCTCTAATAGTTTCCTTCAATCGTTATGAGATATCAAAGACCTGAGAGTCCTTTTTGACTCAAGTTTCTCTTTTTCAAATCACATCAATTTTATATCTCATAACTATACTCGTTATTAGATATCGTAAGACGAAATAGCTTGATTTTTTTTCGATTTGTACACTATTAAATTAATGTTTACTGCCTATATTCGGTCTAGGTTGGAAAACGCTATATTTATTTGAGGACCTAATTAAAGGTATTTCTAAAACTCGCACTAAGTTATTTGATTTTTAGTTGCTTGGTTCATGCTTCTTTTTAGTATTTTAAACATTTATGAATTTATGTAACATTTTAACATTCTTAGTTTAAACAATTTGCGATATCGTTAAGAAAGTACTCAGTCTAAAGTATTGTGTTTTTGACTACAGAAATGAATGAATAAATAAATAAAAAGTATAATCTTATTTTTATTGAACCATAGTAGAATAAACTGCAACATGTTGTTTATTAGTTTTGTTTATATTATTTGATATATTTTTAGATTTTGATGTGGGGTTACTTGAAATCGTTAGGAAAAATATATCCTCGCCAAAAAAAATGTTAACTTGCGGAATTGCATTTATAGCTCATTAGGTTTTGAAGTTGTCGTATTCAGAAAAATAAGCCACAAACTTAAGTCATTAATTAGAAAACTTTTGCGAATAATAAGAATAATAAGAAAATAAAATATTTTATGAAAAAAAAAAAACAAATTTGCTAAGTGCATTCGATTTTCAAGTACTTGGACAATTTTTATCGCTTCATTGTCTGAAGGAGCAACCGCTTTTTACCATTTTGATCACTTCACTTCACTGATCCGAAAGAAAATACTTCAATTTGCCAAATAAACTATTTTCACTCACTGATGTAGCAACCCACAAAAAACGAGCATACCGAAACTTAGGTAGTAAGTATATGTATGTATTGCATATCTGAAATTGCCATTGTACTTTTTTACTGATTTATTTTCTATTTTCATGGATATCTTGGTTGTACATATAACATCCATACATATATACTTGTAGAGTTTTTTTTTCTATGTTTCAACCATTCAACAAGTTGGTAGCAAGACGAATCGCATTCACCATAATCCGCATACATGACTACAATTTGCAACAATTTGTCATGCTACCCAAAGCCATGGTAAAGTAACCAGCAAATACGATTCCTGCATGTAGTATATGTATGGATGTGTGTGTGTGTGTGCACTTACTTTCATTCCCTGCAGAAAAAAATGGCAATTGCAAAAATTAACTTAGTTTACAGTTAGTTTTTTTTTCAGAGAATTTCGATTAATATCTCACAATTAGTTAACTACAAAAACCCACCCTTAAATTAATTGAAAAGTAATGCAAAATAATTTTTCCCGAGATTTTACAAATCACATTCCCAAAGTCTTCATTATAGTGATTGACATTTTGGAATCCTCGATATGATGTCGATTATTTCGTATGTCAATATTCGATTTTTGAATCGATATGTCCTGTGTGGAATATATTCAATATATTCTGAAAACACTATTGGAATTGATAGTTCATTCTTTATATTTTGAATAATTTTAAGAAATCTATTTTATGTATAAATCAACTGTAACAGAGCGAATAAGTAAAAACACTTACATTTATTTCTTCCTAGGACTTTGTGCATTGTGTCATTTCATATGGGGACTCTGTTTTGTTTCATTCTAGCTAAAATCGGGCTTGGCTCTCTATAATTAAAAGAGGGTCTTCCTCTTTGAATATGACTACGGGTCATAGAGCTTACGTTTGCTTCAACTTAATCTCAATATCTTTCCTTTGTGGTTCACGATTTAGTTTTCCATTGTCGATTTTATAAACTGATAAAAGTAATGATTTGAGTTTCGTACAAAAAATATATTTTTTTATATTTATTTATCCGGTTATATTGCTACGTAAGATAAATCGGTATATCGGTTTCAAATGCCATTAATTTGATTGATGGATAGTATCGATACTTTAATATCAAACATCCTTACTGCCGTTGTTAGGTTGTTTTGATTTAGAGGCAGTGTTGCTACTTTTAATAACTCCCTCAAGTTTAATCCAGGGACGGAAAAGACAATTATTTCTGAAAACTGTCTGTGCAAAATTCGCTATGAAATAAATGCTCTACAAACAAGTGTAATATACCAATCGATTTCTTATTTCACCGAAAATCAAATTTTAAAATAATTTCTTTTCGCAATTTTTTTCCAAAATTAAAAAAGTAACAGTTATTTTTATATATTAAATCTAAAATAACATTTTTTTTGCGATATTTATTTAAAAAATTACCAAAAACAGTAATTTCCGACTTTCATTTTTTAAGTCAAAAATAATAGTTATTTTTATTTTATAAATAAAAAAAAACTGCTATAGAAATCTTTTATGTAAAAAAATCATCAATATAAATCATTCACTGGCTATAAATTTTTACGACATACTTGTAAACGTCAATCTAATTTTTCGCAGAAAATAAGCTGTTGGGGAACCAATTTTTTTTTTTATTATTTGTAATAAATTAAATTGATTTTTAGAAGTATGACTTAAAAAATAAAAGTCAGTAACATTTATGCATAAATAAAAGTTTCCAATAACTGTAATAAAAATAATGTATTACTGTTTTTTATGACTTTAAAAGTAATAATAAAAACTGCTATTTTTGATTATAAAATAAAAAATTAAGAATAACAGTTGTTTCTAAGTTTTAAAATAAAACTCAAAAATAACTTTTGTTTAATGATTAATTAAAAAAAAGTTATATAATAATCGTTAATGAGCGATTCTTACAGCAAAATTGTAACTGTTACGGCCGCCGGTTTAATCATTTCCGTAATTTGTTAACTCAAGTTCTAAAATTTGTTAAACACCTGCTGTGTCAGTTTAAGGGAACTTGTTATTTTAATTTATTTTTATTTTTATTATTTACAAATCAGAGTAGTTACACATTTAAATTCACTCGCTAATAAAATGCTACTCGTCTACCCAACACCAACTACTAAAAAAAAATTACCCTCATTTTGGTAGCAATTTACTTGAACGGCAACACAGTTTGAGCCGACTTGTGATGTTGTCAAATTACAACTGTCAAACTTATAATTATCTCTAGTGTGAATTTGCAAAAGCTGCGCTGTGAGAATAAGCTAAGGTTAGAAAACGCCATTATGAATGAATACAAATGAGAAGTCTTCTAAATTCAAGATGGCGACGGCTGATATTAAATGTCACAAATAACCCATATTAATTGTCAAACATAGAAATTCGCTCAGGGAATTACACAAAAATGCTGTGAATGGCTACATCAGGTGATCTCAGCTGTGCCGAATTTTGACGTCGTTTTTATTTGCATATTATTTGTAAATAGTTATATGACTACGTCAACCTAAAATTTGTTTGCACAACCATTTTCCATTCATAAATGACATTAAACAAATCACATCTTTCATGAAAGATGCAAACAGGGTTAATTTTGTAACTGAAGGAAATGTTACCCAAGTTGTAGCGTTCTTTTTCAACTCGGGTACAAAGCGGGCGTGTTAAAGAAAATACACAGATAAAATTTACCATTACTTCAATCCAACTCAGCTATAGATTCATTTTATGTTAGATTCATTTCCTGCAGGGTACCACCTAGCATCAAATTCGTATAAATTTGAAATCTTACACACATGAATGAGCAGCTGTGATTCAACCGTATGGTTGTGATTGTGTTTGACTTGCCGAAGAAAACAGATTGCTTTTTGCCAGAGCGCGCGCAACAGATAAGTGGCAAAAGAACCGCTTACAATAACAACTACTGGCATAGCTGAGTTATAAAGAAAAAAAACCGAATCGAGTTTCGTGGAAATGAGTATCTAAGTGTCTCAAGTAAAAGAAATACGGTTGAAGTGAAAAGAATGCCGCAAATGGAGTGTGACATATGCAAGTAGTATGTTATTTGGTTTTTCTTTTTTTTTAGCATAAACACTTGTGCACAAATATAAGTACCTACGTAAATATACATATGTGGTTGCTGAGCGATTATGTGAACACTCGTTAAAAATAGTGAATATCAAAAACAAAAAAAAAAACAAAAAAAAACATAAAGTTTCAAAGAGTGAAATATATACACAAATATATAACAAGGCAAACTAACTAACTAACCTTTTTCGAGTTCTCTGCCTATTCGGTTTAAATACTCTTTGGGGCACCTCAAGGGCGCACGCAAAATTCCAACAGATGGGGGAGACTCATTTAGACACCAGAATAGTAGTTATACATTTACTACCATATTTAGTAGATAACAACACACAAGTGAAATGAATCCAACTCAAAATAAGACGACAAGGATCTTCAGAAAATCTTTCTTATACCATGTTCACACGGTAATTAAAACAAGTTGTTTTCAGGGGATGTTTTCAATATTAAACATGACCGGCCAGACAGTATTATTTTTTTCCTTACTGGTTTTCGATGACATTTCTCTAGTTATTTTAATTGTTTACTCTAAGACAATCCAGTAACCGAAATGCCCCCAGAGCTTCAAAATAAAAGCTTCGCTATGCGCACATCAAGCGATGCCGTTTTTATAAATAACTAGCTGACCCGGCGAACATTGCTCCGCCTTAGAAGCAATAAATGAGCAGATTCTTGATTTTAAGAGTTTAAATTTTTTATTAGGATAATAAATATAAGTAAGTACCAAAAATCAATTATTGTAATGATTCTTTATTGGCCATGTATTTTAGTGCATAGGCTGCACTCTTCAGTGAAGCACCTTGTGATAGACGATATTTTTAGTTTTATTACTATGTGCAAGAACAAATAACGCAGCTGGTCTTCCGACCCTTGAACATGCCGCATATAATTGACCATGGGAAAAACATGGATTTTCTATATTTCGACCACAAACTTTCAAGGATTGGCCTTGTGATTTGTTAATGGTTATGGCGAATGCAAGACGGATCGGAAATTGAAGTCGTTTAAACTCAAACGGCATGTCGGTTGGGATCATCGGGATCCTCGGAATGAGAACTTCCTCACCTTCAAATTTTCCTTTGAGTATCGTCGCGTAAATTACATTGTTCATCAATTTACTTACCACCAAACGCGTTCCGTTGCACAGTTTACAGTTCACCTTTAGTCGTAAATTATGCGGTGGTAAGCCAGGCACATCCAAGGAGTTTAAAAATTCAATTGGATAGTTGGTGGCATCATCTGCATTTGTTGCACAGTCAATAGATTTGAACGAATGTAGTGTACTAATGACCTCATTCTGAATTATGTAGTAGCAATGAGTGCAATGGCTCAGGTGGGGGAGTCAATAATGGCAATTTCACTTTCCCATTAAGGCAGCACAATCTTGGCGTTTCTCCGGAAAACTTCAATACTCGCAAACCACATCCATTGGCCCAATGCGAACGCTAGTATGCAAGCAGTAATCAGTGCTGCAATCATATCGAAACGCTGCTCGATTCAAATCAGTACTTGATAAATTTCTCCTTGTGCGTCGAAAATTATCAAGATGTGGATCTCTTAGGTTTGCTCGATGATTTCTCATAGCCAACCGAGCCTTTGCACGGACTGCCTCGCTTTGCTCTTGTGATTGAGAAGCACGAAGTCGAGCCATACTAAAGCGGCGCTCTTCACGTGCAATTTCTTGTACTTCTTCAGTCCTTTCATTCGCAACGTTTTGCATCCTAGTTGCATTACGGCTTTTTCGGAGAAGATTTGATCGTCTTGGACGCGGCATTTTAATGATAATAATATCGGCACAATATTTATAGACACTCGAAACAAACACAAAAACCGGTAAACTTCAAAATTTCTAACTGTCAATTTTTCACCCAACAAAATTCGTAAAAGTAAACAAAATACATGTTAATATCGGCAATTCACACCAATTACATGGATATTGCCCTTCTCCGTTAGATGTCACTACAATTTACATCGATATTACCTTTCGCCGCCAGAGTACATGTAAATTTTAGTTTTCATACAAAAAAGCAAAAGCAAAATATATGAAGGGCGAAGAAAAAAAATCAAATTTACCGTTTTTTTGTCGTCCCACGGTAACGGGATAAAAAGTATCTTATAACCTGCCCCTGCTTCTAAGCTACCTCCCCACCAATTTTCAGCCAAATCGGTTCAGCCGTTCTTGAGTTATAAGTGGTGTAACTAACACGACTTTCTTTTATATATATAGATTCAGTTGTCTCCACCCGATTTTTTCTTACCTACCCTGCATACGCCCTTGGTGCACCTTTCCAATAATTCTGTGCCGAATAATTAATAAACTTCTAAATTTTTAAACTGCATGTAGAATGATAAACTTATTTTTAAATCCATAACTGAAGCCCACAAATTTTAATTTAAAAGTTTTTAAAGAAAATTTCTACAAAAAAAAAAATTAAACACCTTCCTCACTCCATTGAACCATCTCACTGCACTATAAATGCGTTGAATTTTTGAATTTTAATACAAGATTTATACCAAAATGTATTGACAATGTTTGACAAAACGAAAAACATGTAAATCAATGTTTAATTAAAAAAAAAAAAATGTTTGTATACCAATGGAACAAATTAAAAAAAAAAATGTCGTACAAACTTTCACCTTTTTAATTTGAGTTTCCAGAAAATTCGCCCGCGCGTAGTTGTTACTCATTGGCGTACCCAAGGCGGATATTGGGGTTTAAATAACTGTTAACCCCTTTCAAATCTGAAAATTTTAATACTTCTTTCTTGTATTAAAATTTGTATTTAACAATTTTTTTTTCTTAAACTTTTTTTAATATTTGAATTTCTTTATAAAATTAAAGTACAGATTTTGGAGCTTAAAATTATATTTTATAATTATTTATTAAATGTACGAATTAATAGTGACATACGAATTTTTTAGTATACCCATTTTCGAGATATTGCTTTTGAAAAAAACCAAGTTACATTGTTTTTACATGCCCATAATTTTGCCGAAATTTTAACGACATCATATTTTAAAAAATTAAAAAAAAAAACATAGATCTTATAGATATTATCGAACTTGACTCAAAAGTTGGGGAATGGATGGTAGCTTTGTAGAAAAATTTTTAAGTAATGCTATCAGAACTTGTTTTTGTACTTAATATTTTCTAACTTTATAAATATACTGGTTAAATTTTTTTTTAATTGGATGTTCTTATATATCTTAAAGTCTTTGGGGGAATGAGAATTACAAAAATAGAAAAAAAATTTAATATTTTTTTCAAATTTCTTGGCATTTATCCTACCTCAATATGTATGTTTGCTTTTTTTCTCATACAATCGTCTTGTCGTGACTTTCGTGACGAAATTTTGATGCGACTTGTACGGCGCGTTGTAAAAGCCCACTGCCGCTAAGAAGTTTTACTTCAAAAAATGCTTCGTTCTCGTTTCATTTTCGTAAATGGTGTAGTTCTTGCTTCCATATATATTTTTTTCAAACCGAAAGAAAAAATCATGCACTTAAAAGCGGATATTATCTGCAGTGCATTTTTAGTATACCCTGGTGTTATTTTGTTGGAAATGTAAATTCCTGTGTATACTAAATTTAAAAGTTTATTTATTCAACTAACCATCTACGATATTTCTTGTTATGAATACCGAGTGTTTCACTTCTCGTCACACAAAAGATATTTTGGTTATATCATCTACGCTATTTTGGGCCGAGTCTGTGTGTAATAGATATCCAGATATCCAACCAGTTAACGCACGTGTATCCGCACGTTTGTTGGTACAGTTGTGCACTCATCCATACACTTATACTTACTATATATGGTACATATTTACACAAACAATTTCATACATAACGTTTTTCTATCATTGCAACGTTTAAATCTTAAATTCTATGCCTACTGCCATTGATTGATCTAATTCACTTCTTATCGTTTTTCGTTTTCTACATGCTCATCGCTTTCCCACTACACAAGTTTATTGCTTTACCTAGTAAATACTACCATTCGAATTGATTTAACATCATCCGGAATGAACTTGACTTGAGCCTAAATCGATAATAATTGCTATGCACTTGTTGGTTGAAAAACTTTGCCTTTCCATTCCTGAATCAGCGAAGAGCAACAATGACACAAATGATGTTTGTTATGTAACTTAGTTACGTATGTAACGTGATATACATATGTACATATAAACGTATACATAGGTATGATATATACTTAAGTAGTATGTATGTGTGTATGTACATATGTGCGTCGATTCACTTTCGTAACTCCGAGTCGTCATGCCGCACACTCATTCACATTATTGCGAGCTTATTGGATTTGTTTTCATTGATTTTTGGACAAATAGGATTTCGATTTTGATTAATCGCTCCCAAAGCGTAACTCTGTCAAAGTAAACCAAAGTTAAGTTGTGTTTTCACATGTGCGTTGGTAGGTAAGCGTGGCATAAGTATTTCATTAGTTGCTCAAGTGATTTTCGTTGAGTTATAGTAATTTAGTGCATACGAAATTTTTTTTGCTTCAGCTTATTATTAACTATTAAAAACGTGTATTCAAGAATAACCCTGTACAATTTTAAGGCGATATTCCAAAAATCGGCAGAGATATGAAAATTTTCGTCCCACGTGGCACGCGGCTCTTTTCATCATGGAAAAACTTAAAACTTAAAAATTTCCACAAAAGTAAAGCAAGAAACCCACACAACCAATTATACATAATACAATTAGCTATTCCTTGAAGGAATTTTGTATGCAAAAAAAAAATATTTTTTTATAAACATTTTGTTGAAGTTAAAACGTTAACGTTAAAATTTCTGCATTTGTTCTTGATATTCCAAAAACCAATCCATAAAAGACTAGTAGAGGCAAAAAGCTAACTATTTTATTAGAACTTTTTTGTTACAGCAGCACTACAGCAGACCCTATAATGCATACCGTTTGCCTGTGCATTTAGTGTCCGCTCAACTTAGACCGCTTGTATTTTTAATTGGTTTCAAATTTTCCAACATACTTTCTTCTATTTTATTGTATCAATAAGGAACTTCAAACTGTTGCAATTTGATCATTCTATCATCAATAGATTTTTTTCTATACACGTTTGAAGTAAAGTTACGATTTTACTTAGGATTCCCTCTTTAGGCTGGGTTCGCCGTTCTTTTTTTTTTTTTGCTTCTACTACCAACACGACAGAATGCAGCTTTGATTTTATAGCAATTTTTTGATAAAAAACTGACTCTAACTGTTAGAAAATCTATAACATAAATATCCAAATTTTCATAGTTTTATTCAAAACTCATAGCATTTTTTAAAATTACCATTTATTGAAAAACAGATTTTCAACTGAAGCAGCAAATGTGGCAAAAATTATATAATTTGTGATAACTTTTACATTTTCTGGTCAATTAATGCTTCACATTTTCGTAATTAAATTCGTTTTGAACATAACTTTTATTTCCTTTTATATAGTTTATCTCCTAAAATGAGTGAATAAATATTAAAAATTTTCGAAAAAGCTCGAAAATGCCCTTGTTCTTTGCATTTAAACGTGATAACTCAAAAACTGCTATATATGTAGATCTACCGATTTTTCGTAATGTCTATTTTCCAACCGTTTTTCAAGCTTTGCTAGAAAATAATAAAAAAACTCCAAAAATATTCCCTGGGAAATTAAGGTTGCTTATTTCTTAAGTATTTAAATTTTTTCCTCCCTCGACTGCTCTTTTATTCTTCATTTAAATTAAAATGAAACAACCCTTGGAGCAAAAATATCTTCCAGTGTAGATTGCGATATTTAGAAAACTAACTACAACAAAAAAACAACGTAGCAATAATTTATATTGTATTATTTTTAATTTAAGTAAAAAAGTCATTTTATTTTAGTACAAGATTTTTGCAGTAACTTCAAATGTCTAATTTGGCATTGAATTTTGAAGAATCCCGTATTTCATTTTTTTAAAGCATAGATGGTTTTCTTTCAGATACATTTTAAATCTCTACTAAAAGCAATGCGTTTATCGAGTGTGGTAGTAATTGGTAAAGCGGTTACTGAGATAAACTTATATTGAGTTGAGAGTACGTCATCTCTTTTGCAAAAACTATTCACATATTTCATCTTATGATTAAATACAACTTTATTAACTAACTTCCAGTAATTTTTCTTCAATATTTACTGAAACGTTCTCGTTTTCGCACTTCTCCCATATATCTTAACTTTGACAATAAATTTTGAACAACTCTGGTAATATGGCACCCTGTATTTATAATTATTTTAAAACTTAGATATTCATAAGTAAGTGAAATATTCGTCGTATGGAAGAATGTAATAAGTTTCCTTAACTTTTTAATGAAAGCTTTCGGGTTTGGCATTTTTCACAAATACTTCAACATCGGCGTCGAATTTAAAGGCGCTCTGTTTTTTAAGCACCCTCTGAATCCATTTCGATATTTTACTTTCTGTTGCAATTCAACTTTTTAAAATGTTTTCCATATTGCAAAAGTCAAGGTTTTTACAACGAAAAAATTAAAAGTTGTCAAAAAAATTTTAACGGAAAATTCAACACCGTTTTAATTATTGTCGTGAAATCCTATCAGCTTAGCGCTCTCTCACTCATTCACTTCTCTGGCAGGGCTATCAAATCACAATGTTTTCAATTATTGGAACTAAATTAACAAACACTGAAGCTATTTAAAAAAAAAAATTTTGAACGATTGCAGAAAATACTATGAAAGTAAAGAGTATTTACATATGTACATATGAATCTAAAATGATTTTCATATTAGTTTTCCGTATTTCTGACATCGAAAATATCAAATATTTTATATTGTAAAAAATGCATGCTCGCCGATTGGAATTTAAGTGTACTTTGTCCGTTCCACCAAAAGGGTGATATGCGTCAATTACCGCGGGATCACCTAGCTTAACATTTCGTATAAGGTTCTATCGAGCGTATTATGTGAAACACTAAAGCCAACCGTCAACGAACTGATCGGACCTTACTACTGTGCAGATACTCACGATACGCCTAGCCTTAGAAACGGCCCGTGAAAGGAGAATCGACACACACCATCTCTTTGCCGATTTCAAATCAGCTTTCGACAGCACGAGAAGAAGCTGCCTATTTTCGGCAATGTCTGAATTTGGTATCCTTGCAAAAATGAATGCCGCTATGTCACCAGATCAGTCAGAATTGGGAAGGACTTCTCCGAAGCGCTTAATACCGAAAGACATTGCGGACAGTGTGACTTCCTTAAAATTATGTTGGAAGAGATAATTCAAGCTGCAGCGCAACTACTGGCTTATGCCGATGACATCGACATCATTTTCCTCGACAACGACGACACTCTTCTCCTTTTTTCCAAATTGGATAAAGAAGTCAAACGTATGGGTCTGTAGGTGAACGAGGACAAAATTATGTACCTCTTGTCATCAAATAAACAGCCAGCGCACTCGCGTCTTGGCTCTTGGCTCCCAATGTTGACAATTACAATTTCGAAAAAGTGGAGGACTTTGTTTATCTGGAAACCATCATAAGCCCCACCAATAATGCCGGCCTCGAAATACAAAAAAGAACCTCTCTTGCCAACAAGTCCTACTGAGTAGGCAAATGAACTGTGAGCTCTAAGAGTCTCTCATCATGCTTGTGCTATTTTATGGCGCAGATGCATGGGTACTGTCAACATCAGATGAGATGACCTGAATGAAGTTTACCAGAGACATATCACAGCGAATTTAGATACAGCGGCTACGTTGTTTAGGTCTTGTTTTAGGTAGGTAAGAAAATGCTTCAACCCTGAATATATTCGACGCGGTATCCACTGGTGGTGACAGAGAAAGTGAAAGACCTTCTCTGCGTTGGAAAGACCAGCTGGGAAGATGGGCGTGGTTTCACATGATGTCTCCAGTTGATGCCAGTTAGCTAAGTAAAAGGACCACCAGCCTAGGTCTACGCTAAGGACAACGGGTATGAGTTTTTGCATTATTTTGTCTCGACATCCGTCAACCTGCATTTTCGCCATATCATTAGGTACCTGCATTAGAAAAGTCCCTTAACCGGTTTCTGTGCTCCACCAGGAAAAGTGCGCTTCCATTTGTTCGAGGATCTATACAATTTATTATCGGGTTGGTTAAGGAGCGTGTAATAATAGGCTGCTCGTTTATCCTACCTTAACCTATTTATCGATTATTTAAATTCTTCTTAACTGTTGGGTTATTCACAAAGTGTCATAATGTGTCATAAATCATAAAGTCATAAAATTTTAGATTTCAAAAGTTATGTTTTTGGATTGCATTGAAACAAATAACTAAAACTAAGAAATTTTGTATTTTTTTTCTTTTAATTTTTTAACTTTATGACTTACGATACATTAGGACACCTTGTAAATCACACGTATATCACACAACCAAAAAATACGCTTCAGATTTCTGTGAAACAATTTCTTCGAAGATCTGCGAAATTTAGGTTGAGATTTGCTTAAAGATCGGGGTTTAATGGCGGACGTGTAATGAGAGGCTGAGAGGAACTATTCGTTTGCGCAACACAACTTGGGTCACGTGGGAATAGAGTTCCAGAGCATCTACATATGTATCTTTCCTTAACCTATCTATCGAATATTGAATTTGTCTCAACTATATTACATTGCGAATATAATTAATAACATGAGGTCTTGCTTTCGTTTCCCATCCCCATTTTTAATCCATAATTTGCTCTATGGGAAAAAAAAATAAAAAAACCTTTGGCATATAGCCTTTGAATCCACCGCCTCGCACATGCATATCTCTATACTTTTATTTATGCACAATTTTTGCACTCCTCTGTATTGCTTTTATTGCTCGTTAACGAGTTTTGCATTAATGTTTTGCTTTGATTAACTTTGCTGCCAATATCAGTCGCTCGGTATATACGTCTCACATCAATGGCGAATGAAAAAATTAACATTACCTTTACATTTCTGCGCATACTTACATAACGCTGAATAGCTGCTGCCATTTACACCTTCTAAAAGCAACAGGCAATATTTTTTTCAAATATTTCTTTCTTTCCTCCAACATGTCGAAATAAATTTTTGCTTAAAAGCGAAGTAACAAAATAATCAAGAATAAACAAAAAGCCTAAGGTTCACTTTCAACTGGGTGTGCGTTTGAAATGTGGAGGACGAAGAAGGAAAATTAAAATAAAACTCCTTAAAAACATCAGCGAGCCCAGCATTCAATTTATTCATTTTTTACATCCTTACATGGCACAACAACAATGCGTTGGTCTCGGAATAACTGACTTTCATTCACACTGTGCCAAACACAAAGTCGTTCGATTGTCTCACCCAAATTGATTCAAGCTCAGTCTTACTGTTTACCTTGCTGCGTTGGTTTAGTTTGTTGTTGATTTTGTTGGGTGTCTCATTGTAGGTTTCCAGCAGCTTTCGCTCCCTTGCTTGGCGTTGCTTGTCAGCATCTCGCTTGCTGCTTGCTGTTTACTGCTTATTGCTTGTTGCTTCGTTGCCTATTTCGTTGTTAACTGCCACTCTGGTATAATGGAGCTTATCTGCATAAATCAATATCTTTGGCTTTTAACAATCTTAATATCAAACCTGGTGAGAGATTGAGGCTGAGGCATGGAATAAATATCAGGTATCACAACCAAAGACACACCCATACCCACACATACACAGCGTTTTTTGTGATGCTGTTGCAGTCGACAGCTCCATTCAACAGGGTTTTTTACGCCTAGTTGTATGCCTCGATATTACTCACTACCGCCCAGGATTCGAGCATATTTGGCTAGCTTTGACTTTTTTTTTTATTATTACACTCAGTGTTGTTCTGCACTGCCGCTCAACTGTCAACAGCAATGCCAATGCGAGTAACGTCCACCAATCTATTGTTGCACCTTGTATGTAGATAGAAGTCAACTAGACGTTATAGTCTGACCTACCCTTCCTCTAACTTGCGTTATCCTTTAGCAGTCGCCTTTTTCTATTACTCTCTTCTCTACTTTTCTTTAACTTCTTTTCCCCCACTCATTGCGAGTGTTATTCGCATTTATTATGCTATCCTGCGAATTGTTATTTCTTTATTATTTTTGGTATACATTATTTTATAACGTATACTTTGCATATTTTATATCATCGCCATGAACTTCGTACTTGCTATGAGCAACAACAATTCACTTATTTCCTTGTTCGTCAACAAATTCACTGTGCACGTAAATAAAAATGTTTTATCTTATCGACTCGATATGATATTTACGATAGAATGACAAACAGGTACATATATTAACGAGAGAATTTGGTAAAATTGCTAGTGGTGAGTAAAAGTTAAAGTTCAATTATTCTACTAATGAATTGAACCTAATTTTAAGCTCTTACGCTGAAAATTGATCATAAGGGTTAGCGTTTTCTTATAATTTAAACTTATTAAAATTCACGATCACCTAGACGTTGTACTTTAAAAGCATAGACATTTTTTTTCAAAATTACGAGTGTTATATTAACTGGTTTAATTGCACATATACAGAAAGTTCTTTTAAAATAAACGATTTAAAGTTTAGTTTCTGAGTTAGGATGATAATAAATTTAAAGTTTGTAAAAATGTTAAGAATAGTTTAAGAATTAAAAAAAAATGTATGCAGAATTTTCAGAACTTTTTCGGGTGTGCAGTTTAGTAGCCAAATCAATTATGTTTAGTGTAATAAATCGAAAGCTTCAAGTTGCTAAAAATTTTCATTATTTTTGAATTATATTTTTTTTCTGACGGTCGTGCGCATTTTTCTACCCAATAGAATATCGAACTATCACAACGAAATTTCATATACACATTGCACTTATATTGCAAATGGGCAAAATCGGATAATAACCTCGCCCATATAATGTTGTTTTTTGAACATCAAAAGAATGCGATATTTCGTTAACCAATAAAGATAATTTGCTCAAATTTTATACACAGCAATGGGTTGCGGAAAGAAATACGATTGTATTTTTTTTAAATGGATGCGGACTCGTTCATTTTATAAGAAAAAGTTATATCTTCGAAACTACTTGACCAAATTCTACCAAATTTAGTACACATATGGCATTTCGATTTTCAAAATTGTCGCAATTTTATTAAAGAGAATTTATTTGTAGAATGTGAGACTTAAAGGTTGCAGATGGAAATACACTGGGTAAACGAATTTTCGAGTAAATAGGTTTATCTCAAAAACTATGCCACCAAACTCCACCAAATTTGGGGTAAACGTTGTTTTTGAAGTCAGCAAGCAAAATTTCTTAGGTTGTAAAAATCGGAGAAAACCATGCCCACTTTTTGTTTAGCAGTGAAATACAAAAATCAAGAACATCCTATGTTTATTAATTAAACAACGGATTTTGCTCAAATTTTATAGACAATATAGACAATTTTGTGATTGAAAATGAAACGCATGGAACCATAAATGGTTCGAATAGCTGTGGTATCGATTGTTTTTCCTTAGAGAAAATAAAGAGTGATTGTGAAATTGGTCTTTTTGACAGATGTTACTTGATTTATACTCAGTTTGGTTTACCATTTTGTAATGAACAGACATACTATGCAAATCGGGCAAATTTATTACCAAATAATCGCGCAAAATTTTGTTCACCGATGAAGCTCACTTTTGGTTGAATGGGTAAGTTAATAAACAAAATTGTTTCATTTGGAGTGTTGATAGTCCACAAGCCATTATTGAGATGCCGTTACATCAAAAAAAAAAAAACTCACTATTTGGTGTGCTCTATGGGCAGAGGAAATCATTGGTCCATATTTCTTTAAAAATTAAGCCATAATGTTACAGAGCCATGATCAACGACCTTTTCGTGCCTGAATTGGAAAATAATGACCTGGCCGACCTTTGGTTCACACCCCTGGACAATTTTGTGCAAACCCTTAACTTTATAATTGAGCTAAATTCTTGGGCATCCCATTAAATTGTATGTGTTTTATTTCTTCTTGAAAATTACATGTCTAAAAAAACACCCTTTCGAAACTTATAGAAATCAAACTAAAACCACGCTCACCTCTCCTAAAACAGTAATTTACAACTAATCAAATGTTCAAATGTTCAGCCGATTTTTTCAATTTTTCAAAATTTTTATAAAATTTTAACCTAATTTACAGTTTTGATCTTTATGGGTTATACGAGTAGTATCTAATAAAATATTTTTTTTTTACAAGTCAATAAAAAAAAAATTACGAGAAAACTTTTGCGCGTATTGCAAAAAGAAACACTGGACTATAAGCCACAGTATATATATATATATATATATATATGTATATATATACATATATCTTTCGCTTTTAAGTAAAAATAATACCGATCAGTCTTATGATTTTCACGGTCATTAATTTTGAGCTCTTTCAGTTGGACTTTAAACTATCTATATTTGAGGTCTCCTGTGCTATCTAAAGTATAAGTTATGTCGAATGTTGTCTGAAAAACATTAAGGACTAAAAATCGGGTATCATTTACCAATACTAATTATATTCTATAATAATCTTGAGGTCCTGTTTGGAAAAGGCTTGTCTTGGGAAGATCTTGATCGAGTTTCGTTAAAATGTACAAAAAGAACATTCGACTATTTACTTAGTTAATTTGCACTATAACCTCTTAAGAGATTTTGGCCGAGTTTATCGAACCACTAACTGGTTACAAAAAAAAAAAAAATAGAAATAAGTTCTGCAAGCAAGAAACTGCTTGCTGAGCATAAGGTTGTTGTCCTCCACTCGGAGCACGCTTGCCTCTTGGTGTAGATGTTCCTCGGGAACATCCGGAGTCCTCTCGTCACAGTGCGGAATGCAGCATTCTGGCAGCTCTGCAGCTTCACTCACATCGTTTTTCTAGTTTCTGGCGACCACACTGGCTCAGCATAGTTTATTACCGGCTGGCTAATCGCCTTGTATGTTGCCAACAATTTTTCTTTGCATTTACCCCAAGTGCTACCGTCTAGCGACTTGAGGACTTTGTTGCGGCTCTTCACTTTGTTGGAGATTGCGGTAGTGTGCGCAGAGTAGGGCAGCAGGCTGTCAAATCCTAGGGTGATTACCATCGGAATGGGGGTACCATCCAAGAGGCTGTTGAGGTCCAGCCTGATCTCCTTTCTTCCGTTAGTGAAGAGGGTCACCGAATACTTTGTAGTGGACAATGGCAAGTTTCTGTGCGTGAAGAATCGGGACGGGGTCGCAGAGATATCCGTTTACTTTCGAACACACTGATTAATCAATACATACAGTTTAGAGGATTTATATCTCTGCTCTCACTCTTTATGAGCTACCAAAACAAGTGTACGATTACGTTCCGACAAACTCAGTCATTAAACTGATTCTGATTCTAGCAAATTACGCAATGTTAGTAAGAAGCTGCTTATATTCTGAAATTATTCTTAGACAGAAAAAAAAAACATCAAATTAGCTTGAACCGTGTTGTAATAAGTAATAACCTTTACATGCATTAACATACACTTGCATTTTTATAACTCATACACTCGCAAGGTATATGTACATATGTACCTACATATTTTGTATGTGACACGAACCGAGGTGCACACAAATTTGAGCAGGATACGCACGCACGCAAGCACACAAACTCATGAATTTTATATACTTATTGTTAAAGTACAACGAATTCCTGGCAATGCCGCGAAAGCCACATCAATTTATGCAGAAAATTCGACAGCACCACCCGCTGATAGTAGCGGCGCAGTGAGCTGCGAATAGCGAACAGAGACAACAGTGTTCGAAGAAAATGGAGGAAAAAAACTAAGTTAAGCACGTCAATGACAACGTTGGCAATAACAACAACAGTAACAATTGACAGAAACAAGCGAAATAACAAATGAGAACCACAAGAAAAAATTGGCCAAGATGACATGGCAGTAGCAGCAGCAGCAGCAGCAACAGCAGACCATAAAAAAAGTGAATGCAAGAAAAGGGAACGGAGAACACTAACATATAATGAAATGAGAACAAGAACACGAAATGAAATTAGGTGGATGTGTTGACATTGAATTTTATGAAATTTTAGCGCTGAGACGCATATTCACAAATCACACACACGCACACACACATACGCATACACATTATATTTATGCACCCTGCAAAAAATGCGATTAGTCTAGGATGAGTCCGGGAGTAGTCTCAAGGTAGCATGCGCCTAATACAATTTCTGATCTCTTTATATGGAACGAACTGTTCCCTTATGTTCGGGCATGTCCTATGAATATACTAATTAGTCGCCTTTTATACCGAACGGGTATAGAGTGCGATTAGTATTTTTTAAGCCCTTCGGGACTAGTCCGTTTTTGATTCCAATGAGCATATAATGCACTTAGTCGCTTTTTATGCTTTAACTGCCTTTTGTTCCCTTTAAAGATAAAACGCTTTTATCTTTATTATTTTTTTATTATTCAGTTTTAAAATTTTTATGTGTATCTTTTTTTTTTATTATCATAACTCAGAAATCAATTAAATTTTTAAATAAAAATTAATTAAGAGATCACATTAAATCCATGTTGCCTTGTACAAGTGCAAAAACATGCATGGAATTTACGAAGTTGTATGCCAAATTTTGTTTTTTGAAAAATGTTCAAAAATTACTTTTATTTTAGCTATAAATTCTTTTAAATATGTAAACGTTTTTTGGCGTAGAATACGTCTTACCTTACGGTATGGGCACCAATGTCAGGTTTTTATTGTTGTAATCTCTATTTCTTTAATTATAAGGAAACGGCTCGATTAATTTTTTTTTTTTTTTTTTTTGTAGTCAAATGAAGATGTTAGCTTTCGTTTGACATACATTTCATGTTGGTTGATATCTTCCTAATATTTAAATTTCTCAAATGAAAATTGTATAAACACATGCACACAAATATGTGTGTGGTGTTTGGTTGAATGTTTGCTGTTGGGCGATTTAAATGTACTCGTGCAGCCCTTTCTTTGTATTGCATAATTTTAGGCGGGCAAGTTAAAGTAGAGTAAAAGAAGAGAAAATGCTGCCAAGCACTGCAAAAAAAATAATAAAATTGATTCGCGTAGGTTATTTATCATTTATCTTTACTATTGATAACAGCCATTGACTTCGTCTTTGCGAGAAATTTAATTGATAATTTAAAAACATTTTTATCCTATTTTTCCTATCATCCAAAGTAACTATCAAATAAAGAAATTCATTTGCTTGTATTATTTATCATTTATTGTTACATATGTTTTCTGTCTTATCGGATGGCGTATTCTACGTTAAACTTAATGGCCGTGTCTCTGACACAGCCTGCTTCATTTTTTTTTGTGAAAATTTCCAATCTCCAATCGTATCCATAAGGGATGTGTCGACACTAATTGATCTCCAATTGTACCCGATAGAGACTAATCCCGGATTACTCTCTTTAGAGATTAGTCGCAGAATTTTTTGCAGGGCAAGAATACTCGGCAAAAGCTTAGAGCAAGGGGTGCGGTCCATATCAATCAACATTCGCTCTCCAATATATGAATTCAGCTGTTTGTATGTATATGTGTATATTATGTGTCACTCCTATCAGTGTCAACGACAGTCACAGCAGCAGCACAGCATCTATCCTATTGAGTGACGTATCGTGCGTGGCTGCCCCCAACTGTGTGTGCGTCGATCGACATGCAACAGACCGACAAACACTCAGCATGTATACCCTTAATGCCTTAATAAGTTACGCACACCCACCAATCGACTGACTACTGCATTAAATACATATACACATAAATATCTGTGTATGTGTGTGTGTGTGTATACAAATTTTACTTTAGCTTTTATTTAGTAGTCTGCTCGTTTTTCTAAAGTCACACTTTACTGGTGAACTTGTACTCATTCATAGTAGCATTTGCTATAATTTTTATTGGGTGCGGCTGAGGTCAACAAATTTTTCTAAGAAACTTTAAGCTGTGACGTAGATATAGCTGAGATATATATCTGGAGTAAGTGTTATTCGAAATGATAGTCGGCGTGAAGTTCAATCGAAAGCAGAAAAAATCCGCAATACCCTTTTTCCCCTACTTTCCATAAACATGTTTCTTAGAAAACAATTTTGGTACTAAATGGCACTAAAAATGCAACTAAAATTACAATCTGCATTTTAGTGACATTTTTATATGGCTTATTCCTGAATGATTTCAAAGCTAATTTCTGAATTCGATTTATCTCAAATACAATATTTTTACGATATACAAGTAATCTATCAGGCTTCGAGCTCTTGGGGAGGGAAATGTCCCCCATTTCCCCCTGCTGGATCCGCCCCTGTATATAATCATATATTGGGCTATGAATTTACAAATATAATTGTGTGTATTTTTATATTGATTAGAAATAAAAGGTATCGCGAAATATTTGGTTAATCGAGGAGCTTTGTATAAATTCCTAGCGCCACATTCACATTTGGTTCACTATTCGAAGTTTTAAGTACTATAACTCCAAAATGTTTAAAATATTTGTGAAAATTTTGATAGAAATTTGTTGGCTAATTTAATTTTAATAAATAGGCAGACAAATTTTAGTAAAATGTGGTACAACTATTTATGTATTTTTTTGTTGTTTAGTTTGAAAAAGACAGTACCCACTTTTTTTTCTTTTGCAGCTTTAATCTACTTGAAAAAAAATATTAAAAAATTTGACAAATTAGAATAACAAAATTTATTTTTTTTGGTTCTTGTTAATGCTTGCATTTCAATTCAAGACGAATTCATAAAAGGTGGTGCTGAAAAAGCAGCTGTGCAGATTCGCTTGTTGAACTGAATGTCAAAACTATGTGGTTGTTGTAATTCTCACCGACTTTCACTGTCATTGAGCGTACAATTTGTTAGTGTGCATTTTTGTTGTACCAATACAAACCTTTTAAATATTCAGTCATACTTTCTTCATACCTTACTTTTTTTTATGATTTTTCGTAGTTCACTCATTGATTTAGCCTCAGGTTTACGAATACGAGCGCCCATAATAGCACAAATGTTTTTTATTGCATTAAGGTCTGGACTATTCCTCGTCAACCTAGTGACACTTTCCTCAAATCTTTATTCAGTTTCGTAATATAACGTTAAAGAATAGACTGAAAAATAGTATAAATTGGTTAAATGGGTAAAAAGTTCATGGCGCTGAATCGTCCTGAAACATTAGATATGGCTCCTTTTCTGTTAAGGACTTCAACCAGGGTACAACTATCTTAAGTAAACTAGATTCATACTTTTTGGCATTTACTATTATAATTAGGGACTCCAGTTTGTATATTGGAATGCATCTCCATAACATTATATAAAGAGAATACTTTAGAACAGGAAGTATGCAATTTTGCCCATATCATTCACCTGGTCTACGGCGCATGGTACGATAGCCATCAGGACCTATCAAGTTGAATTTAAACGCAGCAAAAAATATGACACGTTCCTATTAAAATTCAGTCCATTTTGCTCAACTTTTGATCCAGTTGAATCGCTGCTCTTTCACTTTTGTGGTCAAAAGAGGAAATTTTTGTTGGTTTCTTAGCCGACATATCCATCTTGTTTAAGCGGCATTGAATGGTTCGGATCGAGATATCCTTTGGGGGCGATTGATGCTATCTCTACATCATTTTTGTAATGGCTTTGAAGCCATATTCGCAAAAAAAAAACAACAGTCCACTCTCGGATTTGTGCATATTTTCCTGTCTAATCCTTCCTCCCTCTCCAGTGGCCAGTTTTATGGTATTTAGAAAAAAAGACGACGCTCTATACTTTTATTGAATTGTAAGCCATTTACAAACCAATATAAAAATTACGGTCTTTTGCGCTTTAGTCAACTGTGTTTGCTTCACATGTTTTTGTTCGACTATCTGAAACACGCGTACTCTATGAGCTAAACTGGCGAACTGAGCTTTGAAATGTTGATAGAGAACAAAAAAAAATAGTTGAAAAAACCCCCTCAACACCATTCAGCTCAACTTATTAATACTCGAGAAATGCCCAGTTTAGAAAAATTAAATTTGATGAAAGACTTGATGCGGATTTCTTTTGTTGCGCCGGGTGTAAAGTCACAACTAATTTTGACGTTTCGATTCGATCTGCTGGCAACAAGAAATAACAGTTTCTATAAGGGGCGCGGACTTTTATAACTTTTATAATAAAAGTCGATTGAAAAAAAATAGTTCTTGACGGGACTTTGTTTATTTTTTTGCCCAGTAATAAATAAAGGTCCTTTCAAAATAATCAAGAAACCGCTAATCCAAATTAAACAAACAGAACAATGCCCTGCCTTCCGCGACATCAGAGGAGACACTTCTGCCCACACTCTCTCCGAACTTCTTAGAGAGCCAACAACGGGTAATATATAAAAAAATATACAAATTTATATTCAAAGCCCATTTAATGCATCTTATCTGACGTATAAAAAACAAATAAATAAATAAATAAATATATTTATATAATAATGTCAATTAATATTAACCATCAGCCGAAGGCGTTGTCGCTAGAGCTGTATAATTATTTATAATTATATTGCACTTTAATAAATAAATAAATTTACTTTTAAATTTACTTTTGTATTGAAGCAAATGCTGTACACCGTCGGTAAAAACAATGATGAAAAATCAACCAGAATTTTTAGCCACTTTAAGCTTTTGGCAGTAGATGGCTTCTTAGAATAAGTCGTATTAATACCACTTCGAGCGACTTACCAGATTTTTCGATATTATAGCCTTAAGTTTCGTTAGCAGCTCTCAAGCTAAATCACAGAAAATTCTGTTCCTGTTCTCTGTCCTGAAGTTCTATTTATGCTATTATGAAATTTATTAGATTATTTAGTAGGTATTCTTCGTTTGTACTGGGCTCAGTCCCACGTAGAATGTTTTTAAATGGCATTTTCATAAGGTTTTCCTACGTAAAAGATATTTCAATTTCCACAAAATCGGACTGATTTTTACTTTATATATAGTACAAGTTATTCCGTCCGCGTAGTTTACTTTTTTTCTACATATATACTTGCAGCAAATTTTCAAATCGGCTTTAATGAATTTAAAACCAATGTCTGTAGTCACAGTTAAGATGAAGTCGGCTGTTGAACTATTGTAGATTTTTAATATAAATTCATATTCATCAAAAATAGCTTTAACTAAATTAAAGTATTTCGAATCGCGGGTCTCAAAATAACACGCTCTATCGGATATTTTTTCCCTAAAAGTATTTTCCATCGCGGGTCTCAAAATAACACGCTCTATCGGATATTTTTTCCCTAAAAGTATTTTCCATCGCCTTTAATTTCATCAAATTATTATAGATTATTATTACAGCTTTTCTGAACAACAACAATATGAGATATGCAAGAAGAAACTGCAGAAAATTTCACTGAAATCTATTAATTTTCACTATATCGTTAAATCTTAATCCAAATAATCTGGCACAGCAATTTTTCAATTAAAAAAAGTCTACATTTTTATAAATAAAACAAATCACAAATTCAAGTTTTTATTATTTATTTTACATTAAAGATTCAAAAAATTAAACAAACATTTTCCTGTAAATGTAAGCTGCAAATAATCATAAACTTCGCGTTTTCGAAACTAGGTGACAATGAAGCGTACAGTAAAATGCAACACCTTATCATACATAGATGACAAGTAACTTCAAACAACAATGATACAGATTATAGAAGAATTGTAACCTGAGGTGGCAGTTTTGTATAAGCTATTTAAATTTCGATGTATAACCAGTTTTTTTTAACCTCAACATTAACTTAACCTCACATTGAGGCAATTCTCGAAAACTTGATTTCGGACGTAAGGTCCTTTTCAATTGTTCATGCAATATATGTATATGTAGATAAAGATCTATCATACCTAAATCCACCATTTGATCAGATTGAATGAATTATGCCAATTAAGGTTTTGGAAAAGCCACATTTGAAATAAATAATACAAGCTAATGGTACGGCATGTCGTATGAGTAATGTACAAAAAAAACTTGCTTTCACTTTTCATACATTGCTTACTTGCCATATGTTGTTCCTGTTTATTTGTGACTGCGGAATTAAACGGTTACTATAAAGCTTTATTAGATCACACTTTAAATATCATTGAATCCAGGTACGAATTAACGATAAAACGAATAGAGTTAGTTACACCCCACGTGCAGCAAGATGAAAATTTTATAATTGTTAAATGCATAAAGTATATAAAAAAAAATTGTAAGCCTACAAAGAAAAGAATATATAAAAACTGCAAAAAACTCATAACAATTTACAAAGTAAAACTTTTCTTTCCACTAAGATTATTCACGATGCAGCCGATAGGAAGTTGAAAATAGTTAATCTGGCGATTTTTGCATTGGAGGCCATTTTATTTTAAATCATTTTTGTGGTCACAAAGAAGGTAAAGCTCAATTTGTGAGCCACTGAGGGTTATGCAGTCGCTGCTATCTTGAAAATAAAGGTCATACAAACAAAAAAAATTTTTACATTAAGTTCAATGAAATGTCGTAACATTAATATTCTTTAGTTAAATTTTAAAGTCGCATTCCATCCAAAATTCACTGTTTACTACCAAACAATCAAGTGTCAATAACAAACGAATTTTCTCTTTATAAATCGCGGTTCATCATAGCACATTAAATTCACTTTATTATCGTCAAAAAAAAACAAAAAAAAAAAACTCAAACAAAGCAAGAAAAGAAGAAAAGAAGTGTTTAAGTATCGGCGAAATAAAATTTTATAAACACGGCGCGTGTTTTTCTTAAACGCAAAAGACTCGGTAATGTAGGTTCAATATTATTATGAACTAAAAGTGGCGAGGTGTCAAATGCAATCGAAAGAAAATAATGTACAACATATGTAGCAAGTTTGCAAAATGAGATTTTAGTCTACTTTGAAAAGCCAATAATGAAAATAACAGTTGCACATCGGTGAAAACGTAGAGAAATTTTTTGACGGCAATTCGACAACTGATTTGGATTGAAGATCATCAACTGCTGTCCTAAGTCCAACTAAAAATTGTCCTTAGAATATAACGCATTTAGAACAACTGTTTGAAAGTGCTAAGAACTTTTTTGGAGTTGAATGTTGCAGGAGAATACTAACGTCGATGAAGATTATAGGCTTTACAACCAAATATTAGAGGGAGGTTTTTGGGTACCTTGTGAGAATGCATGCACGAATATCCAGTTACGATAAAGAGTTAATCTCGAACCTTCGACCTGCCTGTGAATTCTTGAAACGAGAGCTCGTTCTTTTCACCATGAAATATAAAATTCTTAGAGGCCCTCTGCCTTTACCTGGTAGTGTTCAGCTCGCGCTTTATGAGAGAGTCAAATATCTGGGTTTATTACGGAATAGCAAACTTTTCTGGAAATATAATATTGGGGAAAGATCAAAGAAGGCCCTGGTTGCCTTGTACTGTTGTATCGGAGCAATCGGCAAGCGCTGGGGTGCAAAGAACGGCTCTCATTGGAATAGTGGTGCCGTTCGGGCAATACCTACACTGGCGCTGAAAATCACGTTGAATATAACTCCAGTGGACACTGCGGCAAAAGTCCTGGTAGTCTAAGCCGCCATCCGGCAGCAGTATATTAGATACAATTTAACTAGTTTTACTTTGGCACCGAGGTCTGCCGAACATGTCCACAGATGAATCGAAGCTTGATGGGAGACTTGGAGATTGAGTATACTGCCGAAAACTCTGTCTAAGGAAAAACTCTACGTAATCAGATCAAGGTAGCGTGTTCCATGCGGAGTTAGCCGCCATAGAAAAAATTACCAAATGGTTGCTTATCAGTGCGATGCCCTTAAGTGAAATGAATATTTACTCAGATAGCTAAGCGGCAATCAGGGCTATGAACTCAATAACATTCCGATCAAAAGTGGTTAGGGATTACCGGACGTCGGCTTCGACAGCTTCCGAGTATTTCGCCATCAAATTAATCTGCGTACCTGGGCAAGGGATATCCCGGGGAATTGTAAAGCAGATTAGTTAGCTAGGCAAGGCAAACAAGAAAAGGACTTATTAAGCAGGGAACTTTTCGGGTCTCCTCTGGGCACCTGTCGACTATTTCTGAACTAATGGGCGCTGGGCTTCTACTGGAACATTTAATCTAACGTAGACTGGAGGCAGTCACGGAAGCTTCTACGGTTATCCAAGTCACATATCTCATCATTATGGGGCTGAAGGCAGGGGTACTCTCCAATGGATACACATGCAGTGCGTCTCAATATCAGCAGTAAATCCTACTGAGGCAGCTACTTGTAGGATAAGGAGGTGAAATAATATCAGCACTTTTTGCTCTATTGTCCTGCCTTTTGCGAAACTAAAATCCGCGGTTTCATTGGACCCCAAAGGATATATTTGAACTACTAAGAATAGCCAACTATAAATCGCTCATTTACTAGAAAACTGTTAAAATTCAAAAAACGAGAAAAACGGCTGTGAAATTTTGCCTTTACATACAATCTATACTAAAATTAATACTTTTTTTTAGCGAGCTATGGGCAGATCGGTAGATCTATGAAATTTTTGCACAACATGTACTATATCTACTACATCTATATCAGCATATTTTACTCGATTTGAAATTTTTGGATTTTTACTACTTTTTTAATAAATTAGACATATTTTTTGTAAAAAAAAAGTAACTAAAATTAAGTATTAAAAATATATAGTCATAGCTTGTCAATATGTAGTTGGCTATATGAAACGCACTATGCTTTGGAATATTATTATTACTTTATGTATATCGATTCCTCCAGGCTGTTTCTGCCAAATGCTATGTAAAAAAGCAGAAATATTCTCGTACAGAAATGTGCACAGGGTAAAAAAAATATATGTACAACTAGAATTTAGCGTTGACCGAAACAAAAAGATGCTCAAACATCAGCATTACTTATGTCAGTTCAAAAAACATATTATGTCTAAGTGCTTATTTGTCGTCATTCCTCCTCTTCAGCGCCTACATAAATATACATTCACATATACACAAATACTTATATATGCATAGGCCTCAAAAGGACGAGTGAGCATTTTGCTTGTCTACCTTCCTTCCAACGACAACCGAGTGACAATGGCGGACAGTCAACAGTCCACTGACCCAAAACGCACATACAAAATATACATACATACATAGTTACAATGAATTATTATAACGAACAAAAGTAACAAAAGTAACAATGGTATTATGTTTCATAAGCTATTTATGTGTACTTTACGAGTAGCAGGCGCATTATCCTATCCACCGCACTCACACACACATACACGCCATACACACACATACATTCTTGCGCACAAATATTCATTCGTATTTATAGAGATCGTGGGTCGGCTGTAATTTGTAAAGAAATTAAAAAGTCGGTAAAATTATTTGACAATCTATAATGCTACAGACGAATCTTGGGCTTTCTGCCTCCCACTACTGCATTTGGCAGAATTGGTCGTTGCCATGGGTTTTCGTTTGAGGGTGTCGAAATTTCAACAAGCCCAGCAAGCAAAGGAAAAAAATGGATAATAATTACTTGCTCTTTGCCACCCAACTGTCTGTAAAGTCATGTCATTATGTCGTCTTGCAAACGAAAATGATTTGTCTCCCCACAGTTTAACGTATCATGTACAAGCATTTTCAAACTTCCTATTCTTATTTAAAATTTTTTTAGTTGCTTTTACCTCACTCTACATTATGTTTGTTAGCCACTAGTATCTGATACTTAGCATATATCTTATACTTATTTATTCAAACCTATAAGCGAAATGCCATTTCTAATTCCATCATGTGTCTTTCCATCAGTGCAGCTGTTCTAAATATGTTTTATTACTTGCATTTATATTGATTTTTCGCCAACTAAACTTTTTACATGTATATTTACTTGCATACATATGTATTTATAAATTCTAAGCAAAGTTGTTCAATATTACTTAACGTAAGTATCTAATATATAAAAGCCAAGACAAGCAACATAGATTACAAAGAAGTTGCATGGAATTTCGTTTCCGATAGCAAGAATTTTCGTTCAATTTCACCGCATCAGAAATCAATCGAATCAAATCAGATTCTAATATCAATCAGCAAAGGTCTCGTTTTTAGTTATGGTATGGTGAAATTGGACAAGATTTTCTGTTGGAACAACAGCGGGAGCGATGCAACTTATGCTCCCTATGCTGATGACCTGACAAAACTCAACAACGTGACAGTTGTCAGGTTTAATGCACCTCAAACTATGCCGCATAAACGAATTTCAGCCCTCTAATAATGCGTATAAACGTTGCAGTTGTTATGTCCTAATGAGTACATAACATCTTCGCTATATTCTGCGACATAGTTTTAGACGCAGTTAGCCTGACAACAGTCGGGTTTTGTCAGGTCATCAGCATAGGGCGGCCGTTGTAATCTACGTTCTTTGGCCAAGTGTCTTGCAACTCACCACATATCGCTCAAACTGTTAATTACATTCCCTTCAGCCTGAAAGTATGCATAATAATTTGATAATAATTTTGAAATCTTTGAATTTATATTTACATCGATACAAAATGGACGGATCCCGTCATGCGATTGTGATAAAATAAGCTTTACGCGAAATGCTTCGGCTAAGGACAATACGTAAAAAATTTCTGAATTCTAATTTGATTCACTTCCCAAATAAGAAGCCAAGCCCAAATTTGAGATTTTATTGCAAACTAAAATACTAACTTTAAATTTACAGATGTTGTGATTGAAATGGCAATGTTATCTTTTGTATAGCTGATTTCCCTTTTTTATTGGATATCAGGGGCATTTCTCATCAGATTTTAACAGTAAGCTTCATTGGTAAAGTTTCTCGAATTCAATGGCATCTGGCTGTAAGCATTTTCCGTACTCCTCGCTAACTGAATCTACATATATTTTCGGGGGGAAAAAATCCAATGTGAGGGCAGAAAATACAAATTCAACGACATACTACATCTTACTGTTGTTGTTGTTGTAACAGCATAAAACATTCCCCATAAAATTTTGGGAAAAGTGACAGTCCTTGGCCGGATATAAATTCGGGTCGTTCCAGTATCGTAGAACTGACTGTCGTTGGAGCGACTACAACTGGCTTTAATTTTTCGCGAAAGGCAGATGATACCTTGTAGCTGAGAAAATTGTTTGTGAAGCCAATAAGAGTATCCCAAGCTTGCTTTTCAACAGTCCTTAGAGCAGATGCTGCTAACCTGTTTTAGTAACTGCAACCACAATCACATCCTCTATGGCTTCTGCCTAACTTTGCTTGAGAGATGTTTTCTAAAGATTCTGGAATGCAGAGCGTTCTATGGTTACGCGTTTTAAAATTTTTGTATGAATCCCAATTAGACGTGCAACGAAACGGAATTACTTTATTTGACACGACCAAAGATCAAAATTTAATATTTTTTTTTGTCTCACTACGAGAGACTAATATCAGATTATTGTTAATAAAATGTGTTCGCGCTCGACAATCCCACACGCAATGAAAGCAGCAATATTTTGTAAAGCCTGACTGCAAGCCAGTAAACAAGAATACCACTTTATGATCTGCACGAATTTGACATTGCCACCAAAATCTTTGTAATAGTCTCCAACTTTATGAGTGCGGCTCTACGTGTGGTACTATACTAGGCAAAAAGCATTACTGATATCCTAGGAGCTGGTTCAAATCAGGTATGGAAAATTAAGATCAATTGTGCTATTTTCCGCCTCCTTCAAAGCAAAAGGAGCAACTTCAAAGTCGCGAACAAAATGTTCCTGAACTTCTTGCTCCAAGAGACAAAGAAATTCTTCTGTATTGGAATTTTTTAAAAATCTATTTTTTTTTATTAGCTAAAATGCTTCCTGATAGTCCCGAGATTGCGGAGAATATAAAACCATACATACATAATTTTGATGGTAAAAGTTGTTTTTTCGTTGTTTTAAGCCATACGCATCTGAGTGACCGGAACCATGTATAGAAACTTTAAACGCGTTTTTCTCGAAATATGGTTTTAAAGAACAGTACACCACATATCTCCTTTCCGATTCCAAAGAGTTTTATATGCAAATACTCACAATACAATTCTCTTAGATCTATCGTAGGATTTTTGCAATACATAATTTTCTGTTTTTTTTATAACAATTAATGTAATGAATAACATGTGTAAAATAGAAATTTTTCCTTCATATAATTGTAATTTCGTAACAAATCCATATAACAGCAAATCCCTACGATAGATCATAGCCAGTACATTTCTAATGAAGACTAAAACTTGATTGTTGCAGTTGGATGGAGATTTTGGCAGCTACACGGTGTACGAGGTATACTCGCCCTGCGAGAGAGGCAATATTCGCAATACCATCTCAACTATAATTATTGATTTAAAGTCCTGAAATATTTTTCTAAGCAACTTCAATGTATGCACATTAAAACGTCGTCAAAAGACTTCCCTGACGGTGTATACTTTCTTGGAAAAAATAATTTCATTTGGTCATCGATTTCGAGCTTCCAAGGTGGCGTTACCCCTTAACTATTTAACAGAACTTGTAGGTTTTGCTAACAAATCGCTTAAAACCGGCTCATATTTGGCTAACAGAGCGATGACTGTAATTCGTTTGGTTGTTTTTGGCTGATCACGTACTATAATCTAGGATAGCTGATAATATTTGAATCTATCTAATTTAATCTAATCTAATCTAATTCGTAGTAAACTTTCGTCAAAACCGATACTATTTTGTTTTGTTGTAGAGACATGCGCGTGAAATGTGAGAAAACTGTTTTCATATCAAATATTGTCAATTCAAAATAAAACCCAAGTTTGGAGTATCCGAACGGGTTTCTCAATTAATAAAGTCGCCAGTTTTTTTAATATAGTTCGACCACATGAAATCAATTTTGTTATAGAAAAATTTAGCATAATATTAGGTTTTTGAAAAATTATGTGTTCGACTTACCGTATTTACGTGATTATAAGCCATGCTTTAGTGTAGACCGTGACCGATTTTCGTGTTTCGACCAAGAAAAAGTTTGCAGCTACGCTTTGAGTGACCACGGAAAATAAATTACACGTCCATTACAAAATCACGGAAAAAAAACCAAATCACAAACTCACAGAAAATCAATTACAAACGATAGAGCTTCGCTCGGTTGTTACACTTAAAATTCAATCTTAATTTTCTTGATATTAAATGTACTATATTTTTCCCCCGGCTGGGCCAACGCCCAAGTAAGCGGCTCCGGGGCACTGCCACGGTTGCCCCATAGCAGTTCCAGCCCTGCTATTTATGTTTATTTTAATGATCTGAAAATAAATGGATCCAATATGGTTTTGGTTAAACTTAAAGATTCCTTATCTAAAACTAAAATAAAAGAGTATGCGTTTGGTAATGTGGTACAGTAATTTATGGGTTATGCTAGATTTTTCGAATAATTATTTTATTTGTGAATAGATATATTTCAATTAAAAATATTTCATAATTAATGTTTTGCTTTTCGCGAATGATAACGAATAGTTACAGTAAATCTAATATATGTCCTACAAATATCAAAACAAAAAACCAACACCTATACCACAATACCCGAAGTTCCTCTGTTGGGCGTTACCCCTTATTTGTGTAGAAAGTATTGACATTGTAAGAAATAATATTCTGTCTACTTCCAAAGTTTTCGATATTTCGTTTGTACCTCTTGCACAGATTTATTTTTGCACTCAAAAAATATGGTTCCTTTGATTTTAATGTCGACTTCCACCGATGATGTCAAGCTTTAAATTAAATTTGTATTATACATTCTTTGCTCCTTATACCACCACTACGACTAAAGCAAAGTTCCAAATAGATTGTTTCGATTAAATAACATCTTTGTTGTTTTAATCAGCACTTCACTTGCCACTGTGCCGCCGATGCTGCTGACTCTCGGCAAAACACATGCGCCTTTACCAAAATATTGCAGGCTAAGAGGCAACGTACACCACTTGTTGCTGGTTGTTAGCCGTCAGTTGCCGGTTGCCAACATTTTAATCAGTAACATGACAAATTTTTTCCGCGACAAACACACGCACACATATCCACATGCACTCATGCAAAGCCAAGTCTTTTTATGCTACTTTTAATTAATTTTCCTTTTTTTTTTATATGTTATATTTCACAAAAATGTTCAACGCCAGCCAATAAACTCTTAGTGTGCACACACAATAAAGCATAAAGCGATACGTGCTGGCAACGCTGCTATTTTTTTTTTTTCTTTTGCAATGCAACACACGCATTGTACTATTATCCTTATCGCCTGCAACCGGCTATGGAGCTACGCTTGAATGGCGCCATTAAAAAGCGCAAACTTCTTTAGATTCACGGGTGTGTTGTAGAGGAGCAGCAAGAATGAGAGTACGTACTTTTAGATAGCTGCCAGCGCAGCAACAAACAAAAACACAAAACAAGGCACAACATATCTGAGAAGTACACAAAAGGCAGCTTAAAGCGTAAACTGCAGTGGGCACACATACTTGCGCACATGGCGAGAGGCGCATGCAAATAAGCGCATTCAAAGTTGAACATATGATGAGTGCCTTTTAATAAACACACACACACACACAAATACATATGCACGAGTATAATGTATAATTAAAGTATGTACATACATTCATTAAGGTGCTGTGTGTTCCAGTAGCCAAACTCATGTAAAATAAAATTGATTTGAGGTGGTTTATAAAAATCTAAAAATTGGAAATTTTACATAACCACGACATTTAAAATATATTTCATTACCAGCAGACTCAGCAGATGTTGCTCTGCCTAGTAGTAACTTACTTTCTGTAAAGCCCAAACAATATAAAAGACATACATGCGCCTAAGTGCGCGAGTCGTAAGTAAAACTTCTGCGCCGATTCTAGAAAGAGATAGAGGTTGAGAGTTAAATATAAAAGAGACAACCTTGCTAGTTTTTCTTAAACAAAAATAGTAGTAGAGTTTAGTAGAAAAAATAGCAATAGTAATCAGTAATAGCATAAGTAAAAATAGTAGTAGAAATTAGTAGTAGTACTAGTAAAAATAGTAGCAAAAATAATAGTAGTAATAACCAGTAGCAGACGTAATAGTAGTAGCATTAGTAAAAACAGTAGCACCATTAGTAAAAATAGTAGTAGTAATTAGTAGTAGCATTAGTAAAAATAGTAGTATAAATGAGTAAAAATATTAGTAGTATTTAGTACTGTAGTAGTATTAGTCCAAGTGATGGTAGTAGAAATTAGTAATAGTAATTAATAGTAACAGTAGTTAGTAGTATTAGTAGTCATTGGTAAAAAAAAGTAGTATCGACGCTTCATCAAAAATTACACAAGGCGCTCAATATTCTTCAATATTTTTCGTCATCTTTAATAATGGCTTCCTTCCACAATTCAAATTTGCTAAATGCTTAATATTTGCTATCTTATATAGTCATATTGGCTTTATTGCTTCGAGATTATTTGTAATTATTGTCTTTATTACGCGCAACGTCGCAAACTTTAAGAATCCAATAACGTTGTCTTCAAACCAAACTTGACAAGGGATGGCGGAAAATCGTTCCAAAATACATCAACTTCACGCCCTGTCGGAAAAACAGAATATCAAAAAGAAATTAGATAACAGCTCTGTTAATCTGCAATGTTAATGTTAGTGATCGAAAGCACAAATAAATGTTGCATATAACGAGGAGACATATATGTAGTGTTTATTTTCTCTTCTTGTCTGAGAAGGGTTCTAGTGAAATATTACAGAGAATAATTTTGTAACCCATTTAAGCCCACTAACGACTCATCAGATTAATTTTTTTGAGGGGTATCTTGAACTGAGAGGCAATGAGACACTTTAAGATGGAAACCAATGGGTTAATATGTTCTAAGAAAATATTTATACTAAAATTTTACTGTATGTGTCACTAGAATTTATATTTCAGCGATATGTGGTACTACTATTTTGAGTCCGGGCTTCTCAGCTGCGCCAGAACCAATTGAAGCCGATACCTGCGGCTTACGCTCCTACGCTACCATGTCGAGGCGCCCATACCCATAATGTGTGATACATATAAAGAGAGCAAGAACTCCTTAGTTTAGCTTAAATATTTCAAAAATAAATTTCTGTTCATGATAAAAGTAGATATATATGAAATATAATGGAAGACAAAAAAGGGAATCGCCAAATTTACAACTTTCAGCCTTTTCGGTTATAATTTACTGTTAATTGGAAGTCGATGTTCTGGTAAATTTACATTTAACTTTTCTAACCGGATATGGATAAAACGACAATTTACTACAAACTAACTACCAGTTAAATGTTTAACAGGAGCTGATGCAAACTACAGACAGGTAATATTTTATAAGAAATTAATTTTCAATTTAGTATGATAATTTTAGGTATCGAGTATTTTTAATTCGATATTTATGGGTACCCGATTCTTCTATACTTCGGCCTGATATCGTGTATCTTTTTCATTTTCGTAAATGTTCCTATGCCCCATATATGGATAAAAATAATTCAGGCTTTTAGCGCAACGGCAATACATAAAGAAAGCAAATATCCAAATGATACCTAGTATATAAAAATTACTAAATGCGCCATTTCCTTATTATTAACATGTTGTCAGACATTTTAAAAACTCTTATTTAGCTCTTCTTACTTTACTTGTTTCACTCAAGGTACCTCTAAAATTATGGCTGGTTATGTTTTTTTTTTACGAGGAAGAAGCATCGAAAAGCCAAACCGCCAAAAATCGTCAGTGTGGGACTTGAACCCACACTTAACCTCGCATCGTGTGAGTTACCATCTCCGACGGTACTACCGTCAAGTATTTCGACGGGAGGTGGTTTTAGCGCTAAGCTGTACGTTCGCTACACTCCTGATGCGGCCCGTGGGAAGTTGCACCATCATCATCTCCTCTTCTTATTGAATAAAAGGATAGCGCTTCGTTGATATAAAACCCCTACTGAGGTAGTCAAAATGGACGGGATTCCAAGCGGACTGATCGCTAAATTTCGAATTGGCAACTTCTTGCCTTGTACAATGGCAATTCTGTCACTTTTACATCTAAACCAAACAACAGCCCTTCATTGATTTAAAATCCCTACTGAGGCAATTGGCCCAGACGGTATTCTGAGGAGCCCCATCGGTAGATTTCCTGTTATGCGAACGGTTGGAAAGAACTAGTTTCAAAGCCGCGCTTGTACTGGATTCGTAGCCGTATCTACAGTTCAATTTAAGCACTATATTTCGTCTTGTATGGGCGGTCTGAAAGGACTGGTTCCAAAAGTCCGCTGCATTGGCGGTTGGAATGTACTGGATTCCAATCCGCACTTCCACTTCCAAGAAGTTCTGCGCAGGTTTTCCGCGAGTCGCAATTTATTTATGTTTTCTTACCTTCACATACACTGCCTCATCGGCACTGATTCAGTTTACGAATTCTAAGTTTACCCACTTTCTTGGCGTTCGCGTCTACATCTCGCTTGCTCGCTTTTGCGTAGTTACTGCATCACCTCGGCAGCCACATGCTATACTACCAGATGATGTGGAGCCTAGGCATCTCTATCGCCTTCGCATCATCTATCGCACCCCAGTCGCATACCAGGCACATGGGGTTATCCGGGGACGAGTTGCACTAGCGACAGAACTCAGTTATCCATATTTCGAGCTGTGCAGATGGATCCACAGTCTGCAGGAACCTATAAGAAAACCTAGGCAGCATCCTCAAGTTGTTTTTGAGAGTTTCGCATGCCGTTTGAAGTATTTTCTTTTGTAAACTCCCAATAGACACTTCATCCGGAGTCACTCTGCCATAAAGTGGCATTGTCTCTCTTTTTGTGCTCTTTCTTCTTTCCCAAGCTCCTTCTTGTCCTATCGTCATAAAGGGCTCGGGCCCTATGAACGTCCTCGTGACCCCATCGCAATCTAATTTATCAGCCTCCTCCTCGCTTCCTTCGATGCCCTTGGAGGTAAACATTTATTGAGCAGGTCAAAAGTATTTTTACTTTGAAAATCTTTTAAAGGATTTTTTCAACACAGTGCAAATAGATGGAATCACAAAAATTGGCACGCTATGATTTTCGGAGAAATTCCGCAATTTTTTTGGCGAGCCAGCTTAATGTAGTTGTATATGTAAGTTTACGGTTACCACGCATATGTGAGAACAATCACTTTCTTTCATGGCATACGCCATCATAACAACTCCATTTATCTCCTCCTCCTTTACCCCCTGCCCACCCACATAAACTTCTCATTTACTGCCTTTTCAGCTCTAACGCATAAACAACAAAATGATTGAGCGATTGTAGCGCCTTAAGCGCACAATGCAGAAGTCACGTTGCAGCGACGTCGCGCCCACGCATGCTAACCGAAACAACAAAAAAGAGTCGAAGAGGTGCTACTGCCGAGGCATTTGAACTGTTATGTAAAAGTTAAATTGTGTAGGACGATGGCGCCCAGCCGGCTGAGCGACCTGCGCCAAATGCG
This sequence comes from Anomoia purmunda, assembly GCA_951828415.1. Taxonomy (NCBI): domain Eukaryota; kingdom Metazoa; phylum Arthropoda; class Insecta; order Diptera; family Tephritidae; genus Anomoia; species Anomoia purmunda. Next base: position 36,061,312 of record OX639995.1, on the reverse strand, counting down.
TCACACATCCGCAAACGTATACGTATGGGTGTGTGTGTGTGTGGGGTAGTGCATGTGGTTTTCTTTGCCAGCGTGTTGAATGACACACTGTATGATTGCGGCATCTGACTTGCCACCTCTCAAATTTCACTACATAGCTGATGACTGCGGACAGACTACTGGTTGTTGGCTGCGGGCTGTTGACTGCTACTGCCTGTTGACTGCTCTGTTCGTCCACCGCATTGGCATTTTATGAGCATTTTACACTGCATTTAATTTAATGAGCTCTTTCAAATTTTATTACTGCGAAAAAATGATGGCTGGCAAAATATGTGAATTTATGCCGAGTATAAACATTCGACGTAACTGTCAATGGCTTTGACAGTTTTTGCACTCAAATACTCACAGTATGTACATATATATGAGAGTGTGTGCTCTTGTATGGGCATATGAGTGCATGTGTGTGTGTGTGTGTGTGTAGAGTTGCAAGAATTTCATCAGTTTTTAGCAATATGCTTGGATTAGTCGAAATGCGAATACTACTTAGATATAATTTTATTATGCGATACTTTTAGTGTGGCTCTTAAAGATATCCTGCACAATTCTTTTGAACATCTTCAGCTGATGGGAATGTCTAACATGGCAGTTCATATTTAGACTAAAAATATAAATACTTATGACACATTTCTGTAGTAAAATCAGGATGGTAAAACCTCCGAGTTTTTGTATTCCCACGTGAAGCATCATAAAAATACTTCCCCTAAGGGTGTTTCAAAAAAAGAGTTAAACGTGAAATTATTTCACTAAAATTGTCCTATGGGTTCTCGCAAACTAGATATCAATATTTAATTATTTTCCCCTTCATTTAAATAAATATCACGAGCAGTGTTGCCAGATTTTTTTATGAAAATCCGTCAGATGTCTCAAAAAAAGTTCCAAATGGGAAATTATTTCACGAAAATTTTACTATGAGTTTTGTCATACCAAATCCATATACAAAAATCACCAAGTAGTGTTGCCAGATTTTTTTGTTTACTAAAAACCTGTCAGGTGAAGATTAAATCTTCAAACATAGGAAAAATGAGTTAAATTAAAAAAAAAAATTATTTGTTGTTAATGACCTTCGATGGTTTAATTATACCGGGTGTTTTTTTTACAGGTTTGTTTTTCGAATAGAGATAAAACTGGCATTTTGTGGTCAAATCTGGCAACTCTAATGTCATTTATGTTCAGTTTGGTTTGCCATTTCATCATGAACAGGTTGACAAAAGAACAACGCTTGCAAATCGTGCAAATTTATTTCGAAAATAATGGTTCAGTTCGCGAAGTTTACCGCGAGCTCCGTCAATTTTATGGTCGACATAATCGTCCATCAGAGCAATTAATTCGGTTAACCATGGATCGTTTTCGCACTACGTTTACTCTATGTGATAATACGCATCCGCAGAGACGTCGAACAGTGCGCACCGAAGAAACAATTGCCGCTGTAGAGCAAAGTGTTGAAGAGGACCCGAATGAATCGATTCGCCACCGTGCACAGCAATTGGAGCTTTGTCCATCAACTTTATGGAAGATTTTGCGCAAAGATCTTGGCTTGCGACCTTACAAGATCCAGCTTGTGCAAGAATTAAAGCCGCGAGACCATGCAATGCGTCGTGATTTTGGTGTATGGGCCGAAAATGAGATTGATCTCGATGCTGATTTTCATCGCAAAATTTTGTTCAGTGATGAGGCTCATTTTTGGTTGAATGGCTACGTCAACAAGCAAAATTGCCGCATTTGGAGTGAAGAGAATCCACATGAGACCCTTGAAACGCCATTACATCCACAAAAACTGACTGTTTGGTGTGCTCTATGGGCTGGTGGAGTCATTGGGCCATACTTCTTCCGCAATAATGCTGGAGAGGCAGTTACCGTTAATGGAGACCGGTATAGAGCCATGATAACCGACTATTTTGTTCCCGAATTGGATGGCATGAATGTGGATGAGTTGTGGTTCCAACAAGACGGCGCTACATGCCACACAGCGCACGTCACAATCGATTTATTGGAGGAAACATTCGATGAGCGCATAATTTCGCGGAATGGACCTGTAAATTGGCCACCAAGATCGTGTGATTTGACACCATTGGATTATTTTCTTTGGGGATATGTGAAGTCGCTCGTCTACGCCAACAAACCAGAAACGTTAGGGGAATTGGAAGCCAACATTCGTGGCGTTATTGCCGACATACGGCCCCATATGCTCGAAAAAGTGGTTGAAAATTGGACCTGTAGAATTGGCTTTATTCGAGCCAGCCGCGGCGGCCACATGCCCGAAATCATATTTAAACATTAATGGCATAAAATTATCCTTCCAATAAAGCCAAATTGATGGACCTTAAAACGATTTTCTTGTGTTTTATTTCAATTCGAAGTTCTATACCCCTAAAAAAAACACCCTATACATATATTAATAATTGAGCTCAAGATCCGACTCAAATAGCACACAATTTAATTTTATCTTTTCTATTATTGAATGTGTAGATATTTCGACTTGAATGTGAAGTCATTTTGACTTCCGAAGCTCAGTAAAGTAATATGTAATTAAATGAAAAAAATTTATCTTTATTTGAATCAAATATATTTTTTGAAAATTTTATGTATTAAAAAAATTATTAAATTTTATTTATATTGCAAAACTGTAATAAACAAAAAATAGCGAATTTTTTTTGAAGATTAGAACAAAAATCACTCGATTTTATGAAGGTTGCAAAAAACTTTTTTAAAAAAACTATAATAACTGAAAAAAATTAACAAATTTTTGAGTTCAGCGCAAGTAGGGATTTGACTAGATTTTCAATTTTTTTTTGTAAGCATAACATTTGCAACAAGTTTCAGGAAACTACTAAATATACAAAATAAAATGATCAGTATAAGTACAGTACCGGAAAAAGTATTGGCACAGTAACTTTTTGTATATTATTATTCAAAATGTTTTTCTAGCTAAAAATTCTGCGTCAAGTTTTTATCAAAATATGGCTCATTCTATAACCAGAATTATATAAGCCCCACTTTAACACTTTGTAAAAGAACAAGTGGAGAGTACGTAATTTTACAGCGAATTCAATTCTAGTATAATAAAATACAATTTCAAAAGTCTAAAAATACGCATTTATTTTTGTTAATTTTTTTTAACAATTTTTTCCATACAAAAAAAAAAGATATTGAGCATTCGTTATATGAAGAAAAATGCCCAATATCGTTCGCAAAAAAAAAATCATCAAAAATCACTTTTTTTTGTTTTCTGAATTTTGTGAAATTTGTACCAAATTTGAAATTTTAACTTATGTATATGGTTTTTGTTACAGAATGAGATACATGCATATATGTTGATAAACAAAAAACAAAAAAAACAAAACTGTATGTACATATATTTGAATCCAAATTGCTTAAGGGTAGTAAATTGTAGTTTTTATATGTTTTAATATGTCTTTGTTTTAATTTGAGCCAATATTATGACGCGCAATTTCTTTTGCTTTTAAGTAATCTTTCTTCCAATGAATACCGCTTGAATTTGTGGTTTCCATCTTGTTACGGATTTTAATTTTAAATTAAATTAATCTGTAATAAAAACCATTCCACCATGCTACACTGTGGAAATCAGCAACGTCACTTATTCGTTGAAATTTTGAAAAAAATTGCTTTAAAATATCTAACTGAACTGAAATAGATGAAATTTAAACTAAAGTTGGTACCTTTTTTAATATCAATGAAAAAATTTGGAGTTTTTAATATTCATTGATTATTCAGTATTTTAGATTTTGAAAAATGTTCGATCGAAGTTCGGTGCAGTTCGGCCCTACAAAAAAAAAAAATCACCGGTGTTTGGTCGTCTTCTCGATATTTCACTAACTATAAACGATAATTTGCCGCAACTTTGACAAACACGATTGGATTGGAAAACGAAATATCTGGATTAAATTTAGTTAGTCGAATGGGCATTCCACCGCCCACTTTAGAGCGAATAGCTATAGCTCCGAAATTCTACCAAATTTGGTAACACACTTTGCATTTCAACTTAGTTAATACAATTTCGAAAATTATAAAAAACGGCAAAACTCATCGCCGGCCTCATGTAATAGTAATTAAAAGAAAACGAAATAGTTCGATATTTCAATTTCGCTTAGAACCAAATTTTAAAAAATGGGCTTTGCATGGGCCACTCTAGAGCAGTAAGATATAGATGTATTGATTTATATATGCATTAAAATCTTTAAAATTTAGTGCACACTTGGCAGTGCAATTGAACGTACAGTTTCAAAAATTTAGGAATCATAGGCAGAACGAAAAGCGTTCAATATTTTCATTAATAATGTGGCAAAGTAATTTACATTTGTTGCGAAGAATGTAATACATAAATGATGGAAGTATCTATGTACGTTAAAATCAAAAATTAAACTCATACAAATTTTATTTTTGTTTTTTTTTTTTAAATAAATAAAAGAACTTTCAGTTTTCAAATTGAAACACGGTTTACAAAAATAACAATATTTTGGCGTTTACAACACTTTCGTCCGAACTTCTTCTACAATTTGTAGTGTAGTGAGGTTGTACCACAAATTGGCGTGCCTACAGTTTTACGCCGATTCCGAATGGCAGACGATTTTTGTGAGACGTATTTTCATGACAGAAAACCACCTACAAATTTGCCATTAAATGTCCTGAGTGGACGGCAATCGGAAAAAAACTTTTCCGTGATTTGATATTGCTTTCCCCGCCGGAGAGTCTCGAAATCTTAATTTACTTTTTTCTTATTAAATTCTGTTTACGCCTCTGCTAGTGAAATTGCAAATAAATTTATTTAAAAAACACCCATAAACGAGCGGTTGGAATCTCAAACGAAAAGAGAAATAATTCATTTATAATTGTGGGAAATAGAAAGTGCAAATATAAACAAAACATAAAATTTTCTCATTTTCTCCTTGCATGAACTCGACGTTGTTTTTTTTTTTTTTTGTTGTTTCCACCACACTTTGACAGTTGTTTTCATATGCAGAGAGCGCTATTCAAAGTTGCACAGAGAAATTTAATGTGCGGATTTTTTTTTAGTGACAAGAATTTTAAGTCACATTTTTGAAGGACGAAATCTTACCAAATTAAATGCATTGGCGAAATAATTACTATATTTGGAAGATCCGTTTCTGTACTGGACATAATATTGGGATTTTATTTGCATATGTTATAAAGTGTCTGTAATACTCACGAATGAAACGAGCCTCTTCGTTTTCAAAAAATAATCGATTAATTTCGATTATCTGAAACATACTAATAATTAACTACTTTACATACCACAAATCTTACTGATTAGTTGTACCAAATGGACCACACTAGAGGTAACGGACAAAGACATTTGATAAAGTTATGATATATTTGTGTAGTTCACCAAAAAAAAATCCAATTTCACTGCTAAAAGGACCAAAGTGGATTAGGATACCATGGATATGGTGAAAGAAGTAAACTTCATTCATTTTTATATCTCAAACGGCAGACATAGTACCACATACCCAGCGAATGGTAAGTAAGAAAAATCAGGTAATTTTAAAGATCAAGAACAAAACTAATTTCTATAGTATGTGAAAGGGCACTCTGAGAATGGAGGTAATGAGCAAATTTAAATTAAGTTCGCTCCAGTAAGATCTAAGATGTCGCCACCGAATCCAATTTAAGTATTGTCGCTGGGGCTGTGATAAGAAAGTAAAAACAGAAAGAACGAGTGCGAGTGAAAACTAAAGCAGCAATGCAAAAGGCAAGCAGAAAGTGGCAAAGTCACCCGTTGGCCTTATTTGTACATCGCGCGGAAAATGTTAATTACATTCAAACCCTGACGCGGAAAGTGATGACAACAATAATAACGGCAACTCCAACAGCAACAACAACAACCACTTATAAATATAACAACTTTAAACTTGTTAGCTACCTGCTGATTGCGTTTGTTTGACCCTAGCGAACAGGTAACACACCAACACATGCACGCACACACGCATCCCTGTCGGAAATTGAATTATATTAAAAGCAATTTAAAAAGTATTTTTTTTTACCAACTAGAAGTGGTTGAAATTACTATTTTTTTCTTGTAAGCAAATAATTTTATTAACATGGGAGAGTCCTAGGAGGAAGTTAATTATCCGTCTCTGCATTTGATTTATACTACTTTGAAATATGTTGGACGGAAAGAATATCAAAATTGGTTTATTTTCTAGCTACGATGAAATTTTTTTTATTTTCAACTATTTGAAATTCGGTTTTTTTTAAACTGTTCCAAAACCAATCTTATTGCCAACCACTTTCCAACCTATCTGTTTCCAATTATTTTAAAACATGTGCAGTCTACTTTTTATAGTAACTATAAAATTTATATTTTTCTTTTAAACAAATGTACATTTTATTTGAATTCAGCTGCATATTAAAAATAATTACACCACTACTTCGAACATCGATTCTCGAAAGTATTTAGAGTGTCGATTTCTTGTTGAACTTCAATGCTTTACAGGAAAATATTTCAAAAAAATTCAGGTATGGAATATATTAGTATGAGCTCAAACACACATTTAAATTAAAATTAAAATTTTTTATATGGGTAGGGTTTAGAGATGATGGTAATTTTGTGTGTGTGTGTTTTTTTTATATTACTTCATTAACAATTTTGAATTGCTTAACTGTGAGTGCGATTATTGCGTACCTTTTTAAACATTAAACTTGTAGGGATTGGTAAAAAATATGCTGAGTGATAGCTGCTCAAAATTTTGTTTTCTCATTTTAATTTTTTTTTCAAAATTTTGCGTTTTTTTATTTCTTAACTTTATGTTTCAAAACAATAACTTTAATAAATAACTTCAAAAAAATGGCAAAAACTCTACAAAAAATACCCTTACAAACAAAATCCAGTCCAAATATAGGCAAATTGTATTTGTTTGTTAACTTTCAATTTTTGTTGTTAAATAATTAATTTAATTTAATTTTAGTATACTACATTTAATAGTTGAGAAAAAATCACATATTTGATCTCGTGCGAAAATTTTCATATCTCCGTTAGATACTGCAATGCATCCAATCGAAAAGTGGAACTTTTTTGCAAGCATGAAATTTGAAAAAAAAGTTTCTCAAAAACTTCGCGTAACATATGTATTGATATAAAAAATACGTATCAAATATTTTCACCTATATAAGAAGAAAAAAAATACAATGCGACAACAAATTTTGTTGCCAAGTTTTCTGTGGAATACCCCATATATGTATGTATACTTGGCGCCTGTGCCAAACGGTAACAAAGCTCTATGGTGCGATAATTTTTACTACAACTATGGTGAGGAAATTTTACTTTTTTGCTGTGTCAATTGGTAACTTTTGACTGCAAGAAAATTTCGACAGCTTGCTGCAGAGTAGAATTAAAGGTAATGCATTAAATAGGCCTTTTAAGTTTAAGTTTTCAACAAGCAGTTCGCCAAAACTTCCAGATAAATTTCTTGGTGAAATGTTTAATGTTCAAAACCGTAAACATTGACTTAATTCTATATTTTATTTAAATTTTCAGTTATTAGCTAATTATTAAGAAAAATAATGCACTTTCGCTTATTTTTCGAATGTATAATACATACTAATTTCTCTATTATCTTTTATTCTGCTTGATTGTCCAAAATTTCTAATTGCTTGTCAATTATTACACTACCCCTTTGAGGCCAGCAAATTGTATTCACCTCATAATATTTAATATAACCTCATCTCCATGATGGATCTATCAACACAACATGTACTCTGGGAGAGTATCGTGTGGTAAAATTGATATCGGATTTAGTTTCACCACCCTCGCAAAGATATAGTAAATACGGTCCGCCACACAGGTCACAAAGAATGTTTTTTTCGTAGTTGTTATTTTTAGGCTCTGTTATGCCGAAGTAGTCGCGATATCGTGAAATTTCGTTTTTAGAAAAAAACCCTAACTTCATTAATTTCCAACAGATTTGGAATGAATGAGCACTCACTTTGCAATTGAACGCATTTTAAAAATACTCATAATTTAGAAATCATCATTTATGGAAAGTGGCCAAACACTTGCATTGAATTTGAAAATATTAAAAAATGTGCGAAAAATATTCTTTAATTTAATTTTTATACGAAGGCACTTCGAAAAATCCGCGCAAAATTTATCAGGCGTCTCCACTAAAAACAAAATTGGGGTTACCGTATCAAAGTACCAACTTTCAGACCATTAAATACGAAGTTTCAAGAAGATCTGTCAATTAGTTTTTTTTTTGTCAGCCATTCGGAGCAAACAACTTTTGAGTTTTGTGAAAAATGGAAAAAAGTGAATTTCATTTTATTATCAAATATTATTTTTTATTATCAAACAAACATGAACGTTTTCCGTACTGTTCACCATCAATTAGAATGATTTACAAATGGATTGCTGATTTTCGTTGTGGTCGCACGAGAACCGATTATGCTGAACATTCTGGACGGCTAAAAGACGCTCTCACTGAAGAAACGATAGGAAAAATTCACGATATCGTTTTGAACGATCGAAGAGTGAAAGTGAACGAGATAGCTGACATGGAGAAGATCTAGAATAGAACGTGTGCACAACGCCGTGCACGAAAAATTAGGGAATTAAGAAGCTATCCGCAAGATGGGTGCTCACAATGAACCAAATTCACCGGCTCACACTTCAATGAAAGCAATGCCAAAACTGAATGATTTAGGCCAGGAAATGCTTCCTGATCCTCCGTATTATCCAGCTTGGCTAGCTATTATTTGTTTCCAACTTGAAGAAATGACTCGGTGGTCAGAAATTTTTATCAAATGCGGAAGTTGAATTGGAAACTGGCATCTATTTCCGAGAATTTGACGCAGTCTACTTTTTGGAAAGCATCAAAAAGTTGGAATATCGTTGGATTAAGTGTATCAAGCTAAAAGAAGACTACATTGAAAAATAAAATGAAATTTACCTGAAAAAGTTTTGTTTTTACTACCGCGTTTTTGCACGGACTTTTCAAATTGCCGTCGTACATATGTATAACAATTTATTAATTATAAAAGGGCAATTATTTACTTTCCAATCTCGCTTGAAACCTGTAATGCGCCTTAATAGACGACAAATTAGAATTTTCCGAATGCTCGAAAACACGAAAATTAATTTTTTTTAACGATAAATCAAAAATGTATGGGTGCGTGCATTCTTTCGAAGATATTTTCGGGTTACACTTGACCAGACCTTTAAGCAGTACCATGGCGCCTAAAAAGCGTATTTAATTTTTATTTTTTTTTGTAGCAGAGTGTAACTATCAATTTTATTACTATTGCAATGTATTTTGCTACCACTTAGCACAGATCCTTGCTGCAAGTTAGATGAACATAATTAGTTTATTTTAGCAGCCGCCGTAGCCGAATGTGTAGCGTGTGCGGACTTCATTCGGTGGGTCCCGGGTTCGAATCCTGCCCGGGGCAAGTAACATCAAAAATTATAGAAAAAGTTTTTTCTAATAACGGTCGCCCCCAGACAGGCAATGGCAAACCTCCGAGTGTATTTCTGCCATGAAAAAAACGTCTCACAAAATACATTCGCCGTTCGGAGTCGGAGTAAAACCGGGCGTCTCACAATTTGTGTTACAACACCAAGACGTACATCACAAATTGTGGGAGAAGTTCGGCCAAAATCGCTTAAGTGGTTATAGCGCCAATTAAGTAAGTAAGTAATTAATTTAACATGCATTTATTTCTAAGCAGTTAACTTTCAGCTACTTTTTAAATTGGTGAATATTTAAGACTCTCTGCTTTTTTCCGACAGGGCTAAGACAACTACGTGCCTACATTATTCCACTGCAGTTCGGCTAATACCGACTGTTCTTATATGGCGTTGGTTTCTATTTTCGCCGACTATTGACGGGTTGCAAAAATGATTGCCCCGACTGCGAAACCATTTCATATTTCGCAATGACATTCTGTATATAGTTTTCTTGCCAATATTTAACTATTACTTTTAGTGCCTTCACTTCTTGCGACAGCATCAACGAAGCCTGCTGATTAAATAACCGGCTGCTGCCGTGCCAAGCAAGCTGCGATGGGTTAATATGTACCAAGTGAAAGTGGAAATGGTGCGTAGAGTCGACAAATTTCACCAGCGTTGTCTAGCGCGTGTTGTCTTAATCAGTCAGCATTGGCAGTGTGGGTGGTGTTGTAATGGCGTTTGTTTAGTTTTGCGCGTGACACACTTCGACACTTACAACCCCACCGCCGTCCACCTCATCGTTCGCTCGCCTGAACTGAAAGAGTTGAGTTAAAAGCAAACAGCCAAGTTTCCTTTGGAAAAAAGGGGGCACTAAGTTATTGAAGAACTGGGGTACTATCATACTGCAAATTTATTCCTTCGCAGATATGCGCGTATATTTGCTGATCTAATATCTTTGCAAGCAAATTACTTAATGGAACTTTGATTATGCGAATTATAAAATTCAAAATTACTTACATACATATATCAAGGCATATACAGCTGTCGAGTTATGGCAGAAGGGTAAGAGAAGTACTTTATAATTGTTGATTGTTGTTGTGATTGCTGATTTGGTGAGTAGAAAAAGCGACAATTTATTTACATTGCAATTTAGTAGCAAATCGTTGGAAGAGTTAATTGGAAATTAAAATATGCGTAATAAATACATTAATAAAGATTTATTTTACCTTTGAGAGAATTGTCGCGTTCGCATATTAAATTCAAATTCATTAAAATTCTGCTTGCCTTAACGGTTTTTTTATTACTACGAGAGCGCAAGTGGAGTAACTGAAATAAGAAATATGAGTAATAAATGATAAGTCAGTATAATTAATATAAAATGTACTTACTGCGGGGGCAATGAAATGCAATCTTTATACATAAAAATATAGCCCCTTTCTTTGTCACAATTTGGCGCAAATACCTATGAAATTTGGACAGTTATTCCATAGACACGTGGCATGGGCATAGGCTGTATTTTAATCCAATTGGGGGCGCATGAGTCGTGATATTCAAAAAAGCCGTATTTATGTATAGTCCGATATTGATAATCTTCGAAAATTATGGTACTGTTGCAATAAAAAATATTTTTGTGGAAAATAAATCCGCTAGGTGGCGCTGGAGTTATTCAAAAGATATGTGGTTGTAATCCGATTTTTATATAATTAGAAAATTATAATGAGAGTACGACGAGAAATAGGCGCATAAGCCGGGATATCCAGAAGATCTGAATTTATGATTAGATGACATTGAAAACATATGTACATACTATACACACTACTAGAAAATTTGAAAATATGTATAAAAATCCACTAGATGACGACTCTGTAGTCGAGATTTCTGAAAATCAATATTTATGGTTCGACTTATAGCATTAAAAAATATTCTGCAAATAAACACTAGTATACTAGGCCCGTTTCTTCGTAACCGAGCCGTAAACGAACACTGGGTAGGTTAACGAATGGCATGTAAAGCAACAACACAATCTCGGAAAAATATGCGAGTTGAGCGAGTTGAGATTCAGTGTGGGGAAGTGGAAAAACTGCGTTATTGTGAATGAGCCCTAAGAAAATACATGGGGAGCTTTAGTTTAACACTGAATTCGTTTTTATTTGCGTAGTATTTTAAAAAATATAACTACGTCAACCTAAAATTTGTTTGCACAACTATTTTTCATTTTTAAATAGCACTAAACAAATCGCATATTTCATGGAAGATGCTAACAGAGTTGCTTTTGCATATAAGGGAAATTTTATCCGAGCTGGAGCGTTGTTTGGCAAGTTGGTTACAATGAAATGGGCCCACTATATAACTTATTTGAATAAACAAAAATTGGTTTCCTAATATATTTTTCATATTTTTTATAAAAGCATTTATTAATTCATTATATATGTACTATAAACAATATAAATCAGAGTTGCAAACTTTGTACAAAATTTACCAAAATTGTCATAAAATTTTAACATTTTTAATCAAAGTTAATAAAAATTTCGGGTATGCGATTTGTAGCGATTTCGAATTTACTTTGTGACTAGAGATACTTTTTACCATTTTGCTCGCATTTCTTCCTTACGAAAAGTAAATTTTGTGTATGTGTTCCAGAAATTGTCTTCAAACTATGACTTCTTTAATCAGAATTATTAGAAACTTCGTGTGTGTAGTTTAATGGTAATTTTTTATGCAATTCCTCCAAACAAAAAATAAATTTTGTTCATGCGTTACATGAAAAAATTTGCATGTGTTAGCAAACAATATAAAAAATCAATGCGAATTTTCGGTCCATTGAAACTTGTACATAACTGATCCCCATAAATTGTAACGAGTGAACTGTGATTACTTTCGATCTTTCCTTTTCCAAAAACAATTTAAATACGGTGGCTGTTATTGGTTATAATATCGAGTTTTATTATTATTATCCCAAAAAAGAAAATATGCAGTGTTGGCTCAAAGAGCCCAAAGTTTCTCATACCTTAATTTTTAAAATAGAACTATTTTTTCGTAAAAAATGGTATAAAGAGCCCTTGAAAGTGAATATTTGGCAATCAGCAAACTCTGCTTCACTTCAGGAGATTTTTCAATAATTTATTTAAATAAAATATTATTATTATTATACAGAACTATTATCGAACAGATATCAACTCAACTGCACTTTTATTTATAGTAGCGATGTATTCATACAATTTATATGTGGAATAGTTAGTAGAAAAGTAATACATAAATAAAACAAGCGTTCAAATTTACTTAAATATTATATTTGTACGTTGCGGCATGTATTATGAATAAAAAAGTTTGTGGAACAATAGTTAGTAACTATTTGGAGTAAAACCTAGTTTCATCACAAATAAATGAATATTTGACAGATAGTGCACCTAAGCAAACCGAAAGTTCACAGTTCATATTACAACCCCATAAAGCAGCCACAAACCAAATTTTCCGTAAATATCTTTATATTTGCACAGTATGCCGAAAATTTCAACGTTTTGGCGATATAAAGGGGTAGTAAAATATCGAAAATAAGTCATTTAAATTAACTGCAAATATATAAATAATGCGTATAACATTAGCAGATAATTGTATATTTTTTTTAAAACATTGCTTTCATTTCAGATTTAAGCAAAATATATGTGTTCGATACTCAAGACCCATTGTTCAATTTTATGCAAAAAACTTGAAACGTTGTAGAGGTGAGTTAAATTTCTGTGCATTTGTGGAGCTATATAACCAAATATGTTTTTGTATTGTAAAAACAACAATTTCTCCAGTTTGTAAACAAAGTGGCGTTCAAAGTTCTAGTCGTCTACTAATAATTTTTTAATAATTGTATTTGTTTAGCTTAAGTATTACCTAAGCACGGAATTTCATGTAACACCTCACTCAGTAATTTATAAGAAGAAAGTGAAAACGAAATGTTAATGATTCCAATTTCTAAATAATCGTTTCTTTTCTGAGCTTAAGAATTATATAAATCAACAAAAACAAGCAAAATATCTCAATTTTTATTTATCGACATCTATTATGATGAAAAAATAAAAAATCAATTAAAATATAAAAATATAAATAAATCGTAAAAATATGTATATATAAATAAATAGAAGGGACTAAATTATGATTAAAAAAAAATTTTTGCCTAAAATTAACTTTCTAAAACAAAGAAAACCCATAGTCGATTAAAGTCAGTTGTTTTTATTGCTCCGGATTTTTTTTTTTTTTTTTTGTAAGAAGGTAAGCTCAATTTCGCATAAGACTGTTAATATACCAAAAGCTATTTAATTATATCAATAACAAAAGGATTTTAATTTTATTTAGCGTTAAGGAATTATCAACATAAAACTAGTATGGCTGATTTCAGTCCAATATTTTTCCTTTTCAAATTATAATACAAATATTTTATCAGAAATACCTCGTTCTTAACCTGGAATGGAATTTGACCTGAATTTGGAAACATATTACTTTCTTAGCGCGGAGTTAAATTTTTGAGGAATATCCTATTAGCATTATCATTTTCACAAAAATTGAGGTTACACAAATAGGCTCCAATTTTCGTTCGAAAAAGTTACTGACAAAAAAATTACCGGTAGTATACGGTAAATGTTCGTTAGACAAAAACTTTCACACCTCGACAATCAATACAATTTTTGTACATTTACAATGTTTACTTTGGGAATTAATAATATTTTTTAAAATAAACTGCATATTAAAGAAATGATTTCGTTAAAATACAGACAACAAAAATCAATTTTTAAATATTCACAATTTTATTGTGTCTCCTGTGAGCGGGACTACCAGTAGTACATTGGTTATAGTTTCGATGCTAAGAGGAAATTGAATATCAAACAATTAAAGAATGCCCTCATACTTTTCATGAATGCAAACAAGTTAACGTTATTCCATTTATGCTTTCAAACATCAGGTCGAAGTTCTACTAACATTCCATCTTCGTAAAAGGTATAAAAATGCAGTTGATGTTTTCCACTCCCAGATAACCGATCAGGTACGGGTATGATTTTTATTTTCGCCAAATCTCAAAAATACCATTTCTTACTCTAAATAATAAAATATGAATTTTTCTTTTGGCTCAGAAAGATTTGTTGGCCGTCTTTTATGCTGTTTTGTTTTGAAGTTTAAAATCGATTATTCAAGTTGACGTATTCTAACAATTTGTACACTCAAATATCATTATTTGATAATTAGTAAACAGTGAACATTTCTTTTTTGTTAATCGAGCCTAACACCGAAGAGCTAAATAAATATATGTATTTATAAAAATAACACACTTTCCATATTCCCATCAGCAAAAAATTATTTATTACCTTGACCCCCAGAGTGTCCCGGCTTCCAAATGAGTTAAATCATATTCCATATTGCAACTTAGTTTCTTGGAGGATTTTCGGAAGGTACGTGCGGCTTTCAAGGTCATTAATGCAGCTTGGCTTTCACTGTCAAATCTGATTTGGTATCCGTGCCACCTCTACCCAATCTTTGACCTCACTACGTATGTACATATAGAAATATTGGAACTGGGAGTAATTCACATGAACCACTGTACAGCACTCGTCTGGAGATTAAATCAAACCATTTTTTAAAGAAATTTCGTCATAATTAAAACTTATGAAAACAGTCTATTTTGGCCTCCAGATGGATACTGTGATTTAGGTACTGAGTTTAAGACCGGTTTGAATAAAACAACTATTTTGTTATTATAATTTTATTCCTCGATATTTTGATTTCAATTTGCGGTCATAATCAGAACTGGCTGGTCAAAAAATATAAATTCTTCATTTTTAGAAGTCACTCTCCGAAATCGATATAAATGCCTTCGAAGTTCGAAATTGTGCCTTTTACTGAAAAATTATTTTAAATTATTCGATTTAAGTAATTAAGAAAACAAAAATACGTGCGCGGTCCGCCTTTTCCTCTAATTTATATGGTATGTAGCTTTTTTTAGCGCAAACTTATATTACAGGTGTTATAAGTGGTCAAAGGAAGAGTTCTTCATGGAATTAACAAATTTTTAAATATCAAGTTTTTAATTTTTTGAATATCTGAGTTCTGGCTCTGTTAAAAAAAGTATTTATTTTTTGCTTTATTGTGCAAGTTATTACTATCATTATGGTATTCTGACCGGCCGGCATTGCCGAGTGTGCAGCGCTTGCCTGATTCACTCGAAGTGTCGCGGGCTTCAATCTCGGTTGGAGTAAGCAACATCAAATAATTTAGAAAAGCTTTTTTTCCAATACCAAGCGCACCTCGACAGGCTTAACCCACGTATTCTGATGAACCCAAAAAAAAAAACGGTTAATTCTAATATCTTGGTCATCGTCGTCATCATCAGAAAGGTAGATAATTTCGTCCAACAAATATTCTGGAATTTCATCTTTGTCTTCCCCTTCTTCCTCTTTTTCCTCGTCTTCCTCTTCTTCAAAGGTGTTTTTATACCACCAACAAATTTCTGCCAGTATTGCATCTGGAGATTTCTTTCCTCTGTACCTGAAACGCCAAAATTCAGGAAGAGGTTGTTAATGGTCCCGACATACGGAAACTAATGAGTTGTCAAGATTTTGACCAAGTTCTGCCAGACCGAGAATTAAATGCATGGCTCGCATTGAAAGCAGTCATTAAAGATGAAATTCCAGAATATCTGTTGGACGAAATTATCGACCTTTCTGATGATGATGACGATGACCAAGATATTAGAGAGAGCAGTGATGTTGATCCACAGCCGCCTGCTAAACGGCCACTGGCCAAATCATTAATTTAATTTATTTAATTTTTTTACCTAAAACTTTTCATAACTATCATTTCAAAATAATATTTTTTTCCATATTTTTATAATTTCTTTTTAAATGTTTCTTCAAAACCAACACTGAAAAAATTGGTACATAAGAAATGAGAACTAAATTAATATTAAGCTGGAAAACGCAAATTGTATTATGATTGTTTTCTTTTCAAATGAAATTTTTTTAAGAAACTGGAAAGCATATTATAGATCAAACAGAAAGCAAAAAAGACTTAGTTTTGTGGAAAACATTTTCAAAAAGCATGGAAAAAAAGTTTCCAACATTTTGCTTCATAAGCACTACAAAAGTTTTCTAAATCAATTTTTTTTTTTTAATTTTGATTATTGCACAGGTCTCTAGCAATAATTTGGGTTTAGCAGATTAAAAAAATAGTAATTACTCGACGAGTTATAGTCAAAAAACCAAATAAACAATATGCTGAAAATCGGCATTTGTCTGCAAAGTTCGAAGGTCGATTAAAAAAAAATTCGAACTAACAAACGCCGCCTTCGAACTAAGCCCCTATTTTCATCCCTCACTCTCAGAATCGACCTAACTTTTGCTAACCTGTATTTGTTCCACAGTGTAATATGTCGCCTAGTATATTTTATGCACAAGTTATATGAAATATTAAAATATTTGTCTCAGCAAGGAGAAGCTTCATACATAGTATATTTTGGAGAGGAATGCCTCCCGTTTGAAACGACAAATTTTATTAAATCATACACAAGTTAAGTATATGAAATATCAAAATATGGATGTCAAACGGTTCGGCGAGAAAGTTCATAGCAAATTTTGTGAGTGTTGCCACCTAGTTGGAAAGTAGAACTTAATTAAATTATACACTAGCTATATGAAATACAAAAATATGAGTGTAAAAATGTTTGATTCACTCTCGAGAAGGGTTATAGTGCATAGAAGGTGGCCATCTGCTTGAAAAGTTGAATTTAATAAAATTATACACAAGTTTAAAAAAAATAGTAAAATATGGGTGTCAAATCATTTGTTTCGCTAGCAGAAAGTTTATAAGCATATTTTGAAGGGAGTTGCCACCTTTTTGAAAATTTTAATTTAATTTATTTATACAAAAGGATTAAAATATTAGTGACAAACTGTTTGTCTCGGCGAGAACAAGATGCATACTTCCAGAAAGTATGAACATTGACCCTTTATCTTTTCTGCATTATTTAGCCCTAAGGACAATTTAATGCGAAACTTTACAACAACAAAAAATAAAACAACGGAAAAGGATAAAACAAAGGACTAGAAAAGAAAATATCTTAATCGCTATAACTTCAAAGTAAACATTTTTCAATTTCAACTGCCAGCTGTGACTTGGGTAGGCCAAAAAAAAGATGGTTGTGACGACCAACGGTTATGCATCTGGAATGCGAAAAAAAATTAAAAAACAAATGCATAAAGTAGCGATACAGGCTAACGCCAGCTAAGTAAGTGTAAAATCTTGTTTACGAGTACTTTTCGGTTCTAGTTACAGTTACAAATGCAATTTCCCAGCCACACGCAACCAACTAACGGAAAAAAACCCAGGTAAATGGCAGTTTGGTTTCAAATGAGTAGATGGCATGCCACACCACTCACACAAGCAATGCATGTGTCAAGTGAAATCACAAATAATCAGCAGGTGAAAACGAAAAGGTAAGAAATTCTCACAAAGCAAAATAGCAAAATAGCAAGAGTGCATGTAGTATTGGATTTGGATGCAGAACTCTGGATGTGTAAGCAAAAGTTGTGGGTGCAGTTGCTGCTGTGACAGAAAAAATGATAGAGTATATGCGTCACAGTAACAACAACAATAACAACAACAACAAATATACCTAGGTAGCAAGGCAAACAAGCGCAAAATTGAAAGCAGTAGAATCAACAGAAATAAAAACAACAACAATTTTGTCTCAGAACTTTTAATTAGTTTTCGCTTAAAACCGCTCAGTATCAAGCATCGCGTCGAGCTAGAAGTGGATATACTCGTAGAGGCGAAGACGAAGATTGAGCTGCCTGTTGAGCAGAATAGCTACAGTTAACTCATATCCGAATTTATGCAGGTGGAGACGGTCTGCTGCGAGGTGTGGCCAGATATAAAAAGTGTTTTTTTTTGTTATTTGTTTTTGTTTGGTTTGCTTGTTAATATTACTTGCACTTTTCCATTAAGCACAGCGACACCTTCCCTTTGTACTGCCAAGCCGCCACTCGACGGCAATCATCTGCGTACTCATCCTTGCGCCTAGCTTGATTTTATTTTCACCTGGTCTACGTTTTGATTTCTGACCAAAGTTGTTTTGCCTGATTCGCACAACCAGCTCAGTCTCGCCGTGGATCAGCATCAGGTGGCATACAGAGCGAAAGCAGAAAAGTGATTTGTTTAAGATGACTCTTTTTTTACCCATTTTTGAAAATGTTTTTTTTTTTGTTTTTTGTTCTGTACTGAGCTGCTTATTTCCAACGGCAGAAAGGCGTAAAGGTGTACAACAAGCATAACAACCGATAAACAAGCAGATGACAGTAAACAAAAAACAAAAGCAAAGAAAAAATCATAAAAGTTGTTGGTTTTTTTCCAGCAGCGGCTGGTGGAGGAAGGCAAAAAACTGCTGCAACAAAGCAACAGGGGCTACCAGGGACAACGGCAGTTATTTACGAAAACGGAAAGGCTGCCCAGTGTCAGCCAGCCAGCAGCGCAGCAGCCCACCCACCCACGTTTATCAAATCGATTTTAGTTTTTTTTTTTGTTTTTTCAGTTTTCATTTTGCATTTTTTTTTTTTTTTTGATTTGCTTTTGCAAAACTTTTGCTACTAAATTAGTTTGAGTGGCAGCGAATGCAGCTGATTATAGCGCTGAGACCCTTTAAACATTGGCTTCGAGGCGCAACACACTGCCGCTGGCGAAATGAGCACGTTGATGATTATGATGGGATAACGGTAATAATATGTAGTCTCACCAATACTGCTATTTGCTACCCACTTTTTGATGTAGAGCAAAAAAATAAAAAATTTTAAAAGTGCAAAAGCAAATGGAGAAAAAAAACAAAAAAAACAAAAACGTGTATAAATAAAAAATCAAATTTTATGCGAAACCAAATTGAAAAGTCCCAGCCTATGCGTTTAACGGTAAAAGGTAGCGGCAGTGCGGAAAAAAATTGATAGCAATAAATGGAAAAGTTAGCAGCCAGAAACGGCCGCAACAAAGCGCATGCGAATGTTTGTTGGTTTATTTAGTCGGGGATGGAGGGAGTGAGGGAAGGTAGTTTACGCAACTTTCGTGGTGCCCTTTTGTTTTCATACCTTTTTTTTCGTACGTTTCTGTGTGGCCTAATTTATGCTGCAAAATTGAATTTATTTTTTGATTGCGTGTGCTTTAATGATGTGTCTGATCATGGCGGAAAAATGGAAAATAGTAGCAGGGTCTCACAAATTTATTTAATTTTTTTTTTTAAATCGCCCACAGATACTAAAATTAATTTAAATGCCCTTGGTTTTATTATTAAAATGGAGCTACACGCAAGTGGATACTAGGCAATATGAGAGATTCTGATGTTGGCAAATATTTCATAAAGTTTTTGTGTTTATATATTTTTTCTTCTTCTTTATTTTCTCCTATAGCTCCTTCTTAACTATGTCCAATTCTTCTTTGCTTTTCTTAGCTTTCACAGTCAGTATAATTATCGACCTTCAATTTTGATTATTAGTTCAAAATATAAACTTTATTTGCAAGTTATTTTTTACGAAGACTAGGGATTTTAAACTTCTTCTGAACAAAACTAACTTCTTTTCTTTTTTTGAAGTGAAACTTCTTCGCGCTCGGGGGGCTGTAATTCCAATACCGAATGAAACGAAAAAGCGACAGGAAAAGGGAGGGGATGGCGCGCGTGGTGGGCCAGTCGGACGGAAGGAGACATGGGAGAGAAACGAAAACGCGACAGATTCGGAGTAGGAAAAAACGAGAGATGGGTAGCAAAGCGGACAGAGTGTGGCAATGATTGTTCTCTACTTCACTCCGAACCAGAGAAATAACGATATAATAAAATTCATACATAGAGCATTATTGGCATATACTGCCTCTGGTTCAGCAGAGTTAGGAGAAGATTTGCTCACTATGCCAATGATTTCAAGCGGTGATTTTAATGCCAATTTTACCCTGGAAGAAGCTCAACCACTTGTACAATTTTTAGAAAGTAAATTTCATTTAAAAATGAATAATAATCCCAAAGACTCAACAACCCGATCAGGCGCGACAATAGATGAAATTTTCTCAAGATATTTAAATAATTTACAATCACGAGTTTTCATTTCATATTTTTTATACCACAAACCAATTGTATCTTTTCTTGCACATGAAAGTATCGAAGTGAATGAATCGATTTTTTATAAATGAAGGCGAAAACATCAACTATTTTTTTTTATTAACCTTACGCCCTTAAAAATTCCAGAATAATGAGTAGTGGCTTTTGTTAACGGGGAAATATTTCTATCTCATAAAACTTGCTGGCTAGGGTGAGTATTTCCATTTCAAGTGCCCATCGAGATCCATGAAGTTTCACTTCTATCGTCTAGCTTTCTAGGCTGACAAATTTGTTTTTTCTTGTGTAAATGACCCTGGTCAGGCTTGTGAGATTCCAAATTAAATTCACTTAAATATTTAAAATATAATCCATATACCTATACATATACTTGTCTTTTTAAAAATGAATATTTAAAAACGAATCGCGGTTTGTTCGGCTGCTTCAAACTTGTAAACGACTGAACCAAAATGGCTGCTTCCTTCGGCTAATCAGCATTGATAATTGCTCCACAAAGGTTTAGAGGAAAGAAAATTCGAAAATTCTCAACAGGTGGCGCTCTAAGTACACATTTCATTTTTCAGTTCAATTCAATTACAGTACAATATGAGGCGTAAAATCACATATAGCTAAATGCCGACTGGGGAGATTTGGATGAGATTTGCCACATATGTACATATATAGTTCGGTGCATGGCTTCCCATAAAAGTAGTTTTTAAATGAAGTTACCACCTTTTTAAAATTTTAAATTAAATAAAGTAATTACTGAAACCAAATATTGCAATATGGGTATCAAACGAAAGCTTCAAAATATCTTGAAGGTACGTTGCCACCTGTTTAATTGTAAATTAAGTGAAGGCAATAAGTTAAACGATTTTTTTTCGTATAGGGTTGCCACCTGTTTTGAAACTGAAACGTTGCATATTTATTAGTTTCTTCACCGGTGAGATTTTAAGCATGGCTTAGTTCAGTTGGGGGTGGATTGCCACCTGTTTGAAAAGTCAAAGTTAATCAAAATATAAGCAAGTTATATAAAATATTAAAATATGTGTGCAAGACGGTTCGTCCTCTTATAGGGCTGCCAGCTGTTTAAAAAGCCGAATTTAATAAAATTATGCTCAATTTAAATAAAATAATAAAATATGGATGTCAAACCATTCGTTTGCTAGGACAAAGTTTATAGGTACATATATTTTGAAGAGGGTTGCCAACTTTTGAAGAATTAAATTTAATAGGAATATACACAAACAATATAAAATATTAAAATTTGTGCGCCAATCGGCTCGTCCCGGCAGGAAGGTTCATAGCTAACTTTTATAGGGGTTACCACCTCTTTGAAAAGCCGTATTTAATAAATTTATACATAAGTACTTACTATACTTTTTCAAAAGTCAAATTCAATTAAATTTTTTTTTAAATACAAAATATGTAAATATAAATTTACGATATCTATGAATACCATATTTAAGGTCCGATTTGTTTCAAATTCAGACCATTTATTAGCCAAATAAAATTGATTAAATAAATTTGAAAGTCGTAACAATAGGTGGCGCTGTAGTCGCGATATTGCTAAAAGTCGTATTTACACCCTGCTTTTATTCAAATTCAAAAGACGTATTAGCAACAAAAATGTAAATATTTTATTTTCAAATTGAGTTGATAGGTAGCGCCAGACCCGAGATATAATATATGTACATAAACATATAAAATCTTTATCCCATTATATCGATTTGAGGGGCTAGCGAAGCGTGCCGGGTAAGCTAGTATTTTTCAAATTTCAACACCATAATTGTTTGTTAGCATAATTGCTAACAAAATTTAAAATTACAAGTGACAGTTTCGGCAATCAGGGTCCAACTGGTTTTTTTTTTTTTTTTTTTTGATATTGTCTAGTTAACTAAATTTCTTGCAAATTCTTACATATAATAGAAATACAAATAAGAAAGGTTCAGTGTTCCATTTGGAACCCTAATTTTAATTTCAAACTAATCGAATATTTTATTTAATTGTGCTTGAGAAATAGGGCCGTTAGCGCAGCTTTTTCCAGTTTAGAGAAAGCCGTAAAAGAGGTTGGTTTTTGCAAATATAAAGAAATTTATATTATGAACGGATGTGATATAGACTTCTGTATTTATTTTTTTTTTTGTAATTCACCTACTTACTATTTTTGCCCTTGGAAATGTTCGGTCCGGCTTCAGCCAAAATAAGACAAAATACAGTTAATTTTAAACTCCCGCATAAGACCAATCCTCAAACTTTAAACAAACTTCAGTAAAATAAAAAAGCTGTTTCTAAAACAGTCTAACTGCTTTATCGTAATCTTTAGAAAATTATTGAGATAATAAAGTGCAACTTTAAATTTACTAAGCATTTTTATTGAAGATTAGTAAATAAAGCAAAATGCAAGTTTGAAGGCTGATAAATCGCGTTGATCTCTGTACTTTTTTTTTTTACAGCGGTGTTGGTCATTTTTTTCTGTATAAAAAAAAAATCGTGCATTCGCCATATGGTGAAAATAAGCAACAAAAAAAAATTATAAAACATACATATATGATATTTTCCAACTTTTTCAAATTTGTATTTTGTTACACTAGAATCCAATAAGCTCTAAGTAGACATACAAAAAAATTTGTCCAAAAGTTCTAATTAAAAAGTTTGGAATTTTAATTGAAATCTGTTGAATTTTATTAAAATTTGCAACAAGTTTAAAGTCTGAATTTACAAGGTTTTTTTATTGTACAATGACCTGAATTTTTTATTAAAAAAGTATCTAAAAATTAATTAGATAGAAATAAATTAAATGTCGAAAGTTGTCAATAAGTCCCTGACAAACTTTTAGCTTATGCTGTTAGGGAAATGGAAAATATTTAATACAAAAATAGCTGCTGGTATTTTTCTTAAGCATTTGCAAAAACCACTTTCATTTGCAATTAATTAACAATAATTAAGTAATCAAAACTAACTCAACCTGACCAATTTAGTTATATAATAGAATCTTGTTAGAGAGCAAACTGAACTGACTGCTTGCCCTTTTGATTAAATACTGGATCTGAAATTATAATCCACAATTGCGTTTATTTTTTGTTAAAATTTAATTTATTACACCTCACACGACTTAAACTTTTGTGGTTATCTTGTGTTCTGGTATTTTTTTGTTCCTTCATACAGAGCATTTCTTTTACTTAACTGTGCAAACATTTCTGTTAGTTTCAATGTGAATTCTATAGATTATAATTTACAATTTGCAATTAGAAAAGAGTCAACCGAACTAATTCATGATGCTAATTAAACTGTGTGATTACAAAATTCTACTACACCTTTTTTCTTACCAAACAGATTTCATCTCCTATGTTGAATGCAAACTTTGCAATTTGTGTGAGTATACCTGTTTTTTTTTTTTTTGTTTTTTGCTACTCGGTAAGTAGGAAAGTTATGATTTCTCATTTATGCCTGAATGCAGCAAAACTTTGCTATAACAATAAGTAATAAGAAAAAATCCGAAAGATGGTGTGAAAAACTACATGAGAGACGTTGGCTATAAAAAAATAATGAAGCGAATGTGCAAAGTGTGCGTTGGATACTGAAGCGACAAACAAAAAAAAACCTGCAAAAAAATTGTGCGTGAGAAATTAAAACAAAAAAAGTATAATAAAGCAAAGTAAAAGTGAGCGGGCGTACTATAAAAAGTTTAGATATCAATACGCGAATCGCGCTTTTTGCGTAGGAGTGATGATAGTTCGTTCAGTTGTAAGCAGTTGTAATATTTGCAGGAGTACCCATTGCAAGTGTGGTGAATTTGTAATTCTATAGAATGTCTGCAAAATAAGCGCAGCAACTTTATCGCTTTATTACGAAAAGTATCGTTTAAGTTAGTTGAGCGGAAACTTTCAAGATTGTGGAAATAAGTATATTCTCAAATGGGTCTATGTATAATTTGCACACATCCATATAAATAAATATCTACTCTATTGCACACACATGCACAAGATATATTTGAGTGTAAAAGCAAAGCAATTTTCACGACAATTCTTGTACTCTTCAGAATAAATATTTCTATATATTTTTATAAGCGAATCTTCGAGTTGAAATTTTTGTAGTCGCATGTAAATTTGTTTTTCCACACTTTTTTCTTTGTTGCTGATTTTATCCGAAATTGTTTGATTTGCTTTGACGCATGAAAATTGTTTTCCTTTGTTGAATTTGGTGCCAGGAAAAAATGTTGACAAAATCGACATTGGTAAACGAATTGTGGTGCATGCGTATAGCTAGAAATTTCCATGTTGCAGACTAAACCCTAGGTTTGAGCAGACAATGGTTAATAAAACTGCATTTAGCCGAACTCCTCTGAAACGAAGTCATTTGATTCGGTCAGATGCCTCATTAAAATAAAATATTTCTTAAAAGAGAATCGATTTTATGGTACATGATACCGAAAATATGTTACGGAACTAAGCTCATAGAAGTGAGAACAATTGAATGAACTCTAAAATTTATGAAAACTTTAGTATACTTACAAACACAAAAAAATTCTGTGCCAATCCTATAAAGATAGAGAGTTAATTATGCGAGTAGTAGTGGTAGTTGTCGTTATTAGAAAGTAGTAGTTAATAACAGTTGTGATAGTAGTAGAAGTGTAATTACCAGTTATAGTAGTAGTAGTAATTAATAGTACCAATTATAAAAATAGTAGTAGAAGTAAATAAAAAGCGTGGCAGTAATACGTAGTAGAAGTAGAAAAATTGTGGTAGAAATTAGTAACATTAGCGATAGTTTGCAGTAGCGTTAGTAAAAATAGTTGTAGAAAATAGTAAAAATACTACATTAGTAAAATTTGTGGTACTAATAACTAGCTGCATAAGTAAAAATTGAGGTAGAAATTAGTAGTAGCATTAATAAAAATCATAGCGTTCCAAGAGTAGTCTGCCGGCATGCAATGACATCTTGAAAATAAAATTTTTTTAGCATCAAAAAAAGCTTTCAATGCTTCCTTTTCAAAATCACAAAGCGTAAGAGTAAAAAATTAATCTTCAATAAACTTTTTAACTTTAAGCACACGAAAACGGTCACATTAATTTTTTCCCCACTAAGTTTGGGAAATTTTAACTTCAGATACGAGGATTGCCTTTTATATTATGCGCCATCGCAACACTACATGTGATTAAGTAGCTGTAATTAGATATTTTTATAGTAACGCTTGGTATTTTTTGGCATAAACTTACATACAACGTTTATTTATAGTGAGTTTAAAAATGCATATTGCCTAAAAATGTATTTACTACGAATTTCGACGTGGATTATCGAGACAGGAGTGCATCAATCGACTTACTTCTACTTTTGGTGTTGAATCACCACACTTAGCCACTGTGAAATGATGGTACAACAAGTTCTTACGTGGCCGCCAATCTTTGCAGGACGAATTTCGTGAAGGTCCTCCAAAAACGGTGGTTGTGCCAGAAACAGTCGATGCTGTGCGTCAGTTGATAACACAAGATCGTCATGTGACATATCGCGAGATAGAGGCATCTTTGGCCATTAGTGGGACCAGCATACATTCAATATTGCATGAAGATTTGGTCGTAAAGAAGATTTGTTCTCGTTGGATACCGCATAATTTGACAATTGGCCAAAAAAGGGCTCGTGTCGATCGGTGTAAAAAAAATTTTGAAGAAATTTAGCCGCGTTGGATCAAAGCACGTCTATGACATCGTAACAGGTGACGAATTTTGGATCTATGCATATGAGCCTGAAACAAAGCAGCAACCGACTGTATGGGTGGTATGGGTGCTCCAAGACGAGCCTTATCCAACAAAAGTTGTTCGCGCAAGAAGCTCCTCAAAGCAAATGGTCGCCTGTTTTTTTCCGAAAATCTGGTCATGCCGCAACTGTTCCACTAGATAAACTTCAAACGGTCAATTCTGAGTGGTATACAACCATTTGTTTGCCAAAATTTTTTGGAGAATTTAGCAAAACCCAAACGCCAAAGACAAATGCGAGCTCTCACGTATCGAGTCACACAAGAGAGAGTTTTTGAGTACTCAAAAAATCGAATTGATGGGTCATCCGCCTTACAGCTCTGATCTGGCACCTAATGATTTCTTTTTATTCCCGAACATAAAAAAAAAAATGCGAGATCAACGTTTTTCAACGCCTGAAAGAGCTGTAGAAGCCTTCAAACAGCTCGTTTTAGAGGTATCCTCTTCTGAGTGGCAAAAGTGCTTTGAAAATTGGTTCAAGCGAATGCAGAAGTGTATTGACTTGGATGGAGAATATTTTGAAAAACAATAAAACTATTTTCCTTAATATTTGACTGTGTTTTCATTATTAAGCGCAAAATGTAAAAGGCAACCCTCGTACCGTATGCCCCAAGATCTGCACAAATTAGCCATTACAAATCACCGGTCCTAGTTTGATTGACAAAAAGTGGCTTCTACGCACTTGTGGATCAAAATTTAGAATCCGCACAATTTTTACTGTCCCATTAATGTCCCATTAATATCCATCCTATAAAAATTCAACTCGACTGCCAGGAACAGGTAGACTGTGTGATGGTGACTGTGGTTTAATTACTTAGGGCACATCGACATACATGTTTACTGGCTTAGATTTTATTTGAAAACTCCTTTAATTACCGTACCAAATGGCATTACTTTAATTTTTTTTGACCAATCATTCAAAACATTATAACACTTTAAATAATATATTTTAGGATATGTTTGCATATTTATAGCGAGGTAAATATAAGCTGAATAATTTTGTTTGATAAAGTCAAAAATGGATTTTTTTATTATTGCATGAATTCACCACAAATATGTATATCAAATTATTCAGGACAGTTTACATGCATGCCTTATTAAGCCTAATAATACGTTTCGGTTGCACGTGAAATTTCTTTTAATTTCTGTCATTGTCGTGAAATAGACATGAAACTCCAGAACATTTCTATGGCTAAGTAGTACTCAATTCGCATCGCGAAAAGCCTGTCAACATCTTGGCAACATGATGCCAGCAATATTTTTTTCACAGCTTTAAAAATCCATTTGCCACTTAAGTAAAATTGCTTGAAAAGCTACAGTTCGTCACTTCATTTAAGGAATTATTTTTTTTTTATTATTTGTTAATTATATTTATGCGGCATTTTTTAGAGATTTTGATAATTGTTTTCATTGCCAGCAACATTTCACAGCATTCTATATGCATGTTGCTGGCAAAATTTCACGGCCGTGAAGTTAGTGCTGACTTTAACGCACGACGAAATGATATTTTATAAGAAAGCAAATACACAAAACCACCAAAAAAGAAAAGTCATTAAAAATCATGAACATTTTTAGGAACTGGAAATTTGCAATTTTTTATGCCAGATTGAAATGGGCTATAAAAACGAATATTCGGTAAATATCTGAAAACTCTGAGGAAAGATTGAAAATTTTAATGTAAATTTTTTTATTTGCCAAATTTTCGCAACATTTGCAGATCGTACAAAATTTTTACTGATATAGTTTCTGTTATTGCACTTCTACAACAAAAACTAGTTTCCGTGTAAAAAGAAAAAAAAATACTGTTCTCCTTCTTATAAAAATTTATATTATTTCACTAACTAAAAAGATTAGTATTTTAAATAAATTCGAGAAACTCAAAATTTTTAGTTTAGTCATTTAAAGACAGTAATATACGTAGGTTGGTAGGCCGTTACCGTAGCCGAGTGTGTAGCGTGTTGGTCCCAGGTTCGAATCCTTCCCGCTGGATTTAACCGGCCATATGTATTGAGGAATATCCGTGTAAAATTTTTGGCGATATTCTACAGATTGTCAGAGATATGAATAATTTAATCCGACGTGGCACACGGCTCTTTCCTTCTAGGAAAAACTCTAAACGCGTTTCGGTGTGCAAAGTTGCTGAAAAATCCCAGATCCGATATGCACAATTTTTTAACACTTATGGAAAATGCAATTATATGGTCCTTGGCAGATTTTCTTCATGCAAAAAAAAAAAAAACAAAAATTATAAATATGTTTAAAAAAAAACATAGGTTAAAAATTCGACATTTTTTTCTTGATATTTCAAAAACAAAACACCATTTTTTTGAAAAACGCAATCCGTCAAGGACTAGTAGAGGTAAAAAGCTAACATTTTTATTATAACCTTTTGGTTACATGAACACTTCCTGAGACTATATCGTACACATCGTTTGCCTCTGCACTTAGTCCACGCTCAACCTTAACCGCTTATATTTTTTAATTGGTTTCAAATTTTGCAACGTACTTTCTCCTGTTTTATTGTATTAATAAAGAGCTTCATACCGGTGAAATTTGATCATTCTATCATCAATAGACTTTTTCTATCCACGTTTGAAGTAAAGTTACGATTTTAACCATTTACATGGGAATCCCCCTTAAGAGCTCCATTTAATATTGGTCGGCATTGCAAAAATAAAGTTCACGTGTCGATGGATGCATATTCCTTAATTTTACCGCCGATTTTTTTGTACTACTATACGATTTGCGATTGGGTTAAAAATAAAAGTGAAAAATATTTTAAATATGGTAATAACTTTTACAAAAGGAATTTTCTGGCATAATAAAGCATGATAAAAAATTAGCGGAATCGATATTACTAATGGCAAGATTTCCAAATAAGTGAATAGCAATAACTTTTAAAATATTTCGAACTTCGAAAAGTTGTGAACCAGAAAAATCCATTTCACAAAAAATGTTATACCTTCGCCCAATTTTACTTTTTGTCAAAATATAGTTTTTGTATTTAAATACAAATATTTCTATTTAGTATTTGGTATATTTTAAGTGAAAGCTACAGTTTCTCACATTATATACTTACTTGAGTAACAAAATTAATTAACTCTGTGCAATTGAAATATCTCAGCTCTTGCGACTACTTCAAACTCTACTAAAAACGAAGAAAAAACAAGCTATAAATTATCAAATATGATAAATTTCTGATATCAATCAGCATGACTTAATTAACCGCAACAAATAAATGAATGACAAAAGCTCATATTTATATTTATTACAATACAATAAAGTATGGCGGCTCATATGCTTAATATAATATATGTATGTATGTACATATTTAAATAAATATATGTATATATGTATTGAAAATATGTTAAAACTACCACTTTTTACAGAGTAATATTTTTTACATGCATATATGCTGTGTATTATATTATTTATTGACAATGTAGTGTTTGCCTTTAATATACAATAATAAATCTACATTTGTTAATTAAATAGCCAATGTGCAATGTCGGGTTGTACAGTGCGTATACGTGATATTTCATCTGAGCGCTCGCTCAACAACTTAGTGTATTCAATTTCAATCAGCACAGCCATTAATATACTCATGCGTGCATATCTGATAAATCAAATAGATGATCGTCGTTAAGTAGAAGTCATAAAAAGTAAATATGTGCATCGAAGGCAAGTCGTACATTCATACACACATCATCCACATTTGGTGCAATCAATCCTGGATACGGTGAGTGGTAATGCGAGTTGTTTGTTAATGTTTATACGATTTCCTAATCAAAGCAGCATTGCCACAAACAAAGCAGATTTTGATATGCTGTGCAGATATTAGCGTAAGCTATGCTTTTTCTATTACGATATTTAAGTTCAAATCGCTATAAATTTTGCACAAGCTTTGCACCAATAATTTAAATAAAGGAGCCTCAAATAATTATTTAATCTTCATATGTATCTCAGTTATTCAAACGAACTCGATATCAGAGCGTCAAATTGACACTGCGTGTCAAGATTTAATATTTATCTCAAACTTTTGGAACAATAAATATGCAATTCAAAAGTTTTCATAATATTAAACTAAAAACAATATAAAGTAGATTATTCATAAAGTGCGTATGTATGTTACGTTAAAAGACGTTAAAAACAAAATTTAAATTAAAAAGGGCTCTTTTAAAAATAAAAGTTCTCTTTATTAATAAATTCAATAAGATTATGTTAAAAATGAGAGTATCTCTTTATTAATTTCCTTTATATGAAGAGATTTCTTCTTATAATTGTAAACTGCTTAACGAAATTCAATAAAAATTAATAAACACGAAGTTATCTCCCTATTTCCAACCGTTTACCTTCTGTATTTATGATATTACTTTAAAAGAAATTAAGATTTTGCTTTTTTTTAAACCCGTTTTTGAGTTCATTTTCTTTAGTTTAGAACGAATTTCACCTAATTTATTTCAAATTTAGTGGCAAATATTTAAGAACAGAAACAAAACAAATATTTTATTTTTCTTGAAAAATATAAAATATCCAAAGAGAGTAAACGTGAAATGTTAGACAAATCAAAAAGAAATATATGACATGCTCGCTGTGTGTGAATAATGAGAGAGCAAAAAAAGAATTCTAAAAAAGAAGAGGAAGAAGCACAGAAAGAGACAGATACATGAGAGAACGATCGAAAGTTTTGTTGGCGTTATCCAAGGTGAATTCACCTAAGGTGGTGTTATAAGTACAACTACAAAATTCCCATGTTTTTTTGCTTTTGCTTCTGCGTACGAGTTTTCAAAATTTACATACAATTTGTTTTTGCTTTTACGGCTTTTCAAAACTCATACGAAAATGCAAAAACTAAATACATGTAAGTGCATAAAAAAATCAAATCGGTTGTCATAGTAACTACACACCTTTTATGAATTCGCCTTGGCGTTGTCTGTGTAAAATAAAAGAAAAATATTTTTATTTCCGAAGCGAATGGGTGGATGCTGTCAAATTGATAAAAAGAGGACTCCCAGTCCGCTTATGGCGCAGTCTTGTAGTCCATCATTCTTGGCGTTGGACTTGATGTTATAGTTGCTCCTCAGACCGAGCAGATAAAAAAAAGGCTACTCCCACGTGGACTGGTTTTTCGTTGATCAATGTATGTGAAGCATAACTTTTAGCCACCTTCGACCTTCGATGAACAAAAAACAAACGATGGCAAGCCACCGCTGATTACGAATAATAAAAATTAGTTAGTAATTTATTTGGCAGAGTTTAAGTATTTAGTTTAAGAATTAAGTAATTTTATTTTTAACCTTTTTGCTACTCCATTTAGTAATGCCGAGAGGGCAAAAAGTTTCTTAGTAATGAATTTAATGTAAAACACAACTAGGAAATACACTTCATTTTGCAAATATGTATACTGCCACGGTTTCGATACATCTGATGAATAAATACAAAATTATGTTATTGTCATTAATATTAAGTTTTATTGTATAATTAGTTACACAAAAAGTTTAGCAGTTTTGGAGAAAAATTCGCCACATAAGAAGCTTGTGAAAATCGACGCGGGTTTCTACGACAGTAGAAATTACCTTCACTTTAATGCAAAAACTAATGGTTTCTTTTTTACTAGGTCAATTCTGATATAACAAATAAAATATGGGTATTGTTTTAACTAAAAAATAATCGTAAGGCGTGAGTACATTAAAATTCTGATTTTATTTTAACTATTTTTGTCTGCAAGCCAACAACAAATGTACATTTGGTACATTTGGTTAAATTTCCTATTAGTATTTGTATATCGATTTGTAAAAGAAAAAAATTTCAAAGTTTAATTCATTTAGCGTTTTTAGCTACAAGTTTCATTTTCCAGCAATTTTTAAACAGATTTCCAATTACTCTGGCACCCACTGTATTAGACAGAAAATTGTATATTATATGATTGGGCACCACCATAACTGCTAGCCAACATAACCAGTATTTGTACAGGAAACTCATTACTCAAATCAGCCTTAAGCTACTATAAGCTTTGAATCCTTTTTACCCTATACGCCGCTGCTTCCTGTTACCGTTGCCATTGCCGCTTCCGCTGCGGTGACTTAATGCGTAGTTAGTTCAGCTTCCTATCCTTTATTTTTCTATCTATGTATGGATTTGTTACTGTACGTAATCCGGGTTTTTATTCTCTTTTATTTATTTACTGTGAATTTTAGCGCCGCTTTCCGAACAAATCTGCCCAAATTCAATGCCTAATTTCACATATGCAAATAAGCATTTTTGCTGTCATTACCGACAACCGGGCCAAATTGGCGCACATGTGGCATATACTAACCGGGTGCTTCATTTCTTATTAGACACTTTTTATACTCGACTAGAATGTTATAAGCAAATTAAGAGGTATTAAAACTAAATTTTATTTCGCCGATAAGAGTTATAATGCAAAGTTTATTTTTGGTTTTTTGCCTGATAACTGTTGTGTAAGATAAATATGTTTCCCATTGCCAATACATAAGAGCTATTTTACCAAGGTTTATTTTTTAAATATAGAAATAGCATTTTTTAAATTGTTTTTGCAATTCCAATAAGAGTTAGTTTTCAAGGTTTACTTTGTACGTTGCCTCATTACTATTATGTAAGATATATACTTTTCTGTTACCAATATGAGTTATATCCCAACATTTACTTTTAACGTTGCCCGATAACTGTCATGCAAGATAAATATTTTTTCCTGTTCCAATAAGACTTATTTTCCAACGTTTATTTTTTACTTTGCCTGAAAACTATTATGTAGAATAAATATTATACTAACACATACTTTTTACGATGCCTGATAACAGTTATGTAAGTTACATATTTTTCCGACCACTACGAGTTATATCCCAAACTTACGTTGCCCGATAAGTTTGTCTTTTCCATAGTCTGATAACTATTATAACGTTGCCTGACAACTGTTATTCAGGATATATATTTTTCCGTTTTAATTGAGTTATATCCCAACATTTACTTTTTACGTTACCCGATAACTGTCATGCAAGATAAATATTTTTTCCTGTTCCAATAAGAGTTATTTTTCAACGTTTACCTCTTCCGTTGTCTGATAACTGTTACGCAGGATTAAAATTTTTCGGTTTCGAATAAAGATTATATCCCAACATTTATTTTTGAATTTTCATCCGTTGTTTTTTCCGTTTCCGATCGGAGTTATTTTCCAAAGTTTATTTTTTATGTTGCCGAATAACTGTTGTGCAAAATAAATATTTTTTTTCCTTGCCAATAAAAGTTAACTCCCAATGTTTATTTTATACGTTGCGTAAGTTAATTTCCAATGTTTTGATTATATATTGATTGACAACAGTTATATAAGATATATATTTTCCGTTGCCAACAAGGGTATTTTCCCATGCTCACTTTTTACGTTCCCGATAACTGTTACGCAGGTTAAATATTTATACCGTTTCCAGTAAGAGTTATTCTACAGCATTTATCTATTACATTGAATAGTACTAGTATTGTACTATGAGGATATTGATGATGATTGGCGAAAAACATAAAGCCGATGAAAATGAAAGGAAATATAAAAAGTCAACATCAAATAATGATAATGATAAAGATAAATGTAAAAAAACCAGAGACGTAAAAAACAGTTAGTTCTGAAAACTGTCATTGAAAAATTCACTATGAAAGAAATCTTCTACAGCCAAGGGTGATATAACAATCGGTTTCTTAATTCACCGAAATAGAATTCGTTGCAAATAATGTTTTTTATTGTTTATACAAAATTTAAATTATAAAATAACAATCAAAAATATTTGTTACTTCTAAAATAAAAACCAAAATTGACTGTTATAAAATAAAAATTAAAAATAACATTTATTTATTATCTTTACTTTATAATCTAAAAATAAGAGTTGTTTAAAATATTTATTTTATAAATTTGATTTTGTTTATAAAAGTCATCAATTTGAACAATGACTGCTAACTTATTGAACGACAGAAAATTATTCCTCCTGCTTAACAGTTATCAGGCAACATAAAAAATAAGCATTGGAAAAAACTACTATTGATAGTAAAAATTGGCAGTTTAGTCATATCCTGCTTTTGAAAATACCGTGTCACATTAATTGCCTCACCTGGTCTTATTTATATACATATATACTTATGTACATATGTATGTGAATCAACATGCCGATATATGTACATATATCTGTGTGAATGTCAGCTAAAGCAGCTATTCTGCTTGCAGTTCAATAAATCTTAAAAGTCCTATGCAAACATTAAACCTTTAATCACAATCAATTTGTTGCGGATCTTTAGCAACATTTTCGGCTCTAAAGTTTTGCCAGCCCAAAATCTGCAAATTTTGGTTCAACCTTTTGCCAATCTCATGCGAAATGTACTATTGTTTAGCGCTTCGTTACGTATTTTCGTGGATTTGTATTTGCCATTTTTTGTCTCAAACAGCTTTTCAACTTTATTTCAGACTCTTCCTTTTTTGTTTTGTCTTTTCATTGTTTTGCTAAACCGTTTCAAGCCGCTAAAAGCAGCCGCATGCCAAAATTAACTACATATGTAAGTGCTGGTAAAAATTCGCTCGCAGTTTGCTTTGCTTTCACTGCCACATTTAGTATCTACGTACGTACATACATATGCCTTTTATGCTCCACCGTACTTCGGACAAATCGATTTATTTAGATTTTCTGTGTAACCTTTTTGATCCTTCATATGTTGCCGTTTGTTTTTGTTTTTTTTTTGTTTGTTTTTTGTACTGTAAAGCTCCTGGCCCAGATTTGTTTATTGCATTTCGAATAAAAGGGGGATGTGCGCGTATTTTGACTGAATGACGGTTAGTTAGAGCGCCAAAAGCTATGGATGTTACTTTGTACAAGATAATTGCGGCATTAGCAACACAACACCAACAACACACTAGCCTATAACAATTCGTGCAGTTTGTATATATACATATTGTATTCACATAAGGCGTACTGAAAAATGCAAGGCATAGGAATGGATAGCATAAACACAATCAGAATTGTATATAACATATGTGTGCGCCGTTCGAAAAAATGTACGCGCATTTGTTCGTGGGGTATTACACTCAAATTTAGTGCGAAAAAATTTATGAGGTTATTTCCATAAACTCAGAGAAAATATTACATTTTAGTTGCATCATTTTGGTATATAAATTCAAATTTTTTAAATTTTATATCCTCATACTATGCTGGTTAATAAAACTTAAATTATTTAAATAAATAACGCACCGCACAGTGACGCAATCTCATATAAGCAGCGCTCAAAAATAGTTGGCGTACTTCAATTTCGCTACAATTCTTCATGGTCCATTGATTTATTGTAGAAAGATGTAGAAATTTGAAATATGGTGATACTTGGACAACAGCCAGGCCCCCTAAAGCAGTGGGCGGAAAAATTAAAAATGCTTCGATTTTAATGAAATTTGTTATATATTCTTATGTATATTAAATTATGAAGTCAAAATAAGTTTAGTTAGAGAACGGGCTTCAGATACACCCGTCGCCCCTGCTGAATTATTAAAAGGCATATATTTGCAAAAGAAGACTCACACGTTATACAAACTCATCGCCAATAATAGGCCCTGCTAGAATGCAGGTATAAAAAACTCCTAAAAATATATTTAAACATATATGATGAAGAAATTTTCAAGAAAAAAGCTTCTTAAAAAATTGTTTATAAAGTTTTTTGGCACAAAAAATAATGAAAATTCTTTTCTAGGCCATTTGCTTAAAAGGGAAAATGTATAATTGTCGCTCATTACCCATTTGCCTTATTTTGAGGTTAAGATTACTTGTGGCAAATTATGAAAAGATTGCCGATATATTTGGATTTTTTTGATTGTCTTCCAAAGTTTCAACTCATACTCGACAGTCACTAAATTTTTGCAAAGTGAGAATACTCACCGCCTGATGGATTTATTGATGAACACTTAAAAAATAGTTTAAGTACTAGATGCAAGTTTTTATTTAAAAAAAAAAGTACTGGTTGTATGCAACTTTTATTTCTTCTATGTATATTAACAAAACAAATATTAAAATTTTTTATTAAATTTTTCAAATTCTCGTTTTTCATGTCCTTTAAGTAAATCCATCCTACGAAATTTGACAGAATTTAATACATAATTTTATTAAATACCCAATAATTTTATTTTTCGTGAGCTTCTCTCCGAATTCTATGGTTTTATAATTTACTGAACCGAATTGTAAATGTTTTAACAAACTTGATAGAGTCTGTTACAGTCGTTTCGGATATAAACCTTTTTGTGCTCCAAAGTGGGAGGTAAGTATTTGATTTCAACAAAATGCCGTTATTCATGCCTAAAAATTTTATAATTTTTAATACTAATCTGCCTTGGTTCCTGAGTTTCGTTGGGATATTTCAATATTTACGCGAGTTAGCCGATGCACGGACAAAACGATTTTCCCTTTCATTCTGAACATTTGGCTATATGTCTATATCTATATTAGTCGCTTTAAGCTGATTCAAACAAATATACATTCAGAAGTGTCTTCTTTCTGATGTGTAAAAAAAATTAAAAATAAACAAATACACTTCAAAAAATTAAATTTTTTTCTTTCGTTTCTCTAGAAAAAAAAATTTGGAAAAGGGTCGGAAATTTTTTCCATAGTATTTAAATGTTTAACTAACTACAAGTTGAATTATCAAAATTTAGAGAAAAAAAATAACAATTTTCACAGCGAATTTTAAATCGCCAAAAAATATCGAAAATAGAAAAATAGAAAAAAAACCAAGCCCCTAATGCGCCATTGTGTACCACCATTGGCACATTGTCAATATTAGCAAACACTAGGCAGATCTGCGCTGGTTGGTATCTTAAGATATGCCACGCCCATATTTTATATTTCATATTTTTCTTTCACACATACACTGACACACCTGGTCAAATGTTGATTTTTTTATAATATTAGCAAGGTTTTAATAAAAATATTTTTCGATCATTTTAGATTCAAAAGCGAGGGAAATTTTATTTAGAATTTATTTCAAAAACTCAACGAATCTCCGTCAAAATAAATACATTTTTTGGAGCAATATTTCAACAAGTTTCGGGTATGCAGTTTGATAGCCTATTTATTTATAAGATAACAAAGTCCACGTTTGATGTGACTACAAACTATTGTTGATTTTTTCTAATTTCTTCCGCTATGGAAATTTTTTTTTTCATATTTCGACTATGCATGTACACATTTTTTGTGGTAGAAAATCCAGAATATTGTCGGCATATAAAATTATTACAAACTAACATGAATTTTTATAAAATGTCTACTTTTTTAGCAAAAAGTTTGCAAGACCCTAATTTCAAAAGGTAATGAAAAATCAACGGCCGTTTCTTTGTAGCTTCAAACTTGTGCTTTATTATACTAGAATTAAATATTTAGACTATAAAGCTAGTTGGGTTTACATTTTAAATTTTAAATAAATTTTAAATAAATTTTAAATATTTGTGTGGGCTTTGCTAAAGGATTAACTCTATTTAAATATAAAATTAACAAAAAATTTATCATCAAAAACCTTACTATCATTTATTGTAAAAATGTCTCCATCCAACTGGTTTTGGTCGCCACCTTAATAATTACGTACTGCCAGTTGCTCAGAAAATATCAAAAAGGAAATATATATATAATACCGTTTATGGGGAATTTTAATTGCTTCATCTGCTATATGTATCTGCTATTATGATAATATTTTTATATTATGTTTATATTTTTCTTATGACAACAGTCACTGGTACATTTCTTTCCAAAATTCATCAACAGAAATTACTGAACGCCCTTTATTTCCAGAAGTGATTAATCAAACTGTATCGGATAATATATATGTAAGTCGTTATGACTAACAAATAAATAAATTATTCATTTACCACATCTAATGCGATTTAAAAAATGAAATTCACTAGGTGATTTTTATTGTCGTTTTTTTTTTGAAATTAATTGTCAGCGAAAACACAATATGAACGATTTGCAATGGAATGCCTCTTTATATATACTCTAAATTCCATACACATTCTTTCTTTAGCATTTCCGTACGCGCTCTTAGCCCAAAACGCATCACATGAAATTGCTTCCGTTTTCCTGTGCTGCGAGCATTTTCTTTTGCACATTTTACATCCGCCCCACTACTCACATCAGAGTTGCTCTAAAAAAAAAAACTTTTTCATGTTACATATTGTATTTCTCTACAATTTATAAACATTTGCTGGCAGCTAACACATTGCGGTACTGCTCTAATTTTATTTATGTCCTAGATTTACTCCTTTGCGGGAGGGAGGCTATTGTTGCAGTTGTTGTTGTTATTTTACCGCACCCCAACATAAGCCTCATTTGACATATATAGCGAAATTTCAATTCAATTTTGGTTATTCTTCTTTATTTTGCATATTTTAGCAGCTATTTTCTTTTCCCCGAATTTCAAAAGATATTCCAAATTCTCAACAAAAGTGAAAGTGAAATTCCATACACACTCTTTCTTTCTTTCTTTGAAATTCAGTTGAATTATTTGCGGAGAATGAGTTAGCAATGTAACTGTAAATTTAGGATAATAAATATTGTGAAAAGCTAAAACCAGTGAATTTTATAGTACATACATACAATAAAATATATGTATATATGTACAATACAAATGAAGACGGTATAACTTAATATTTTTGTAAGGCCGCCCCGACGTGTTTCGTGCCAACAGAATAATTTTCAACATCGTAGTTCAAGAAATTGATATCTATACATATTATTACACAAGTCTAAAATTTTGGAAAGAGCTAATCTCGGGAACGAATTGGGATGCAACTTTTTTAAATTAATGCTTGCAGTTAGCACTACAATGATAGCAGTGGCGTAACTATACCATCTGGGGCCCGTGGCAAATTCTTTTGACGGGGCCCTATCAGTAAAAATCGTCACGGTGTACTCAGTTTCATTTTAATAAACTTCGAGGTTTTCAGCGGACTCAATTACACGTTGTGTATGTTCCACTGATGGCCATTGGCCTCCTCTCTTAGGCGAGAAGGAATGGTCTGTAGTCCCCATGCTAGCCCAATGCGTATTGGAGACTTCACATTATCCATAGAACATAATATCTCAATGCATTCATCATCTATTCGCTAGCTTTTCGGTGAAGGAATAACATCGTGAGGAAACCTACATACATTTACAACGAAATAAAAATAACAATTTAATTTCAATAAGATATTTATTAAGAAAAATCTTTTTTTAGAGCTTTCAGTTCCGCAAAAGTGTATATAACATCATCAAAGTATAAAGATCTGGCCATAGACTTTTCAATAGACAGAATAGCCAAGTTACATAACCTGTCTTGTCCCATAGAGTTCCTTAAATACGTTTTTATCAATTTAAGTTTTGAAAATGATCGTTCAGCACTAGCTGTAGTCACAGGAATTGTAAGAAATAACATTAATGCAGTGCATACTTCAGGAAAGCTGCAGGGCATAAAATGATTTTTTATTATTAATAAATCTGCAAGGTCTCTAATACACGAAGATTTTTCTATTTCGTCTCTGAAAGTGGATCGAAAACTGAGAATTTCTCTGGCAAATGATTCAGATATGTCTTTTTTACATATCTCAACAAATTCTAGAGCTTTATGTAATAGATCAGTGTCATTTAAAACTTTTAAAGTGGAAGGCTGCAAAACACTGAAATTTGAAACAATTTCATTCATTGGAAGGAAACGCGATTTCAGTTGGTTTATAATGATGTCCAATACTCGATAAAATATGTTCACTTTGAACAAACTTTCCGGATCTTGGAGACGCTCATCTTCGCAAAGCTCATCAAAATGGCGATTTACCTTCCTCTGACGAGTTTTAGAAAATGCAGGGGTGATGGACCATTTTTCTGCTACACTATTTGCTTCCATTTTTAAATTTTCAAATTCATGTCGATACCTTTCCAATTCTTCCAGACAAATTTTCAAACGTTTTAAGGCATTTGAAAGATCGGTGGCTTTAGACTGAAGTGCTTTAGAGGCTGCATCGATAGTAAGTAGGATCTTGCAATGGAAAGCCAATAACATTATAAAATTGTAGTTTTCGATCTTCTTTTTGAGTGAAACAGCTTCATTTCTTTCATCTGATTTGCGACTTAACAGAATTGTTTCCGTTAGCGCTTTTTGGACTTCAACAAACCGAACTTTTAAAGCAAAAACGGCATCATAACGTCCTGCCTATCTAGTAGGGTTTAATGTTTTTAATGCTATTGAAGTTGAAGACTTACTTTCTTTATTAGATATAAAACTTGATAAAATATTCCATCTTCTGATACTATGCCCAAAAAAATTATAAATTTGTTGAACTCTTTCAAAAAAATTTTGCATATCAATAACCTCTCGCACTGCATCATTGAGTACTAGATTTAAATTATGAGCAGCACAGTGAACATATACGGCATTTGGCTCGACATCTTTTATGAGTTTTTTGAGCTCCACCATAAGTCCCTTTCATTGTGTTAGCACCATCATGTCCTTGTCCTCGACACTTATTTAGAGGAATATTTTTGTCATTTATGGATTTAATAATTTGCTTGGACATTGCTAAGGCAGTTTGATCCTTAACTTCATGAAATCCTAAA
The DNA here is from genome assembly GCA_951828415.1 of Anomoia purmunda. Classification (NCBI taxonomy): domain Eukaryota; kingdom Metazoa; phylum Arthropoda; class Insecta; order Diptera; family Tephritidae; genus Anomoia; species Anomoia purmunda. The sequence continues at coordinate 36,020,377 of OX639995.1, read as the reverse complement.
AATGTTTCTTTAATGACAAGTGCTTTTGGGATCCTATTATCATCGTTTTCGATCATACAATAACGGTAAAGTTCACACATTTGATCAATTTTTGAAATATCTTGAGTTGTATCGAATATGATAGAGTAGAATGGTGCAGCATTTATTTCATTTATGAGTGCATTTTCTACTTTTAGAACCAGGACAGAAATTAGCTCATTTTGTATTTTTGGACTTAAGTATTTTATCTGGCCCTTTGGTTTACTTAACAATTCTCGTAAAATCGGGTCGTATTTTCCTAATAACTCAACAATACTCAAAAAGTTTCCTTTGGAGCTTGGATTACTGCTATCTGCGTTTTCTCTGTTCCCACGAAAGGCTAAATTACACGTTGAAAGTGTCAGAGTAACATCAAGGAGCCTAGAAAGTACTTGGCGCCAAAAAGATTTTTCTTTTTTGATCATAGACTCTTGCTCTTCATCGAGTGTTCCATGTAGCCGCCACTGTTGATACGTAAGACAGGAATCCAGATGAATTTTTGATGCCTCGTGTCTTTGTATGGCGTCTACAATATGTTTCCAGTCGTCATAGCCCTCAATCCAAACATTTTGTATTTTCTTAGATGCCCGATTTGCGAATAACCAACACGGTTCACAATACGCCTTCTGAAGTATTAAAGAATAGGATAGCCATGTACGTTCAAGTCCCACGCCAGACTTGGAAACAATATAGTAATGTTTTTCTATAAAAGATCTATTGTCGCTATCTTTTAAGAAAGGGCCCTTAGGTTTACAATGTCCGTTTTCAATCACGAACCTCTTCACTTGATCAGTTAGCTCTTTAAAATTACCCTTATCAGTAACATATGGCGAAGATACAATATTGTTCATGCTAAAATATGTATAATTCTCTTTGGTTTTTGCTAGTACCCTGTTGTGGTTGTTCTGGGTCTGGATAGTCACTGGTGTTGGGTGCTGCGTCTGATAATTCTAGTATACTTTTAGTAAGGTCCAATTCTTCACTTTTGGAGCACTGTTCACTCGACTTTTCATTATTTAAGTCATCATTTTTCAAGTACTGACTAATTTTAGGTAGCTTTTTATTTTTTTCTTCAGTCTCCCTCTTTCTCTTTCGTTTTTCGCTCCCACTTAAATATTTTCTGGAACTAGACATTTTAATATCTAACTTTCATAATCAACTTTACTTTGCCATCATTTTCATATTCAATAAAAGAACAAAAAATCACAAATTAACAAAAATAATCACACAAAGAATACGCACTCAGTAGAGCCCTCATAAAAAAATATCAAATCCGGAATTCCCCTAACATAGTGTTGCTAGCTCGTCCCAGCAGCAGCGCCACGAAAAAAATTAAAGCAAAAAGGGGAATTCCCTGATCGTCAATACTCACCCGCATTGCCAACGTACCGCGACAGAATATGTAGAAACCAATGGATGCGTTCTAAAATGAATAGAGATGTGTAATTACCCGTATTTTGATTGACAGTTTTTTGACATCTCTAAAAATGAATCAACATCTTTTTGTTTAGGTTGGTTGAATTGCTTAACGATTAACTTGAAATTGTATTATGGACTTTAGTTGTCTCACTTTGGATTTTAAGCAGAACTTATAAAAATATACTTTTCAAATAAAATAATATACTCAGGTATAATGTAAAAAATTATTTTTGCGCTCGCGCCCTCTTGGGCCGGGGCCCTCTTAGGTCGGGGCCCGTGGCATTTTGCCAGCCCTGCCACCCTATTGTTACGCCACTGAATGATAGCTACTTAAATTAAAAATTAGCCTATTCATTTCTGAAATATTTAAGTGTAAAGTTTTAAAAAAATTTACACTAAGTACAGCATTGCTACAACCGAATGTAAAATCAGTGTCGTAGCGGGAAGATGTGTAGTTGTGTGAGTAGTAAATCAACTGCTCTTCGTTGCTACTTCGTTCGGCTATGCGCAGAGAGCTGTGCTGTTGACTCCGTTGGTAAACCGATGCAAGGCGAAATGATAACTTTGATCCACACTGTTAGATATGTTCGTTTTTCAGATGCTTTGTCATCATACAATAAACTAGAAACTACAGCTGAATTTTTAAAAGTTTTTTAGTGTTTTGCTTACAGTGTTTTGTTTGTGTTTACTAGCTGGCAACGGTTGCGTATAAGAAATTACTTACTATTAGGGACTTTGGTTCTGAAATAGTTTGATTTTACATTTGCCTTAATTCCTAAACATATAAACTCATAAAAATAACAATTTTATGTTGAATACAATTGCAATTAAAACTTTTTATTGGGTAGGGTAGGGTAGGTTGGAGTGGCAGCCTAAACTTTTTATTGGACAAACATCAAAAAATTTCTTTGTATACAATACAAGGACGGAAAGATATTTTTCCTTGATACTCCTGGCGGCACGGAAAAAACATTTTTAATAAATTTACTTCTCACTAAAGTAAGATCTGGCGATAACGTTGCCCTTGCGGTAGTGTCTTCTGAAGTGAAAATGTGCCTCATCACTGAAGATGATTTTCTTCGAAAATTGATCATCGATTGTTGCCATTTCTTGCCAACATTCTGACAATTGCTCAATTGTGTATCTTTCCATGTTCAAATTGAGTTAGTCTGAGATTAAGAAATGTCAAATGAAATGCAGAAAAAAACTTGACGTTTAGGTGTGGTTCACATTCAACATCGGCCCTTAAAATTTAACCACCCTTTAGATAAGCATATATGTACATGTATATAAACAACTTGAAATTTCGGTGAGTAATCAATTCAGTTTTCAATTTTTGTTTTACTACTAATTGCGATTTAATGCCACTAATTCCAAGCTTTGTTTGTCGAACTATAACTTGACTTTTTCCAAAGTCAATGTAGATTGCCGTTTTAATACTTTCTACATCAAATTTTTTATAGAATACACAAAGGGATTAAAGAAATTTAAAAATGTAAGCAATATGTTCAACAAAAAATGTAAAGTAAGGTATCGAATTCTTCATCACAGAAGGAATTATGTTTGAATTCTTCAAATGAACTTAAGTCCTTGGGTAAAATTCTACATTAAAATTATGTTCAAATATTTGAACAGGAATTTAAGTCAAATTCCAAGCACTTTTCGCGTACGTCAAGTCCAAAAAATAGGGTACTGAAACATTCCAGGAGGGTATTTTTTAATGAAGCGCTTGCGAATTCCTCTAAAGAGATCATAAATATGTTTACTGACTTCTGTAGCTCTAACTATGAAACTGAATTAGATTGATGACAGTTGTTTGATTGTGAATGCCCCTATTGATTTTGGAACACTGCCCATTATGCTCCATGACGTCATTGATGGCATGCCTAATTTGAAATTCTCAACGCAGTCAGGTATTTTATGTTCCTAAGTCTTTCCAAAAACTGTCACACTTTTGTACACTCTCTTTTACTTATGCAATGGATATTTTTTACATGCCGATGTTTTGAAAATTTTCACTGCTATTTCAAACTCTGCCAAGCATCAATTGGACTTAAATAACATTGCTGTTTGGTGTCAGAATAATGTACCACTGTTGAACATAAAAAAGTGGTTCCTTATCACAGTTTTCAAGCCTCGTTCCCCAATAGTCAACAACTACAACTCTGGCTAATCTCTAAGCCCTCCAAGTGAAATTTGTTCGATTCAAAATTTCTTTTTAATAGTCATTTAAATTATATTGAAGCGTAGGCATTTAAACTATGCAATACCAACTTTTATAAGCCATTTCAGCGCCGAATTTACTGATCCATACATTCTGCAACTACTTTTTACATTTCTCGTCCGCTTTAAAGTAGAATTTTCTGTCTTTATTTGGAGACAATACGGCGATTCCCATACCAATTGGATTGAGCGATTACAAAAAAAAAAATTATATGTTTTGCCCTCATTCACTTTAGATTATTGATCCGATTCTTTCGTGCATTACCAGATGTCAGTTAATCGATATTAAATCTCTAAATAGCCGAAAGACTATTATTTCGCTGACTTTTTTTCAAATCAAATCATTTATTAAGTAGAAAACCGTAACACTATAAACTTAAGTATCGCACAATTCACAGAATATTGTACATAGACCTTAATTCTACAACATTTTTTCTTTTTGCTTTCACAGATTTACGTTATTTACGTTATTTTATGAAAGGTATTTCAGAGGAAAATACTACTATTTAAAAACCTCTGCTATGAATCTTACAAGCTAATTTGTGTTGCCCATTTAATATCAAGGCAAAAAGTATATTATTGGTTATTAATGTAGATTAGAGACTAATGTTGTGTCAGACATAGCGCAACGCATTCTGAATCTGTCAGTCAATAACTGAATTTGTTCTGATATCAATTTAGTGTTTGAAAGATTATGAAGTCGTATGGTAGAGTAATCCCAGGGAAGACCAAGCATCATTTTAAGAATCTTATTTTGACATATTTGTAGTTTATTTAAATGCGATTTGGCAGCGGTGTCCCATGCAGGGCATGCATATAAAATTATGGATTGGAAAATTGTTTTGTAGATTACTAATTTGTTTTCTTTGCTCATGCTAGCCTTCCTGTTAATCAGTGGGTACAACATTTTAATAGCAATGTTAACTTTCTCTTGTATGTGTTTTATATGCTCACAATACGTAATTTTTTTATCAAAAACTACTCCAAGGTATTTGACAGAGCTGGCCCACTGCAATTTGTGATTTTCTAGTTTTAGACTAGAGCTTTGTAAATAACAAGGACTTCTTTTTCTAGTGAAAAAGATGGCTTGTGTCTTACTAGCATTAAGATCTACCTTACATCTTGTCATATAGTTTGAAATGCTGCTCAATGCGCCCTGTAGTTTTGTTACAATATCATTGCCCTACTCATGCGAATAAAAAATTGCAGTATCGTCGGCATACATAGCTTATTGGCAATTCTCAAATCTAGGAAAATCGGAATATTACAGTGTATATAACAAGGGGCCAAGCACTGATCCTTGCGGAACTCCAGCCGGAAGTTGGATCATGTCGGAGTATTCATTATTTAAACACACACAAAAGTAGTGATTGCTCAAGAAACTTTGGATTAATTTTACATGGTGCAGTGGAAAGTGAAAATTAATTAATTTATGTATGAGACAATTGTGCCAGACTGAATCAAATGCTTTTTCAACGTCCAGAAGTATTAGACCAGTTGACTTTTAGTTCTCAAAACTTTATTTCACATGATTTGCGATGCGTTTAATCTAATGCGATGTACTGTGGAACTGTCTGAATCCAAACTGTTCATTTGATAATATTTGATTAAGGTTTGTAAATAGAGATATTTTTTGTCGAATTACTTTTTCAAATATTTTGCTTAGACTGCTTAGAAGACTAATTGGTCGATAACTATCTGCAATGTTGATTGGTTTACCAGGCTTGTGGATTGGTATGATTTTTGCTGTTTTCCAGAAGGGTAGGAAAGTATTTCAATTTAAGACAAGAGTTTATTATAAACGTGAAATACAGTACTGCCTCTGTGGGCAGAAATCTTATCATAATATTTTTAATGTCATCATGCCCTGCTGACTTTCTTAGTGGGGCTTCGCGAATTAGATCTTCGACATATTTCGTATCTGCGAACTCAGACTCAGGAGTGTTTAACGATAGCGAATTAAGTTGGGTTAATGTTATAGTAACAAGATTTTCCTGCATAGGTGTGGTAAGTTGAGTAGACACTTTATGATTTTCAAGAAATTCATAGGCGAAAAGGTTTGCCTTTTCGTCATTGTTAATAATGGTGTTATTATGATCACGCAGAGGTGGGATTTGTGTGTGTTTTTTACGCAGTATTTTACAAATGTTCCAGAAGGGTTTGCTTCTCTTTTCAAGCGAGCTAAGCTTCTTTTTCCAAGTTTCATTTCTGTATTTGAAAATTTCACTTCGAATTTTTGTGGAATATAGACCCACTAATTCATGATTATAACATTGCCTGTATCTACACCATTGCCTACGGTGGTAGTTTCTTACTTTTATTAGGTTTAATATGAAAGTAGGTAGTTTTAAGTAATTGTTCTGGGCACCCCTTAGCGGAACAGGTTTCGAGGTTTGTTGGTAAACTAAGCATATCATTTTTTATGGAGCGACGATAGACTTTCCAATTTGTTTTACTGTAGTACATTTCAAGATTTTCAAACTGTGTGGAGCTTACATTCAGAACAAATTTAACTGGTAGGTGATCAGAACTAAATTTATTAAGCGCTATTGGTTGAGTTAAATGTCTGGGAATGTTTGAAAGAACTTAATCTATATTCGAAGGTGCAAAACTGCTGGATGATGGTATATATGTAGGGTGTTTTGAATATGATACTACTATTGAAAACAATGTGGTAAATTCATGTAGAATATTCCCCCATGCGTTTGCTCTTGAGCATCCCCAATCCCTATGCTTACTATTAAAATCCCCACAATGGACAAAATATCCATTAACTCCGAAAAGCCTTCTCAAATCTTTTTTATACTTGTTTATGAGTTTCAAGTTGTTTGTACCCCCGGGAAAGTAGGAGCTAAAAAGTTTGGCTTTTTTATTGTCTGTTGAAATGAATTTCAATTCCGATACTTTCCACTACTTCGGTATTTATATCAGGTACTACAGTAAAGATTATGCATTTCTTAACTAATATGGCAACGCCCGGGGACTTCCATGCGGATGGACCTGGAGGGTGTTGTCCAGGAATTAAACAGGAACAATGGAATACATACAAGTTATGCCATCTCTTAGCAAACCGCACGAATTAAGTTATAGACCCAATATTATTATTATTACTATTATTATTTACTGATATTTTGTTGCATTTAAAAATAATTTTTCTTCAAAGTGAAAGCAATATTATTCAATTCAGATGAAACAACCCAGTCCCAGTACTACTTAATTGAAAATAAGTGCATTTATCTTCGATTATAATATAAATAAGTACCTATTTAAATATGAAAATATTCGCACTTTTCCTCATGTATATGGATACAAACAAATCACACATATGTACATATGGACCTTACCGAACAACATGCAACACATGTCTTGCTGCATGCCGCATTGAATTTGTACGAGTATCGCCAGACACGACATGTTGTGCAAGTTTAATAACACTTGTAATAATTTAATTGAATTGAAATATTTAAATAGGCTGCCTGGCTAGCTGGCTAGCTGGTTGGCTGGCTGTCATCGACATTGCATGAAGGTTGGCGAGTAAAAAGCTTAATTGAGCGTAACAATACAAATATGCTGTGCTACAACACTACTTACATACATATGTAAGTATTTCACTTTTGAATGAATATGATTTAATATTATATTTTTCAAGTAGTAAGCTGTAAATAGCTTATAAGCCAATTATAATATCAATTACCATGGAGTATCATAAGTGAAAGTATTTTATATGGGGAAAATAAATAAATAGTCATTGATGTGGAAATAACTAAGTAGAAAAATTTTGTAGGGAAAAAAATACAATTATGTTTGCAGGAGTTTGCATTTATGTTGTAAGTATGGACGCTCGATGCAAATGGTTTAATATACTATCTCCGTTATTTTTAATAATTTAGCATCCATCCATAGATTTACATATGTGCCATGCAAGACAGCTCCACTAAATGCCATAGAAATTTATGACAATTTCTGTCTCACAATCTCTCTGTCCCTCTGTCTGCCAAATATGCGCGAGAATTTATTTGCATTTGAATATTCATTTGGTAAATGCAAATGCGACATCGCAAAACCTTACGAAATGTGTTGACGATGAGGACGACGGCGGCAAACGTAGATGTAAAACATATTCACTTAGTTATTCATAATATCGTGTACTTGATCAAAAATTCTAGTAATAAAATATTGTAAAACAGAATCGTACACAGAGCGAAAAACCCACCTTAAATGCCCCATAAATCAGAACAAAATTTTATGGATCTCTATGATTTTTTTTTTAATAAGAACCCTTTCTTTTATAACGGATATGTCTTTTAAATAAAATCGAGAAGATAGTATGTAAAATTAAAATGAAACCCTCTCAATATAATAAAGAAAATGACTCGTAGGATTGAGATGAAAACTTCTTCAATAGATCTGGTAAATAACCTGTGAAGCTAAGATGAAATTCTCAAAAAAAAAACGGGTTTTTATTAGAACTGTCTATGAATTTGAATAAGCCGATGATTTTATCAATTTGAAACTATTGTCACCTAATTTTTTTTAAATAAATTATTTTCTGGTAATAAATGCCTCACTTTTTTTTTACATATTACTTATTTAATTATATAGATTTTACTTATATTTGTTTATAATTCATACTCATATGAATAACATATTTTTAATTTTTTTTTTTAATTTTGAAATTCGCATAATTCTAAACCATCTGTTTTATAATATTTTTTGGCCTTATTGCACAACTGACATCTTTAATATAAACGCACAAGAAAGACAACGAGCGAAAGGTAGAGCGTCACTATCGAGTAATGATATTTATTTTTAACAAGTTATTTCCCGAAACTTCGTTTGCGTTGTTTACTAAGTTTCCATTAATTTACAAAATATTCTTAAAGGTAAAAATGCAACTCCGATGAATTTAAAAACAATGTCACGTAGTCAGAGTAAAGATACAGGGTTTTTCAATAGGAACGCTACCACTGGCACGCTTGCGGAAGTCCAGACGCTGAACCCAATTTTCGACGGGTTTCAAGCATAAATCGGCCGATACTGCTGCAACTTCAAGTTCGATATTCGTACGAAGTTCATCAATCGTCGCTGGCTTGTTGGCATAGACCATAGACTTGACGTAGCCTCAAAGGAAATAGTCTAACGGCGTCAAATCGCATAGCTGAGGCGGCCAATTGACTGGGCCATTTCGTGAGATAACACGTGCACCAAACTTGGATTTCAATAAATCGATTGTGACATTCGCTGTGTAGCTTGTGGCGCTGTCCTGTTGGAACCACATATTGTCCAAGTCTATATCATCCAATTCGGGCCAAAAATATTCGGTTATCATTGAGCGGTAGCAATTCCCATTCACAGTAACGTGCCGGTCTTGATCATCACGGAAGAAGTACGGCCCAATGACGCCGCCGGTCCATAAACCGCATCAAACCGTAATTTTTTCGGGATGAAATGTTGACTCATGGAGTAGGTGTGGATTGCTGCCTGTCCAATAACGCATATTTTGCTTATTGACGGAGCCATTCAGCCAGCTCTTAAAGTTGAGGCCATTGACTACGAATTTCGGTAGTAAATTTTAATAATTTCGACTCGTTGTTGGATCGTATATCTTTCCATGATGAAATGGCAAACCTTACTGAAGAAAAATGTCAAAAGAGCGGGAAAAAATTTGGCGTCGTTTGCTGTCACTATCGGTCTACTTTTGTAGCGTCCATATTGAAAACCCCTTTAGGTTTTACTTATTTGCTTAAGATATACTTGAGAACAATTGAAATATGTATAAAAATTGGTGTTGTCAAATTTTGCGTAGTACGACATGTGCCATTTCTTGAACTTTAATGCATGTTCGAACAAGACCCCTATTGCGCAACTGGCATCTTCAATATAAATACATAATAAAAAACAAAGGGAGAAAAAGGAAGTGTCACTATCCAGTAATGATATTTAGTTTTAAAGCAACAATAACTTTATTAATTCTTTCTGGAACAATAAATAAGTAAAACAAAAATTTTAATTTTGAAAACACAACAATCCAAATAACGATATTCATAATATTAAATTAAAAAACAATATAAAGTAGATTATTCATAAATGAAAATATATCATTTATATTGTATATATGTACGTTTGAGTTGAATTAAAAAGGGATCCTTCAAAAACAAAATTTTATTTATTAATAAATTCAATAAGACTTCAATCAAAATGAGAGGAACTCCATATTGATTTACTTTATTGATTTTTAACATAAAAAAAATCAAAGAGACTTCTTCTTACAGTTGCATAGTTTTAGACAAAATTCCATACAAATCAAAAATATCAATAAATTTGAGAAAAATTAAAAATAAAATTAAGAAGTTTTTGTAGCAAACATTTCTTCAATCTTGTCTTCTCTCGCTCTCATTTTACAACGAATTATTTTAAACGTCAATCCCTTCTATTGTAAATGAGCTTTTCAGCTCTATGTAAGGCCGTCGCTTCAGCTGCTTCTCAAAAAAAATGTGTGAAGAACTCAAAACAATAAAAATAAACTAACTCCAAAAACTAATCTTCCCATTTATTGTGCAGATAAATTATAAAAGAAAAATATTATAAAAGCAAAATTGACAATCGAAAGGCTATTTCAGAATTTTTCTCTAAAATTTCCCACCACATTCCGCCAAGCACTGCAGCGTTAGATCAAAAGCAGCCACTGAACTTTGCTTTGAACTTCCGTAAGACTTTTATATTTGCGTAGAAATAAGTAATTTATATAAGTAAAATATATTTATCTTATTGCCTTGTATCTTAGCAGCGTTTTGTCTCTTAAAAGCTGAACATCTTTATCTCCATCACACTCGCCATAATAACAATAACAATAACAATAATAATAAGCAACTGAACTGAGTGGCATAATGGTGTGATATAATAAGATTTTGTTTTTTTTTTTTTAGCGCGTTCTCATAACCGCCACAACAACTCGGCGGGCGCAAGGAGGGAACATGCATATATCTCGTACATACTTACATCGTTAACATATGCTATACCTTATACAGTTATATATAAAAAACATATGTGTATTATGAATTGGCATTCAAACAGACTATTATGTGCTTATTACAATCGTAGTATTGGTAGATATGAAACGCCTTTATAGCTTTTAATATTCTACTATTGTGGTGCGAACGTGAGGCGCGCCATGTCGTATACGTAACTATCCAATATGTCATTAAAAATTGCGTAGCGGAGCATATAATTTAAATGGAATACAGTAGATGTTCACAACGTATACCCACTTTTTAAATGAGATGGCATGAATTCTTTAAAAAGAAAGTCAAGCGACTCAAATTTCGAATCCATTTCGTAGTAGTTTCGAGTGACATGGAATCTATTCGGAATCCTTTTCATTTCTATTTGATAACACTAGTTTACGAATACTTCATAAATGAGAGGTATCACGTAAAAAATGTTTTTAGAATAATCTTGGGTCGCTGAACACGGGAATAGGTCGCATTTATTCTTCCAAGTAAGGCTTTTGGAAATATAGATCCCTTACGGTTATTATCGACGCACTCCAGAATAGAAAAAAAACAAACCTTCTATGGGTAACGTTCTAAAGTTACATTTTGTTTCTTTGCATTGGTATATTTTTTAAATACAAAAATAAGGACATTTTGTTGGGTAAGCATTTTAACAGCCCACTAAATTTAGCATCATAAAATCCACATTTTGAGTGGCTCAAACTTTGCGTTAAGTTTCTTTTTTCATAACACTATAACATACATATGCTAGAAAAGGCGTAAAATAGGTTGACATGCTAAATTATTACAAATTAGTGATATTTTGAAGTGAAACTTCTTTGCGCTCGTTTGGCTGTAATTCCAATATCGAATGAAACGAAACAGCGACAGGAAAAGGTAGGTGATGGCGCGCGTGGTGGGCAGTCGGACGGAAGGAAACATGGGAGTGAAACGAAAACGCGACAGATTCGGAGTAAGAAAAAACGAGAGATGGGTAGCAAAGCGGACAGAGTGTGGCAATGAATGTTCTCTACTTCACTCCGAAACAGAGAATTAACGATATAATAAAATTCATGCATAGAGCATTATTGGCATACTCTCCCTCTGGTGCAGCAGAGTTAGAAGAAGATTTACACACTATGCCAATGATTTTAAGCGCTGATTTTAATGTAAATTTTGCCTTGGAAGAAGCTCAACTACTTGTACAATTTTTAGAAAGTAAATTTCATTTAAACATGAATAATAAAAATAAATAATCCCAAAGACTCAACAACCCGATCGGGCACGACAATAGAAGGAATTTTCTCAAAATATTTAAATAATTTACCATAATTTTTCATACCACAAACCAATTGTACCTTTTCTTGCACATGAAAGTATGGAAGTGAATGAATCGATTTTTTATAAATGGAGGCGAAAACATCAACTATCTTTTTTCAATAACCTAACACCTTTAAAAATTCCAGAATAATGAATAGTGGCTTCTGTTATTGGGGAAATATTTCTATCTCTTAAAACTTGCTGGCTAGGGAGAGTATTTTCATTTCAAGTGCCCATCGAGATCCATGAAGTTTCACTTCTATCGCCTAGCTTTCTAGGCTGACAATTTTTTTTTTTCATAAAATATATACGTTCTCTCATTCTTTTTGCAAAATTTTACATTTAACGATGCAGCAAAGGTGTAAAATGAAAAAGGCCATTTTTTTTTTATTTCGGTGACTTGGTTACTCGAGAAACTTGATATGCTAGCAGGAGGTATGTTTTAATTTAGACATATAAACAAATTAAACAACTAAGTTAAGGTACTTTTATTTACCCAATTTATATCTATACATTTTGAGCATAAAAGCAATTATTAAACCCCAGCGCAATCGGTTTGTTTTAAGAGAAATTAATTCCCTTCATGAACTAACTAACTGACTCATAAATAGGATTTTTAAATAAACATAACCCCCAGCACTCGAAAGGTGCGTAAATTTTGAAGAAAATATTTGTCTTCTGTGTGGTAAATATAAGTTTTGAATTTGAGACAACTCTGATCAAACAAACATAACCGGAAAAGCGGCGAATTGTGTGCACCATAAAAAATAGTCACTAGAAGCATTGTAGAAAAATTACTATCATGAACTTCTTCGTAACTTAACTATCACCCGAGCATTTCGTACGACACTTTTTCAATAATTATCCAGATTCTTCAGCTTTTCTACTGTAGCTAGGCACATTAAACGCAGATCATTTTATTTAAGTTAAGGCCTGTGTCAAAACGATAGCGAAGTTCTATGGTGAGATATTTTATTTTACTGTGGTAAGAAAATTTTCCTTTTCTGCTGTGTCAATCTGTAACATTTTAATGCAGGGAAATTTCGACAGCTATATAGCTGCAGAGAAGAAGAAAACAAAATGCATACAAGAAAAGCGCAGCAAATATACCGAAAATACTTACTTTTACTAATTTCAATTATTTTAGAAATAGTGCCAATGCATTTATTAGATCTTTTAACATTAATTTTAAAGCAAGATAAGTTGTTTAAGCTATTTAAATCCGTAACAAATACTTAATGATGTATTTGATTTTAGGTTTTACTTTCTAAATAATTATTAAGAAAAAAATGATATAAAATTATATTCACCCCATAACTATCAAAAATTTTCATTGCAATGTACTTTGCTACCGTTTTGGCATAGACCCTTAACGTAAACGAAAATTACCGTTAGATTGGACGTCGGTTTTTATGCGCTAACGAAAATAAAGATGGTTCTCAGTTGTTTAATGTCGAAGTCCATTGCATTCCTTTTCTTTATATTATAGGATGCACAAGAATGATTTTTAAGCATTACAAAATTTTGTATTATCGAAATACCACACACGATTTATTCGCAACATATGTATGTGCGTACATAGTATGTGTATAAGAGTACGTTCTAAGTCAACGACCTCCTTCTATTCATTTATATTACATACGACAAAATATGTATGTATGTAATTGCTTTATGACGAGTGGGCAGTGATGGAAAAGTGTAACGGAAAGTGACGCGTGTTGATCGAATATAAATCAATGTTATAAATACAAAATGGAAAGAAGAGCTCATAAATAAAACGTTATGAATTTGACATGACAACAACAAAAATAACATATAAAGAAAAGCAGTGCAAATCGAAGAATTAAATACTGAAGACACAAACGTATACATACATACATAAATATAAGGATGCAGGGATGTCAATGTCATCAGGGTGTTCGTTCTTCTCCTTACCGATAGTCAATTTGTCTACGCTGAGATGATAACTGTATAGGAAGGCGAGAACAAATCAGTCACAAAGACGTACAACAGTTACACATATTTAAAAATTATTTAATTTCAACCTTAAGGTTTCGTCAGACATTGAATATAGAGTGCTTTCGCAAAGTCTATAAAATTTAGGAATTATGGAAATAAATAGCAGGAGTTATAATAACAAAAAAAGTAAATTTTTACTTCTGCAATTGTCAACACCGATAATGATAATGATAATGATAATGATAATGATAATGATAATGATAATGATAATGATAATTATAATGATAATGATAATGATAATGATAATGATAATGATAATGATAATGATAATGATAATGATAATGATAATGATAATGATAATGATAATGATAATGATAGTGATAATGATAATGATAATGATAATGATAATGATAATGATAATGATAATGATGATGATAATGATAATGATAATGATAATGATAATGATAATGATAATGATAATGATAATGATAATTATAATGATAATGATAATGATAATGATAATGATAATGATAATGATAATGATAATGATAATGATAATGATAATGATAATGATAATTATAATGATAATGATAATGATAATGATAATGATAATGATAATGATAATGATAATGATAATGATAATGATAATGATAATGATAATGATAATGATAATGATAATGATAATGATAATGATAATGATAATAATAATGATATAAAAAGTTATTTCGACAACAAATCAATTTTAAAAATAAGATTAATGATAATTCTTGAGTAGATATACATACATGCACTTATTTACTTTTTAAATTTAAACCGATTTTTTTGCATTTTTGTTCACTCGTGTGCTAGTTTTTAAAGTTTGCTCCACCTTTTTCTAAACATTTTTTATTCCTTATAAAAGAGTACCGCAAATTACTGACTTTGGTTAATTAAAAAATCCTGAACTGTAGATTTCTCATATAAAAAAGTAAATTGAGATGTTTATTCAAGCATTTCATTGATTTCCATTCCCAAAAAATGCCTTCAGGCTTGCAAGTTTTATTCCCAAAAGTGATTTTCGTAATTTTGAAATTGAATTTTGGAAATCGCTTTCTGATTGTTCATACATAAACACATTTTCCCCATCTGACGGCATCCTTACTATCCATGCGACACTCGGAGAAACTCATTGCATAACCTATTTGTCCAGACGTGCGACCAGCAAATAAAATAAACAAACAACTCGTGTCGAGGATAACCGATGCGGCGGCAGTGATGTATTTGCTGGCAAATTGCATTGGCATTTTTTGATGCTAACTTCAATAGAGAGGAAGGTCGATTGTTGGTTTTAATAAAAATGGGGGTCACTCTATAGCGAGCAGCTGTATTTGAAAGTGAAGTGACGCTGTGCAATCGAACTTTTTTGTAGCTCAATTCCAAATATTTTGTCACGGCGCATAGGGAGTGTGAGCGATGAGAATTCATGTCTTTTTTGAAATCTCCCTTTTTTTTGTTTTTGTTTTTTTCTGTTATATGTAATTCGCAAAGCTTTATTGGCTTATGCGTCTATAAATGCAATTATTACCATAGTAATGACACGTACCAGTAGCGGATGGTGCTTCCATTCAATTCGCCGCCCTACGATTGCCAGTTTTGGAGTGATAGCTAGGCGATGGCTGGTAGCGGCGTGTCTCTAGCGACTGCAACGGTATCAAAAATAATCGATTTCATAATTTTATGATTGAGTTTTTCGTATTTTTTTTATTTTTTATTTGTACTCTGCTTTTAATGTTTGCTTGCTATATTATTTGTTGTCTGGTTAGAGGCAGCGTTGCACATTGGAACTTATTATTTCGGCTATAGATGAAAACACAAAGCAGATTATTTAAAATAAAGTGAAAATAATTTCAACGGAAAAAAATGAAGTAAACTAAATCAAAAAAAAAATACAACAAAAAAAACCAACAACATAGATTTTATGTAAATAACTAAATTAACTATACTTTAAGCGGCTCCACATAATTTTTAATTTACAAAAATTGCACCTCCATATAGAATACTTAAAAATAACTATTGATTTCTGCATACAAGTGAAGCATGACTACGTATTTAAATTTCATATGACTCATTTCAAAAGGTTTTTATTTGTGACTAGTAAAAGCATTTACAACAAAAAGAAAACAACACGCCTGCACCGAGCCAGGAGTAAACCATCTTTGTAGTAGCCGAAAATAATAAAAGTAGTCGTAGTAATTAGTAGTAGCATTAGTAAAAATAGTCGCGGAAATTATTAGTACCATTAGTAAAAATAATGGTAGAAATTAGTAAAAAAAAAAATTTGGAACCTTAATAAAACTAGTGGTAAAAATTTGTAAAAATAGTGGAAGAAATTAGCAAAAATTGTGGTTAGAATGTGTAAAAATAGTTGTAGAAATTAGTAGTAGCATTAATAAAAATAGCAGCAGAAATTAGTAAAAATAGTAGTAGAAATGAGTAAAAATAGTAGTAGAAATAAGTAGCAGCATTATTAAAAATAGTGGTAGAAATGAGTTAAAGTGGTGGTAGAAATGAGTAAAAATAGTAGTAGAAATTAGTAAATTTGGTAGTAGAAATTAGTAAAACTAGTGGTAGTAATTAGTAGTAGCATTATGAAATATGGTGGTAGAAATTAGTAATAGCAGAAATTAGTAAAATAGTTGTCGGAATTAGTAGCAGAACTATTAAAAATAGTGGTAGAAATGAGTAAAAATAGTAGTAGAAATTAGTAAAATTAGTGGTAGTAATTTGTAGTAGCATTATGAAAATTAGAGGTAGAAATAAGTAAAATTTAGGGGTAGTAATTAGTAGTCGGACTAGTAACAATAGCTGTTAAAATTAGTAAATATATTGGTAGAAATTAGTACAGCGATTATGACGCTACTTTCGTCATACGATATTCTGCCGCGATTTACGTTACGCGATGTGAAAAATCAGAGGTTTTACTTATGCGCTCGTAAATTCGTTAATTGTTTGTCGTTATTGTTATTCGAAATTCATCGAAGTCCTGTAACCAGACATCAATGATATCATCAGCGATTTGTGGCTCGGGATCATCCTCTTACCCTGTGACGCGCTTTTGATGTCACCATTTATCAAATTCGAGCAATATTCTCTCAATAATTTCGGGTTTCTTTGGACATCAGTCACCAGGTGGCCGTTCTTATTCGTACAGGAATTTACCCCGCTCATAAAACCTTCCGCAAGTCACCGCACCTTTTGGTAAAAATTTCGGGCCCATTTCCTTTCGACTAGCATTTGAAGCTCTTCGTACTCACGCATTTCCGCCTCTCTCTTAATCCATTTTTCTTCCTTTGTCAGCCGCCGCTAACTCTCCCATATAGCTCGCGTTATACCCGAACGCAGCGAGCACCTAGAGGCAGCCTCTTTATTTTCCATAGCGGCGCGACATTCTTCGTCAAATTATTTCGAGTTCACTAGAAGTCGAACTCCGCTCTTTGTGAATGTGTGTGAAAGTTGAGTAGCGAAGTTAGTAAATATCTATTACGATTGGCTCTGCGAACGCTAAGTTTTCCTTCTGCATTTAGATACTCGTTCTTTGCTGCGCAGAGGCTAATGCATCTGATAAACTGGAATCTATCTATCACAATATTTTTGGTCTAGTGACAGCAGTGTAGCCTGCGGAGGTTTCGTCGTATAAACTGAATTTTCCGAAAGTGTTACCATTGCGATATTGTTATCGTGACCGGATCAACAAACGTAAGCTAGATCTAAGCACTCGTCCGGAGTTAACAACAGAGCTTGGCGACGCAGTCTCTTTCCCACAACAAATACTACCCCGCACATGCGCTACTTTACATTACAACTGCAATAGACGTTGCAAGGTTTGGTTTTCTTACCTTCACCCTATAATAAAAAATACTATATACTAGTTTAGAAATTTTGAAATGAGAAGATTTATATAAATTATAAATTTTGAAAAAAAAAGTAACGCGGTTTTAACTAAAATAGACGACATGTGAAGAGTGAGAACCAAGACTGCTTACACATCAAACCCTTCATTATTGAATCATCTATTGGAAGTAGTTTCGTTCATAATTCTTGGTCATAAAAATATCCATATTCTCAATTGAAATAGTCGCATGTCAATTAAAATTAAAAATCATTTGTAATTTAATTCGCATACACCAAACGCAAGCACACACATGCACACACACAAAGATGCATAGATAAGAACGAAAGCGTGTATGCTTGTAACGGGCAATAATATAATAAAACACTCCTCTCAAAATAGCAATGACATGCCCGAAATAATTTTATTGACTATTGCTACCATTTTCTACACCCTGGCAAGCTAGAAGCTAGCACACACATCCATATCCACCATTTGTTAATGTTAGCAAGCGCAACATATTGGTTGGTCATGCCGTTATTGGGCGCATCATCTAGACGGCTAGACAGCTTGGCAAATTGTAACGGAAGTCGCTTAATTTCAGTTCATTTCAGAGCACTCAACATCCATATCCGTCGCAAAGAGCCGTACCACTGTGCACATATACACACATATATGTACATATACATATGTGCTTATGGGGTCTACATACACACACTAACAACAACAAAGTACAAACAGATTTACACTTAGCTACCCATTATATCCGCAAAACACATCCTTACCAGCCAACACTCCGTGGCTTGCCTTTCAATTGACGGCACTGGCATTGGGTGGTGTTTATTTGCCAACATCTTCACTTCCTCATTAATTTATTTACATTTTCTAGGCAAAGGAAAAAAAATTACGATTGTCAAATAACACACACACAACCAAATGCGAGGAAAGAAAACATGTGGCACTTGGAGTGCCAAGGCAGCACGTACGGGCACGCACACATATTCACTTTGTTGGAATTTGGCGTATGCCTGATAGCGGTGGCAAGCATTCGCTCGCAGATGATGGAAAAAAAAATGGAGGAGGTGCTACTAATGAAAGCAGAAATTACTTCCGCACATTGGCACGTTCTTTAAAAAAAATATACATATATGTAGATATTAGTGGAATGTTGTGGACGGGAACTGTGGAAAGAGGCGGCGAAAAAATGTGCAAACGAAAAATTTCCAAAAAGTATATTTCTATGTTCATATGTTTTATATTAAAACCGAGTGAGAAACATTAGCACAACGAAGGCGAATTCCAGTCCATTGCAATAGCTGTAGAGGAAGAGAACAGTTATGAATAACAAGCAACAGCTGAAGATGTCATTTGATGTTGCTTGCTGGTGGTGGTGTTGTCATTATTTGCTCAAATGAAATTCTCATATACATACATATGTAGTATGACTGTGTACGCGTTTCGCTTCTGTGTCTGTTCAATGCAAAATTATCTTTCAATAACTGTGCAAATATATGCGCATTCATATGAAGGCAAAAGTACATACATATGTGCGGATGTACATTAGGGTAGCCCTTAGCTTTAGGGGCAAATTTAAAAAACAGAAATCTTCTGCTGTCGTCTTGTCCTAATCTTATTTGAATACCAAAAAAATTTATCTGTGCAAATTTGTGAATCGATCGGATGAGTTTTAGGCGAATTTCGCTTACCCTCACATATAAGTTGTGTATAATTGAATTAAATTCGACTTTTCAAGCAGGTGGCAACCCTCTTTAAAATGTTGCTAGCTGTACACCATCTACTCAGCGAAGCAAAGCGTTTGATACTAATATTTTTAAATGTCATATGCTAGTGCATAATTCAATAAAATTTTACAGGTGGCAACCCTCTTCAAAATATAGCTAGCTTTAAAGGTTTCATACTAGTATTTTTAAATGTCATATGCTAGTGCATAATTCAATAAAATTTTACAGGTGGCAACCCTCTTCAAAATATAGCTAGCTTTAAAGGTTTCATACTAATATTTTTAAATGTCATATGCTAGTGCATAATTCAATAAAATTTTACAGGTGGCAACCCTCTTCAAAATATAGCTAGCTTTAAAGGTTTGATACTAGTATTTTTAAATGTCATATGCTAGTGCATAATTCAATAAAATTTTACAGGTGGCAACCCTCTCCAAAATATAGCTTGCTACTAAGGTTAATACTCACCCGTTTCAGACCCATATTTTAAATTTTTTATATAACTTGTGTGAAATTTAATCAAATTGGACCTTTCTAACAGGTGGCAACTCTCTTCAAAAAAATTCACTCATATACTTCCCCCTAGCGAAGCGAACGGCTCGACACCCATATTTTAATTCTTCAAATATGTAATTTGTGCATAATTTAATTCCATTCGACTTTCGTACAGGTGGCAACCCTCTTCAAAATATAAATCTAAAGCCAAGTCGAACCGCTTGGTACCCATATTTTAATATTTCATATAACTTATGTACAATTTAAGTAAATTTTTACTTCTCAAACAGGTGCCAACCTTCTTCAAAATATAGCTATGTATAAGCTTTCTCCTTACGAAGCGAAAGTTGTCAGCCCATATTTTAATATTGCATATAAGTAAGTGGTTTGTGTATAATTTTATTAAATTCGACTTTAAAAACAGATGGCAATGTCTCCCAATAAAGCAAAACTACACCTCAAACCTTCCCTTGGTAAAAACTAATAACTATACTAAATTTCAAGTAATACCGTGCTGCGGATTAACAGTTATACAAGAACAAACAAACAGATTTTCACTTTTATATATGTATATCGATATAACAAAATGTAGGTATTCGTTGGCCATCGCATCTCGTAAGAACGGCCGAACCGATTGGATAATTTGTGCTTGTTACATTTACTATGGGCCGAGTAGTGTTTGATTTAAAAAAAAATGGTCATAAGAGAAAAGTTTTTGGAAAACATAGAGCCGGTAGATTGCGCAGGAGTCGAGATAATCCGAAAAGTCGTATTTATGGGTCTATTTGTTTCATATTTTGTATATGGGGGACAGTGAAATGTTTGCAAAGAATAGATCCGGTAGGTGGCGCTGAGTCACGATATTCCGAAAAATCCTATTTATGAAGAACAGTTTAGTTCAAAAATATTCATTACATAAGATGTTTTTGCAGAGAGAAAAGTTTATGCAAAGGATAGACACGGGAGGTGGCGCTATGATCCGAAAAATCTTATTTATGAAGTGATTTCGTTCATATTCATTATGTACCTTGGCTGTGCAAAAAAAAAACATTTTTTGGTAAATGTAGACTCGGTAGTTGGGGTTGAGGGCAGCGTATTTGTAAACATGTTTTTTATGGATCGATTTGATTCACATTTGAAAAGAAGATTGATTTATGGATAAGAAGTATTCAAATTGAACTCGATTAAAAAATGAACTCGACAGATGGCGTTGGGGTCGAAAAATAATAATTTGACTTCCTTAATTTTGTTTCTTTTTTGTTTAAAATATGTCGCTTTGTCACTGATTAAATTTTAGCCTTCCATCGTTCGAAGTAAAAAGTTGCAGGCAAAGAGTGATTATCACAGTTTGTCCTCCAAGATACGGCCATTTTGGAGAAAAGAATAGTTATGCAATTAAAAATATAATCACCGAATATCAATTGCTGGGCAGGCGCAGATAGAGAGTATTTTTCCTTTGAAATGTTTACAATGATTTTTGAAGTACCTAGGGGTTGAAGAGTGATTACCACGATTCATATAATTTTTATTCCATAGAAAACAAACTAAGAGTTAAAACTTCTGATACATACTGTGCATTCATCTTTCTTAACGACGGTATTTTCCAATTACACTACTCACTCTTTATATAACAACACTGGTTAAAAAAAAATTTTAGCAGTTTTGCAAAGAAATTAATCTGCAAATATTTTGCTTATTCGAGCTAATCGAGAAAAACGCCTTGGGGAATATGTCAATAAGGTCATAAAGAATCCTTAATAGCTAACAAAATTCGAGGACTTGGTATTGTACATATTAGTCTTTACCATGTACTTTTTTCGAAACTAAATATTGGCTATTTCCTAGGATATTCAAGGATGCAAATTTAAAAGGTTCTCACGCATCAAAAAAAATATTTTTTTATTATATTTTTATTTTAGACAATTTTTGCTTGTATATTCTACACTGTTCTGAATTTAATGAAAATAATTTTTGAATCAATGAAATCCTTGAAATTTCAAAGTGTTTTAAAAAAAAATCTGGCCATCAGGGAAAAAAACTAAAAACGCGATTTTACTATATGTGCCCTCTAATTACGCGAGTGTATTGATTTTTGTGAATTTAAAATTTACACTCGCACGGTGTTATTGAGTGAATTTGAAATTTAAAATTTTGGTCTTATTATATGTAAATGTCTTTCTTTTTTAATAAAAAGCTAGAAAATTCCAGAAAATTAAAAACTACAAAATACCTCCCTATGTCTATTAATTTATTTTTACTTCGGTAACCCTTTGCGTCGGTTTTTTTTTTGCAAACGTTTATTTTAAAAAAGTCCCAACCATGTTACACATTTTACGTGGAAATGGGTTATATACTTTAAACTTAACATAGGTGGCAACCCCGATAAAATTAAGTACACATAGACATTTTGTTAAATGACATCCATATTTTATACTGCAATTTAACTCTTGCACTATTTCACTGCACATTTCAGTTAAATTGATTATATTAAAAAAAAAAACAATCTTTAAAACTTGTGCACCCCTAATGAACAATACACATGTACATATGTATCTTTGTTTACAAGCAAGCGAATCCTGTTTAGTTATTAGCGTTAACCTCGCTACACTCGCGTTGGTTGTAAGCTTCAGGCGTTATTTTTGTCTTACTCCATTAATGTACTTCTCGTTTTATTATTTGCTACTTTTTCTAACTGACAACTTTATAACGTTGTTACCACATCCATAATAAACTGATACAAATGCAATTATTCGATTTCTCTTGCCACCACGTTTCGCTTGTGGAACTGAATTTATTTTTTACTGTACACATATATACTATATGTATTTCTTTTAAGGTACATATTCATCTATGTATTCACAGCTGTTAATCCGAAATAATTTTTGGAATTTAAGGAGTTGTTATTTTGCATTACTGAGTTAATAAGTACATACATATATTGTTAGATATATAAAATATTGTCATAGTTTAATACGAATCTTTACCTCACACAAAAAGGAGATACGTATCTTGATCTTGCTCCGGGCATTTAACTGAAACTGGATGTAGCTCCAATCCAAGAATGATAGAATACCAGATTGCGCCTTACGCGGACCGCTAATCCTCTCTTAGTCGATAAGACAGCATCCGCAACATTCGCCTATGAAATAAAATCAGTTTACACAAACAATGCTGAGAAAACTTTTCAATCATTCTGACGTTTTTTCCTCTTATTTTTTAGAATTTTTCTTTGCTCTCTCCTTCTCTATGTAGCTATTATTGCGTCACTATCAGTTGATCTCAGCGTGGAAGACGCAATCTTCTTTTCTATCATTCTTGTCTCCAATCTATGTCTATCGCTATTTTGTATTTTATTTTTATTCTACCGCTAATCCTCCTCAAAATAATCGAGTTCTGTTATCGTCCATGATGACAGTAGGATTGAAGGATTGAAATAACATACGAAAATATTTCCACTGGTTTAAAAAGTGTAATTCCATTTTATTAATAAGTTAACTGAAACGAAAAAAAAAATTATTGGTGTCAAGCGAAAGAGGTGCAAGAAAGCTTAATTTGAAAAATATTTTTAACCCTTAAATGCATGAGTTTTTCTTTCGGTTTGAAAAAAAAAAATTAATATGGAAGCTAAAGTTACTCAGTTTACGAAAATGAGAACGGGAAATTTTTTTTAGGTTTTATTTCAAAAATGTTCTGTTGCATATTTACAAAACCATGCATTTAAGTATGCAAATCTTAATTAAATACGAAATTCAAATAAAAAGGTCTGCAAAAAATTAAAAAAGCTTTGGAGTTTGTGATTTATCTACAACATCATGCATCGACACAATATTTGTACTATAACATTTAATTTAAAGGTATGTTTCAATTTTGCAGCAGTATGCAGAATCGATCGTGTCACCCCTCCCAGTATTTCCACCCACTCCCCAGGTATGCCTTCTTCTTCAATTTCTGTCGGTGAGGTATTTGAGTTCTGTGCGGTATCGGCATTAGATGTGGCAAGGTGTATCTATAAAATACGGTCAAATGCAATCGGTGAAGACGGCATACCTATTACATTTATTAAAATAATTTTACCAAACATCTTGCCAACTCTCACCCATGTGATCAATCACAGTATTACCACGTCGTGTTTCCCCGAAATGTGGAAGGTTGCAACTGAGCTACCAATTGCTTAAAGTGCAAAAGCATGCATGTAATCCCACTGATTTTCGTCCTATAAGCATTTTATCTGCACTCTCTAAAGCCTTTGAATCCCTAATGGCTGAACAAATTTATGGTCATTTAAACAAATTTAGTTTACTATCACCGTCTCAGTCTGGCTTTAGAGTTTATCATAGTTGTTCTACGGCTGTTATTAAATTTTGGTTGACATAAAAAAACCTTTTGACAAAAACCAACTGACGTTACTATGCCTTCTTGACTTTTCTAAGGCTTTTGACTCTTTGGACCATAACATACTTAGCTTAAAATTAAAAAAACTATTTTGGGTTTGGGGGCTATGCAGTTCGTCTGATGAGGAGCTATTTGGTAGGTAGGACTCAGCGTGTGAAAAATGGTGAACAATTCTCTAGTCTTAAATCACTGCTAATGGGTGTGTCGCAAGGTTCTATCTTGTTACCGTTATTATTTAGCTTATTTATAAACGATATTTTTAATACTTGTCAGCATGCACAAATACATGCTTATGCGGACGACATGCAACTCTATATGTCGGGAACTATTGAGCAAACTGGTAGTCTATGCTCTAAGTTTAATGTTGACTAGTTATCCATCCCACTTTGGGCGTCTAAAAACGGTCTCTGTCTTAATAGTGAAAAGTCGTATGTCCTTCCCATATCTAAAAGTCCTATCGATTTCTCTGATATTCCGCTCCTATACATAGATGAAAAGAGTCTTAAATTTGTCCCTAAGGTCACAAATTTAGTATTACTTGTGACGATCATGTAAACTCCACCGTAAGTAAAGTGTATTATATCTTACGGAATTTAAGAATGTCTGCAAATTTTACTCCGCTTGAAATTAGGAGAAAGCCAGCTGTACAATTAATTTTACCTATTATCTGTTATCCAGAACTAATCTATAGTAAATTGAGTTCTCAATCTGCGCATAAAATTGACGTAGTTTTCAATCATGTAACTCGGTATGTGCTTGGACTAGCGAGATTTTGCCATATTTCTGGCTGGAGATCGCGACTTTTGAGTTGTGAAATTTCCAACTATCTGAATGCCAGAAATTGTATTTTCCTGTTTCGTCTGTTGCGGAATAAAGAACCTAGTTATCTATATAGTAAACTAGAATTCCCAAAGTCTGCATGGATAACTGACTTTATAGTGCCTAAACATAATTACCTAACTTCTGTAAGGCTATTCTTTGTCAACGCTACTCGTATTTGGAATTCTATTCCAGCTTCTGTTCGCAGTAGTTTAAACAAAAGCAACTTTAAGAATGTTCTTTATAAGTATTTTCGTTAATCTATCTTTAAATTTAATATAATTATCTATAGCATAATGATGAGTTTCGCTACCTAAGCAAAAATGCACGTGTAATCTAGTCATATATGAATACTGATTGTTTTATACGTTAAACTTAGTTTTAATATCTTTTGTTACTTTACTTTTACTTTAAAACTGTTGTACTATAAAAAATCATCTTAAATCTTATTGTGCTAATAATTTTGTTTATCAATAAATGAAAATGAAAATAAATGAATTGAGGTTTGCCATCTGTTCAAAAAGTTATATAAAATCATATCAATAAGAATATGAGTATTTATTAAAAAAGATTTATTTCAAAGCCTATTTTCAAAAATATATTTGGAGAGAGTTGCCACCAGTTAAAATAGTTAAATACAATTATTTCGAAAGTTAGCTGAAATATTTTAATATTGCTGTGAAACTGAACACGAACCTCTTTTTGAAGAGAGCTGCCACCTGTTTCAAAAGAGGTACACAAATAAATACTGAGTCAAAAAACAAAAAAATGCGAAAATGGATCCATCTGAAATATTTTAAAAATGCTTAAATAAACAATTGTGTATAATTCCATGAAATTTACTGCTGAGAAATATTTATTTTCAAAAATTTTATGCCATTTCTAGGAAGTTCGGTTTTTCATTTAAATTTCATGAGAAACTTTGAGCGCCTTAAATGACATATAAACATTTTTTTTAATTTAAAAAAAGAGTTATTTTTGTATGGTTATGACATCCTATTATTTTTGCCTCATGTGTTACACAGTCTACCTTTTTTTCTATAATTTTCCAAATGAAGCCGGGATATTTGAATCCATAATCAAGTGTAAACACTCAGTCCCTAACTATTTCATATGCTTTATAGGCATAACTTCTGCGATATAATGTTATAATTCGAAGTTTAAATCAGTCTAATTCAAAAAATTGTATATGTGCATTCGATTCGCCACTTCTCTGTGCGCCATGTCTGATTTTTGCTTGCGTTTGAGAAAATTTGGATACATAAACAACTAAAACGATAGCTAGTTAGATTCGCCGATCGCGATACCTCCTTAAACTGGTCGAATTCTTAGCATTCAATGCTGCACATATTAGACCAATTTTAAGCTACCCATAAACGACGATCATGTGCGCGCACGTCCTTGAAATTTTGGTACATATTCGTCGTTTGTGATTCGTCGTTTCGGATTATACTGAAAACAAAACCAAAAACGGTGTCGATGCTGATTTATGCCAGATGCTTTATTCATTCGCCACCCGCTAGCGGGCGAATGTCGATTATAGAAGGCTCTGTCATCCGGTCACAAGGGATGTTCAGGATGAATCACTGGACAAATCCAACAGCGACTTTGTTTATCATCCCCACCTAAGGAGTTTGGAAATTATATCTGGATGTGGCTTAACCATTCTAGTTCTGCTATT
Source organism: Anomoia purmunda (assembly GCA_951828415.1). Classification (NCBI taxonomy): domain Eukaryota; kingdom Metazoa; phylum Arthropoda; class Insecta; order Diptera; family Tephritidae; genus Anomoia; species Anomoia purmunda. Next base: position 35,993,449 of record OX639995.1, on the reverse strand, counting down.
AGTTAAGGACGTTAAGCAACTCATATTGGAAAAATGGAATATGCATGGATAGTAGGAGATGTTAAATAAAGTCGTTTGGGCCGCGAGTTCTTCTGCAATGACTTACCTGTTATAGGTCTGATGTTAGTTTTTTCTACTAGCTGTCATTTGAACGAGAACATCAGTTAATTTATCCAACCGGTGGTTGTATACCCCTTTACTTAATTCATAATTCAGGATTTTTTTTACTACTTATAAGAGAATTCAATACCAATCAGAAGTAATGGACTGACTGCTATGAATATATTAAAAATTGTACATATGTAACATATGCGAGCATAAAAATAGTATATAAAAATCACGCCAACACCATCAAAGTACAACCAGCTGGATTCGCTTAGCGTCAACGCTTCAAATTTCCATTTTTTCTCTAATTCATTTTTTTCATATTGTTAATCACATTGTTATAGATGCTCAACAATAGCTGCTTGTGTGACTGCCACTATGAATTCTAATATTTTTTATTGTTCTCTATGCGAACGCAAATGCGATATACTATTAACGCTATTATACACTTAACCTCACACGAACTTATGAAACATTCAAATAAATGTCAGGTCACAGCTGTCACCCAGCAGTGAATGGCGACTGACAGCCATACTTGAATTGTGTTGGGAATTTGGAAGATGACTTAAAACCGTGGATCTAGTAAAGGAAGTCTGATGAGCAGATGTGGGGATCTACTAAATAGCAACTATAACTTCTTCTGCTTTGATTGTTCTTGCTTTTTCAAATAACTTCCAAGTAATCAAATGGCCTTAAATTCAAAAAAAAATTAACTTTGGTAAATAATTGTACAAAATCAGGACATAAAAAACCATTAATGTATGCTAATTTTTTACCAAAATATAGCTCGCATTATAACAAAAAGCGTATTAATCAAAACTTAAAACTTTCTACAAAATTAATGAAAATTCAAAAAATTTTAAATTTCAAAATTTTTAACCAGAATTTTTTGGAAATTTTAAGGTTTGCAGTTTTTTATAGTTCATTTAATTATAGTATTATAATCTTCATATCTCAAATCAAATTCATGACTTTTGGCAATTTTTTCTAACTTTGATTTTAGAAATTTTTTTCATTTAATGTTTGCATTTTATTTAGCAGAAAAAACGGAAGACCATTAGCACAAAAACGAAAAAAATTTCAAGAAGCTATCGGAGTTTATATATTGTGCACCTATATCTAAAGAGAGCTTACTCAAACAAAAAAAAAATTTAGAAAACGTGCGCCCCAAGACTTTTCCTGTTTTTAAAATCTCAACAAGCGTTGAGGATTGGAGCTATTATTGAATCTAATGTACTGCTCCATGGCTATTGAGTTCACGAAATCGATACTATACCTTACTCAAAACTTGAGATTTGTGAGTTAGCTTGTTTTAGAAGGTGTGCGTAAAACCAATGATACAAAAAAAATTTCAAAAGTCTACCGGAATTTTTAGCTACATACTTCGGACTTGCACATTATTACGCTGAAACTGAATGAGCTAGAAGGAAGCATTTTACCCGAAAATTTCTCAACAATTCTAAATTTCTCACCTTCCACCGCGTAAGATACCAGGAGGCATTCAATTGCTTTGTTTCTCAATTTTGTAGTTTGAGCGTAAAAAGATAGAAAACCCACTTATACTGAATATTTTAACAAACTTCAAAATCCGCCTCCTCATCCAAGTAATCAATTATGACAAGGACCTCACGTTCACTGCACTTCTTATTGGATTGTTTGCTGCTCTTTCTTGTTGGCGTATTACGCACCTTCTTCACTTATTTAATAATAATAATAAAAAATAAATGAAAACGTATGAAACTTTCCGTATTCAACAAAATATCAACAAAAGAACAATAAATAAAGAGCTGGCACAGGGTTGCAATTTACTTTAATACACTCATTGGTAAGAGGTAATAAACAGCTGCATAGGATCCGTGCAATCCGTGCGTTATGCAAAGCGTTTTACAAGACTAATAGCATTTTCTTTTCTCGAAACAATATTGTATTTATTCTGCCACGTGCAAGAGTTATCAAATTTTTGTGTCTTTTCTCAGCATTTTGTCAAGGTAGCTTTTTTCTCAAAATGTTGCGCTCAGCCCCGACAAAACTTAAACATTTTCGAACCATTACCAACCATGAGGGAGCAGCTGATTTTAATTTTGTAGTTCGTTTGTTCGTAGTAAGACGAATTCATATAAGGTGATAGCATCCCATGATCTGAATGCTTGTTCTTCTTTCCTAATTCACCGGAACGCTTTGTTTACATAAACAAAATAAATGAGCAATACTGGTCGAATTCATATTTTGACATTTCATTCGCAAAATTTCCCAAACAAATTACACACCCGAATTCGCCTTAGTTATCTTACTATCACCTTCAGCTCATCCACCCAAGACGAATTTATAGAAGGTACATAGTGTCAAAAGAACAGCCAATTGGATCTTTTTTTTTCATTTAAATTTCCATTGCATTTGTGTAAGGATTGCCAAAATTAATATTTGCTTACCATAAAATTTTCGATTTTGTAAACAACAAATTAATTACAGTGGCGAGCAAAACAGATCGATGGTTTGTTTTATAATACAATGTTTTTTCATTAATTTGATTTCGTTTCGTTTATTTTATATAAAATTATAGTGCATACTAAAACAAAAACTATGTAAATTAATCCTTTAACACTTTATACACAATTTATAAAAACTCAACAAATTTTCATAAAAAATTTTAAATTTTTTAGAAGGACGTTTAGTCATATTTTTGGGTATGCACTTTTATAGCCTATTTAGTTTGAAGTGACTAGAAACTACCGTAGGTTTTTTTTAACTTTAGCTTGGGAAACTTGTTATATTTAAATTAAATAAGCTATAAAGCTGCATACTAGAAGAGTTTCTAAAAACAATTTTAAAATATTGATAAAAAATTTTTCAGTTTCGTAAAAAGGTCACAATTCGACTGTATTCACCTTAGATTAACTTTAACAATTACCACACAAAAAATCAAAAACAAAATACATGTAAATTTTGTGAATGAATTCGCTTTTGCTATTACCACCGCCTTATTGAATTCACTGAATGCGCCTTGAATACATCTTGTTTAGTACAATAGTTTTGTTCGAAAATCTCAATTTTGATCTTTAATGCAAGTTATTTGTCTAAAGTTATTGCGTTCAATGAAGTGAAATTGATAGGATGGATTTTTTTCTTTTCTCATAAGAAAAAGCAATATTTTTACACGATCCATGGCAACATTTTCGTAATGTTGCCCTAAAATAGGGTAATATTTATTTCGAAAAAAGAAAACGCTATTAGAGAATCCCCCTACTATGTTGAAACTTTTTCTCGCCACTGTATGTAAATATGACGCTTCAAGGACTAAAATTGATATTGCCCTGAAATTCCCCTAATGTAATCTGTGAAAGTAGTATCTTCATAGAATTTTAGTATTCCTATGTGTCAGACCCTCTCTCGGGAGCAATCACATGATCTCTATTGATCGCTCTAAAATCGCTCACAATGGGCCCGTTATATTGTAACTGACTTGGAAAAGAACGCTCCAGCTCGGATAAAATTTCGTTTAGTTGCAAAAGCAACCCTTTTGGGGCCTTTAATGAACGTTGCGATTTGTTTATTGCTACTTAAGAACGGAAAATATTTGCGTAAACAAATTTCAGGCTGACATAGTTAAAAACGAACTAGGTCTTGAATCGAAATTTCCCATGTATTTTCTTAGGGTTCATTCAGAATAGCGCAGTTTTTTCCCTTCGCAAAACTACAACTCAGGTCGGATATCAGTTTGGCTCAACTCGCATATTTTTCCGAGTTAGTGTTGTTGCTTTGTATGCTATTTCTGCTGCTGCCTAGTGCTCTTTTGCAACTCGGTTATAAAGAAACGGCCCCAATATTATCCGTTTTGCTATTGGGATAACACAACACCAACCACGACCACCACCAACACCAACACCGCCTCTACACAAAAGTACTTTACAAGAGCAAGCCTTTAATGCGAGATATTTTACGCAGCCACATGCACACACATACACATGAAAACAGCATGTGTGTGTGAGCGGTTAATGTTGAAGTTTTCCTTTTTTCGCTGTCAGCATTTGCACTTCCATTTACGGTCATAAAAATATTATAAAAGAATTCATGATTTTATTTTTTGCAATTTTACAACTTCATAACTGAGCGACGCACAACATACATACTACACACACATACATACATCCATAAAAAAGTACATTATAAGAGAGCAGATGCATGCAAATGCAGACAATTGTGCAACCGTTCAGCACATAAGTAGATACATGCAATACATGGAAAAAATTCCACATGTGTTAATGTGTGCGTGCGGCGAGTACTGATGCGGACTCTTATAGGATTTCACCTTTGGTTACACTTCCGCTGTGATTTCATTTGATTTGCCTGTAAGTGGAGTGTTAAAGTGCAAAGTGTGAAACTTTGGTAACGTGGAACGAGTCAAATTGGTTGGCTGCTTCTATTATATTGTCTGTTTAGTAAAAGCGCTGGTTCATGGTGGCTGAGCGTTATCCAAATTTTTCGCCAGAATAGCAGGTGAATCCGGTGTTGCTGGATGTTGAGCGTCGAGTTGGTGGAGTCAGCTACTAAAATACACACTGATATAGATTTACAGATATTCTCGTTTGTAGAGTACCAACAGTTATTGGATTATTTTGCCGCACAAGCATACAGAGGATATACTTCGTTGTTAAACAAAAAAAAAAAAATGCCAGAGCATATGGCTGAATTTTTTTATTATTTATTTGTTGTATTTATTTGGTGAACTTCACGTTTGGTTCACGTGACAAATTCAAAACGCAAAATGGAAACAAGCCCGGCAAATATACTATGTATAAATGACATTCAGTGAGATACCTCAAAAAAACAAACAGAAACAGGTACGCAGATAAAGAGGATAGAAGTGCGATTGAGTGTTAAAAAAAAAACATTAGTGTTCAAAAAGAAATAAACTGCTTGTTGAATTTAGTCAGCATAGTAAGACGCTGGGAATTGTCTACCAAAAACAAGCCGAGTGTGTAGCGTGTGCGCGCTTCATACGATTTATCCCGGGTTTAAATCCTGACCGGGGCAAAAAACATCAAAAATTATTAAAAAAATTTTTCTAATAGCAGTTGTCCTGCGGTAGGCAATGGCCAACCTCGGAGTGTATTTTGGTCATGAAATAAACTTCTCACAAAAATCATTTGCCGTTCGGAGTCGGAGTAAAACTGAAAGTCGCTCAATTAGTGTTACGATATCCAGGCGATAACGGCCAAATATCTAACTAAATACAAGATGTAAGCGTCAAATTATTATTATTAATCATAATAAGAAATTTATCTTGATAATCAGAAGATTTTTATATTTCCCTATTTTGAAATAAAGGGTGATCCATAGTCCCTATATTTTAAAAATTTAAAATAATGAATAAAAATCAAGATCCTTAACGGTTGTAATTTTTATTACGGAAATCATGTTTCAATCGTCATTTTGTGATTTTTATTTTTTCGACGACATTTAATCGATTTTTTATTTTTTTATTTTGTCTGTCAAATTTGATCGTTACTTAGTGATTTCTAGTTATTCGATCAAAAATAATCGTTATAATTGGATTTAAATTTTTCCGATCATATTTGATTATTGATAATTTGGAATTTTTTCGTTTAGAAATAATCGTTATTTTTGGATATTAAATTTTGTGATCATAATAAATTTGTTGGCGATTACAATAATATGTTTCGTAATCGAAAAAAAATATCACAAAATATTTATTAAAGATGATCTGAAAAATCTAAATCAAAGAATAGCGAAAATATGAATAATAAAAAATAATGATAAAACTAATAACGATCAAACTAAAAATCAAAAAACAAGAATTATGCAATGATTGAAAACAAAAAATGTTCGCTTAAAAAATAAGGTAAAATTTGTATAGTCTATGGCATAAGGATTAGGTTGATATATTTTTTTATCCGAAAAAAAATCAAAATAACGATTATTTTCGGTCCCTGATGAAAATAAATTTTTTTTGTTTATTTTTGGATCAAGCATTTCCGTCATTTATGGAACACGATTTCATTGATGTGGATTAAACTAATTTGAAATTCTTGCGAGTTTCATTCAATGATAGATATCCGGAACCCACTGCAAGGTGGGTCAAATTTGAAAATCGACGGATAGGCGGGTTCGGTACTAAAAAATTTAATAATGGAAGGTGCGGAATCGGCACCGAATATTTTATGCCACGCCTATTTCTAGTACATAATACAAAGTTTATTTTAATTTATGTTTGTTTTATTAGGTGGTTCAAATATAACTTTTTAAAACAATATCGGCTACCGAAAGAGACCTTCATGTAATATGTGTCGATAAGAAAATTATTATGTAGACCCGACTAATATTATTCTTTAAACTGAAATCGAACCAAAGAGAAAATAAATTTTATATATTTTTTAAGGTTATAGAATTGTTAATGAAGCTCTGTGAAAAGTGTACTGACTGAAATTAAGGAAGATTATATTGAAAACTATCTGGCCCAGCCTTCTCAAAACTATCTGAAACATCCGTCAAGATTATATTCATATTCCACAAAAAAAATGTTCAATGAATCTGCACTAAAACATTGAAATAATATCTAGTAAAAAATAAATGGCGTTCACTACTATAATTTCCTTGGCACATTTTCTAGCGGGAATTGTAAAAAGGTTTTTAATGACGAAAGAAATATTTTCGAAAGATATATTTTTTTAGCTATTCCCAGAGTTATACAAAAGTACAAACAACATTATACAACAACAGACCTTTTTCCCCTCTCGCTAAAACTAATATTAATTCTCCAAACTAGATATTCATACGTCATAATCTTAATCAACATAAATACAAACATATGCACACTACATATGACCATTACAAAAAGATATATTTAACATACAGACACAAAATAGTACACTAAGAGTAATACAAGATAGCCCACATGTTCTAACCTCAATAATGCTTGGTAGCATTGGTCCCATTGCCACAAGTCTAACACGTGAAATGGAAGTTGGTAGAATTATACCAAATAAATCTACAAATAATAGACTCGAATGATGTGCGTGAATATGAATATAAATTGAATTTGTTGAATAGAAAATATACAGCAGCAGTGATTGTGGCATCATCAACAGCAAATATACTTGGAATACTAACAAAAATTTGAATAGCAAAAACGCAAAAAAAAAAACAATAAGCCACTTATGAAAGAAGAAAAAGTGAGTGGCGACAAAAAAAAGCAAAGGGCGTGTTACTAAAGGATTTAGACATAGATACTTTTTTGCGTATATATTTATGTAAATTTTTCTTTCAGTACAAGCATACAGCAATCCAAAAAAAAACAAAAAAAATCCAGACCGACGGCATCATTCGGAGTCTTTTATGTGTCCCACAAAACTCTGCAGTAAAATGGAAAATGGCGAACTAGTTCACCAATTCTTATATTACAGTTACATAAATTAGTCGCACAATAACTAAATTTATACTGGCTTCAAAATTGCCACCTCGGTGCTGATGTAGATCTAATTGGTATCTATTTGAAAAATGTTGAAGTTTCAAGGCCATTATCGCACCAGACCACTGCTGCTAGAGAATTCAGCTGTAGAATAGATGTTCGTAGATTCGAATCTCTTTGGAGACTATGCCCACAAATGAAACCAAATGGTGGTTGTTATCTAACATTTGAATTAAGAAAAATACAAGTTTCTAATTTTACAAATTCGATAACAATAATTTAAAAAAATCCATTATTCTCATAAAAATTAAGAATGTGAAAGTTTGAACAATTTGCTCCGCTATTACCCAAAAAAACAACAAATTGAATTTGGATAGCATTCAGACCACAGATAACCCTTGAACTGCAATAAATATATGTAGCTTACATTTTGGTTTAGAAAAATAGCGAAGTATGGGTAGACATGAAGAGGCGAGGTAACGCATATAGGCGTACAATTTATAAACGGCAATTGGATTAAAATATATTTTATTCAAAATAATTCATGGAAATCAGCTTACCCCGTGAAGCTGCAGTGGGGATCGCAAAATAATTAAACTTCGGATAGTAGCAGAGCTTTTGACGAACGCAGTAAGTTAGGGTGCCGCTTGCCGAGCAAAGAGAACAATTCATTTTTTTTATTATTTAATTCATTAAGTGACAATTTTTATAAACTTAACTTTTGAGACTTGCCTAGTGGGTCACTCCATAAATAACCCATCTTAGGAGCATGTACTGCGCGACCGACTGTCCAGCGATGTAGAGTATCAGACCAGGCTGAGTTAGCTTGGCGTAGAGAGTCGTGCTTAGAAAGATTTCGCCCGGCGCTGCCTTAAGGAAGGAGGGGTCGGTTAGTCATAAGAGAGAGAGAGAGAGAAGTTTCGAGTTTCGTTCAGTCAATTCGCTGCTGAGACGAATCAAGTCCGTGTAGGTTATTTCCATTCCCCAAGTCCGATCGTGAGTCATCAGCTCACTTAAGTCGGTGAATCAGAGCTGGCTGCATCCCAGTGAGGAGTGGGCCGAACGGATCGGAGAGCATCATAGCGGTTCATGCCGTGGTGGTCGGGGGCGCATTTATTTCTTCGTTTAGCGATAAATTATCGATTTATGCAATCAATGCTTCATCTTTCTAAGTTTGTTGTGCCCATGAAAACTCAACGACATCTTCATCTTCTTTTGTGTCGGTTCAGATGCGACTCTTCCCTCTGAATCTCTGTCAGCCTTGTCACGATTTGTTGCTCGCCCAAGCAGTCCGGCTCGAAGGATCAAATGATGAGCTGAGAGTAAAACGCTGTGCCTGTTTTCAATTGAGCTTAAAAATCAAATAGCAAAAATTTGATTAAAATGTGTTTTACTGAAATTATTTCATGGCAACCAAAATAATAGAAAAAGAGAGAGGAGGCCGAAACCTTTTAGGTACGATTGGCATTTGGTGAGCAGAATGAGCAACGTCCCATGAGCTGAATTTCAAATGTATTCATCTGATTTTCAGTTATGGAATTTTGTATGAATATATATATATATAGATAGTACATTCTACAACAAAACCCATATAAATCAAAGTACCAAACTTTGTACAAATTTTTTTAATCAAATTTTTTAATAAACTTCAACAAATTTTGATCCAAATTTCAAGAATTTATTGTGAATTTTAAAACAATTTTTGCTTATGCGTTTTATAATTTAGAAAAAGGTGGGTTAAAAATGACGAAATTTTTTTAGAGACAAAATTTGTTGACGGTTTTGCAGATTTTCTCCACAAAAAATATCAAATTTCAAATTTGAAGTTTATTAAAACTGAATGGGCTTCTTTATTTAATCATAGTAAAATTTGCACTCAGTTTTTTTTTCTATAGAATCAACCAAGGCTAATCCATACAAGGTGGTGTTATAAATAGAGCTACAAAATTCCTATGTATTTTGTTTTTGTTTCTGCGTAAGAGTTGTCAAAATTTAAATACATTTTGTTTTTGCTTTTACGGCTTTTGAAAGCTCATACGCAAAAGCAAAAACAAAATACATGTAGGTGAATAAAAAAAATCAAATCAGCTGCTCTTATGCCATCACCTTCTATAAATTCGCCTTGGAATCAACTATATTATTAAAAAACTTCTTCAAAACTTTTACGATATTGCTTAAGCGACTATTACAAACCCGTCATTTAATTTTTAAGCTATATTGCTTATTTGTGTATATATGTACTGCTTATTACCTTACTTTAAGATCTGTTATGTTTTGTTATTGTGACTCTGAAATTTGTTGGACTATAAAATATTTTAATATCTTATTGTATTAATTTGCCCTAATAACTAATGAATAATGAAATAATGAATAATAAGTCCATGTGGCATAGCTATGTTACGTACTAAGTAAAGGGTGTGTTTTTACGAGGTTTGCTTTAAAATTAATTTTTTTATTCAATTTTTGTATCAAATATTTATGCGAAAAGCTATGTACGCTGCATTGAGATATGCTCAATTCCTGTTACCAAATGCTAGCATTGAAAGCAAATAAAATTAGCTTCAAAGTAATCTGGCTGTTAGCTGGTGTTCATACCTAAATACAGACATAATATATCAATGAACGCGGGACATTGTGATTGAGTACAAATTTGCGTTATAAATACAGGGTTTTTCAACAGGAACGCTACAAAAGTTTTTTTAAATAAAACAAAAACGGTTTGGGATATGAATTAAATTCTTTATTCCTGTGAAAGAACATTTGATGCTATTATGTATGGAACTCGATTTCTTTTCCATGGGCACCTTGGGCACGCTTGCAGAAGTCCAGATGCTGAACCCAATTTTCGACGGTTTTCAAGCATAAATCGACCGATACTGCTGCAACTTCACCTTCGATATTCGAACGAAGTTCATCAATCGTCGCTGGCTTGTTGGCATAGACCATAGACTTGACGAAGCCTCACAGGAAATAGTCTAACGACGTCGAATCGCAAGACCGATGCGGCCAATTGACTGGGCCATTTCAATAAATCGATTGTGACATTCGCTGTGTGGCTTGTGGCGCCGTCCTGTTGGAACCACATATTGTCCAAGTCCATATCATCCAATTCGGGCCAAAAATATTCGGTTATCATTGAGCGGTAGCGGTTCCCATTCACAGTAACGTGCCGATCTTGATCATCACGGAAGAAGTTCGGCCCAATGACGCCGCAGGTCCATAAACCGCACCAAACCGTAATTTTTTCGGGATGCAATGTTGACTCATGGATTACGTGTGGATTGCTGCCTGTCCAATAACGCATATTTTGCTTATTGACGAAGCCATTCAGCCAGAAATGACGACGACCATAAATTGGACGTAGTGCTCTTAAAGTTGAGGTCATTGACTCCGAATTTCGGTAGTAGATTTTAATAATTTGGACTCGTTGTTGGATCGTATATCAATCCATGATGAAATGGCCAACCTTACTGAAGAGAAATGTCAAAAGAGCGCGGAAAAATATGGCGTCGTTTGCTGTCTACTTTTGTACCGTCCCTCTATTGTAAGACCCTATATTACTTACAGATATTATACATATGTAAATACATATGACGTTGCAATAGTATATATCTTCCTTTTCACAAATTTGTTTGCTTTCTACGTATGTACATGGATCTGTGTAATATATATTATGTTAAAATGCATATCTCATTTGTTTTCATTTGCTCTATGATGCCTTCTTCATCTAACTTATTTAACTACGATTATATTTCTGTACATCGCTGTGCGCCATTGTTGAGCAGATTGCTGAAGATGATAGAGGTAAATGCTCGTATTTATTAAACCTATCGGAACTGGAATCAGCCCTCATTTGAGGCTACCTGATCGGCTGACTCGTTCCCACCAGCTATGTTTCGATGCATTGGAACCCAAACTAAATCTAATGAGAGCTAGTTGCAGACTCCATTGAATAGAGTTCTGCATTTATCAATCATCTTCGATTTGATTAGGAAAGATGTAATAGCCAGTATGGCTGCCCGTCTGAAAATATGGCTACACGTTCGTCTTAAAAATTACCAAAGCTGTTCTAAACCGTGAAAGCCTTCATTGACAACAGCAATTTCTGCCTGAAAAACATTAGCAAATTGAGGCATTTTGTAAGATTTCCGCTCGCTCAAGGAAGTCTGAAAATAACCCTGCCCAAACACCTTGCTACAGCTTGGAACCGGAAGTGTATATGTGTTGATTATTAACGGTCTTATCAAATCCTCTATCCCATTCAGATCCTGATGGGACTAGAAGCGCAAAAGCCTTATGTAGGTTTATTTCTACCGACATATAACATGATTGATATTGGTACTGAGGTTTGCACTTCGACCTTGTGATCCATTCTTTCTAATACCTCGTCTAGCCCTAACGCTCTTAGGAAGTCTGAGGTGATGGTAAGTGGTAGGAGTGTACGAGTTCCTGCTCGGAGCTATATAAGCCCAGATACCTCTGCGGTCTTCTCGAGACGGCTTCACACTCAAGGAGCAGGTGCATCTGGGTCTCCAGAGCCGAGTCACACAACTCGTTCGACCACATTCCGAGCTTCGCAGTCTGCAGTGACCCGTAAACAAAGCCTATAAGTATTCTCAACTTGTTCTCAGAGATGTCGATAAATTTTTTAGATGGTCTACTATTATACCATCCCAGTAAACGTTTCGCCTACGATAAGCCCGTCATCTAGCGCCAGTGTGACATATAATATTTTCCTCTATCCTGGGCACCTCCCTTATGGTATGCCGAAATATCGCGAGGAAGGGCTTTTGTCCTCTGGATTTTTTTCCTGTCGAATCTCTGGCTAATCTATCGCCCTCCTCGCTACCTTGAATGCTTTTGTGACCCAGAACCAAGCGGGGCTGGATGTGATTATGGGTTGCTAGAGACTTTTTATTCACTCAATCACCAATGAGGATCTCATCTCATGTGATGATAGGGTCTTGAGTCCCACTTGGCTGTCAGTTGAAATGAATATCCGCCTCTGCTATAGTTTAAAGTTAGGTTATGTATGTATTTCCAACTTTTTCGAGCAAACATATAATTAGTTTTGTTGAATATTTTCGAATGTAATTTTTGTCTTCAAAATATCAATTGCGACCACATCTCCGACGACAAATTTCCAAATTTGTATCTACCGATTTTTGCTGCCTTAATTCTACAAGTAACTTTAAATATCTACATATTTTTAACATGCTACGTTACATCACCTTTGGCCTAAACAAAATGTGCAAAAAGTTCGCAATAACTACGAACATAAGATTCATTTCTTTCAGGTTACCAAGAAACATATTTTAACCATTTTTCAATATCCTCCTCAGCTGCAAACTCATTCCATTTCACATTCTTAACTTTTTAGAAATATTCAGCAGCATCATTGTGAACAGCCTCTTAAGGGTAATAAAGGGTGGTTAAATTTTAAGGGCCGATATTGAATGTGAACCACACCTAAACGTCAAGTTTTTTTCTGCATTTCATTTGACATTTCTCAATTCCAGACTAACTCAATTTGAACATGGAAGGATACACAATCGAGCAACGTGTTAAAGTTATTCAGGCTTATTATGAAAATGGGCGTTCACTTCGTGATTCTTTCGGTCAATTTAATCGTCCAAATGTGCGTACAATCGGGAAGATCGTGCATAAATTTGAGCAAACCGTGTATGTAGGAGATGTAAAAACACCAGAGCATGCTGGTACTGCTCGTACTGCAGAAAATATTGCTGCTGTTCGCGTTAGTGTGGCTAAAGAGCCGTCCACCTCAACTCGTCGTCGTGGCCAACAATTGCACCTCTCACGCTCGTCGTTGATGAACATTATGCATAAAGACTTACATTTACACGCTTACAGGGTGCAATTAACTCAAGAACTAAAGCCTCTTGACCATTCCAAACGTCGTCAATTGTCAGAATGTTGGCAAGAAATGGCAACCGTGGATAATCAATTTTCGAAGAAAATCATCTTCAGTCATGAGGCCCATTTTCACCTCAGTGCACTCGTCAATAAGCAGAATTGCCGCATTTGGGCGAATGATAATCCAAGAGTGATTGTCGAAAAACCAATGCACCCACAAAGAGTGACGGTTTGGTGCGGTTTATGGGCTGGCGGCATCATCGGGCCGTATTTTTTCCAAAATGAGGGCGGTCAGGCAGTTACTGTGAATGGTGTTCGCTATCGTGAGATGATAACGAACTTTTTATGACCCGAATCGGAACATATGGATATGGACGATATGTGTTTCCAACTAGATGGTGCCACTTGCCACACAGCCAACGAAACAATGGCTCTTTTGCGCGACAAATTCAATGGCCGTGTTATCTCACGTGGTGGCGATGTAAATTGGCCACCAAGATCATGTGATTTGACACCGTTGATTTACTTTCTTTGGGGTTATTTGAAAGAAAAGGTGTACGTCGAAAAGCCAGCAACAATTCAGAAGCTAAAGGATGACATAATTCGGCACACTAACGGCATAGAACCTCAATTATGCCTCAGCGTCATCGAAAATTTGGACCATCGGATGGAGGTGTGCCGCCGAGATCGCGGCGGACATTTGGCCGATATTTTGTTCCATACATAATTGAACCACACCATATTATCATAATAAAAAGAAATTACAATAATTTCCGAAACAATTTGTGTTTTATTCGAAGTCAACATCGGCCCTTAAAATTTAACCACCCTTTATTTTAGCAAAAAATTCGCTTTCTAATAAATTGTTGCAGTAAAAGTTGACCAAGCATCAAAATTACAAGGTTACGCATACCGATACGCACACGAACTGATTTACCAACATACGAATATACGAGCAGCACAAACGAACACACACACACCACGCCACAACAAATGCCTTTAAGTCGGATCGGACAAGCTCGCTACGGCAATGTTTCCGGTACAAGTTGAAATTTCAACAACAACAAGCAGGAATGGGCAGCAATGGACAACTACATTATTGGTTATGTGTGTGTGTGTGTGTATGTGCGTGTGTGTGCTGAGATCCTGTGACACTGTGGACTAGTCAAACGTGGACTGTCCTCAAGTTGAAAACAGTCTTGTATATGTGTGTATGTATGTGTGTGCGTCTATACATTCAAGTGTGTGGTAATGTGAGAGGCTGCGTGCCAAACGGTCAGTATCTTTATCAAATTGCCCAACAAACGGATATGAAGTTGTTAGAGTTGCTCTTGTTGTTGTTACTGCTGTTGTTGTTGTTGTTGTTGTTGATATGTTTCAATTTTCAAAACACTCAAAGGAAACTTGTTGCAAACGAGCTCACACACTGGCGCTCATAAACATAAAATTTCATACATAGACGTGAACATATCTAGCTAGTTATTACAAAGCCGAACACAATTGGTATGTCCGGCAAAGGAGAATAACGTTAACAAGATAACAAATGGCATATAAAGCAACTATTCGTATGTGGCGAAGTAGGAACCCTATCGGAAATACTTCGGATTATTTTTAAAGCAATTTAAAAGGTGCATTTAAAAAAAATAAAATTTCTTGAAATTCTTTCTTTTTTTCTTTAAATTCGGCATAAATTCGGTTCGGAAAATTACTTTCATTTACTTCAAAGTATAGAATGTGTGAAAATAAACAAAAAAAATTACCTGGACTATGGCCTTCAGATGGAAAATTACTTTCATTTACTTCAAAGTATAGAATGTGTGAAAATAACCAAAAAATTCGGAATTAATTTACTTTTACTCGATATGGCCACCCCTTTTACCTGGACTATGGCCTTCAGATGGTCAAAAACCGAATCGCAAGCTACCCGAATGAGACTTGTCGGTATTTTTACCCACTCATGGACAATGTCTTTCTTCAGCTTCTCGTAGCTGTTGTCTTTTTTACTTCCGACGTCGCTCTCCAAAATGGTCCATAGAGAATAATCACTTGGCCTTGCGTCTGGTGAATTCGAGAGCCATTGTGTGGCATGCCTGTTAAGTCATGAGTACTACTCGTACTAAGTAGCAATTTAAGGACTTTGGCTTTCCATAGAAGTACTCAATACTTTTCAAGTACATTACATTTGTATCAATTACTACTCGAGTACAATTACTTGTAACTGAGAAATATTTGGAAATACCATCAAGTACTGAAAGTACTCGAAATTACTCGAAAATACTCGCTAAAAGAATGGCAATCTTTTTCCAAGTACTTTCAATTACTTCCAATTACTTTGAAGTACTTGGAAAAGGATTGCAATTCTTTTAGCGAGTAATTTCGAGTACTTTCAGTACTTGATGGTGTTTCCAAATATTTTCCAATTACAAGTACTTGTACTCGAATCCCAATTCCAATTCAGCTAGAAAACAATTACGTATTCATTTTAAGTACTTTAAAAAGTATTTGTATTGAGTAATAATTGTACTTGAAATTTAACAGGTCTGTTGTGTGGTCGTAATGAAGTTCGGAACGTTTTCGGCCATTCTTTGTATACTAGCACTTTGTGGGACGGTGCCAAGTCTTATTGAAACGTCTATGATCAGCCACCGAAATGACCAAGGCTTCAAAGCAGCCTCCACAGCACTTCCCCGATAATAAATATGTTCCAGTTTCTTTGACGCCAGGCTCAATGAAAACTTTTGGAGAGCGCCTATTTGCGGCTACAACGGCCAACCCATTTCTTTTGGTGGGTGCTGCCGCTTGGTGTCCAACCGATGACTCAATTTCTCGTATGAACGGTTGGCCAAGTAAATCCTATCGTTTTGAGAGTTTACGAATTGCTCAATTAGAAAAATTGTTTCATCAGAAAACACGATGCTCGGAATGTGGCCGCTTTCGGCGAGGCGACGCAACTCCTTCGCTCTCTAAAGTCTAACTTGTTGCTGCTTCGGAATAAAATCATGAACCTTTTGGAACTTGTAAGACTTTGAACTAGAGCTCATTTTTGAATATACGCTGGAAGCCGCGATCAAATAATTTTAGTTCTTTTGCCATTTGATTGGCACTTCGTCCTAGATTTTTATGAAGTCGATTTTTCTCTCACTGGAAAAGGTATCGAAAGTTAAGCAGCTAGAGCGGATGCAACGGAGCGTGCGGGGGTCTCTTCTGCAAGGAGCTCTCCCTCAGACAGAAAGTTAGACTTCCGCACTACTGTAGTGTCTTTCAAGCGGAGGTGGCGCAATCAAGAAACCAACCGATTGGCTACTCACTATTGCAATGCCCTCTAGACTGGGAAACATTTATTATGATAGTCAGGCCACTATTAAAGCCTTTGCATCTGTAATGGTCCGGTCAAAACTTGTCGCGTAGTGGCTGGCTTCTCTCTCAGCCTCCTTCGGGTACCTTGACATTGGACTGATTTGGGTGCCGGGTCATAGCAACATTGCAGGAAACTATATGGTTGATGAGCTCGCTCGGCGGGATACCCTGGAAGTCATTACTCCATGCAGGGAGAAAGACGGACTTCCGTTGGATATATGGGTTCTCTATCGACTCAGCGAGCGCTGGGAAACTACGACGACATGCAGAATTGCAAGAAGCCTCTGGCCGAAAGTGCATCGTGGGCATTCGAAAGAGCTGAGGTCGCTAACAAAGCTGCAACTCTCGATCTTCGGAGAAGTTCTGAGTGGGCACTGTCTCATGCGGTTAGGATGAATATAGTCTCTGGCCCTTTTTGCCGCAGCTGTATAGAGGATGACTAGGTGGAATCATCTTTTCATTTTCTATTTGGGTTACCTTGTGCTATCCGTTCATTAAAGGAATTTTCGTACAATCATCGGCGAGTTATTTAAGCAGATATTTTAACATTATGGCTATCTATAATTGGAGCCCTTATTTCAATGGATGTCCTAAATGGATCCGCCTTACTCATCCGGACTATTTGTCCATCGTTGTTTGGTGTAGTTTTTGGTTTTTTGCGGGGTAAATTGTCGAAAGTCTTGTATTTATTCTAATATTGGATGGCAATTTGGACTTTACCTCTGGTAAAACCCCAAAGTTTCCATTACTTTGCCAACGTTCTTGTACTTCTGGAAACAGTTCCATATAATTTTTTTTCGCATAAAATTTAATTTTTACTTTTACTCGTTTTTTTTAAATTTATTTACCTAATGAATTTAAAAGAATTAAAATAATGTGTTATAAATTTTTTTAAGAAAAAGGTTTCACGTTTTTTGTTGTTTCACAATTTTTTTCAAAATGGCTTAGTTATGTGAGAACGTGAAATAGGACGTAGTATGGAAAAATCTCAAAATTTTTGAGAACCACGATATATAACGTTACTTAAATGCCCTCAGTAGTTGTTGCAGAGTTACTATAATTTTTTTTTTTTCATAGTACAATACAAATGCAAAGCATCTTGTATGATTTTCTTCTCTAAACATTTTTTTCCGATACAGTGGCTTAATTATATGAGTACAATGTACAAATTGTAGGGATTGGTTAAAAGTATGCTGAGTTATAGCTGGTTAAAATAAAACTTTTCTTAATTTGGGTTCTAAAGTTTTTTCCCAGAATTTTCGGGCTTTGTTTTCATTACTTAACTTTCTTTGAAAGCAGTTGACTTCGAACTAAGTACTTTTTAAATTGGTAAATTTTTAGACTATCCGCTTTTTCCCGATAGGGAAGCTTGTGAATGTTGGCAGTGCCATAGCAAGTGTGGGAATGCGAGACCCAAGCCAAGAAAAGGCCGTAGCATAAATAAAGTGACACGACAGGCACTCCGGCGAGCGAAAAGGCGGAAAAGCGCTGACAGCGGACCGGCATTTTAACCAAGTTATCCAAGTGGAGTGTGAAATATGAGCGCCAGGCGACTGATTTTCAATTTGGTCAGTTCACCCAAAGAAGCCCTACTTACGTGAAAACCGCCAGCGATGTACCTACTTACATCTACGTGTAGACACTCACACACATACCTATCTATGATTGTGTGTATGTGTATGAAAATTTATATATATGTCTGTATGTATGTATGCACGTCGATAAACAAGCGCCAATGTGAAAGAAATTGAGCAAACAATTGGCAAAAATTCATTCAATGAAAGAGAGAAGAGAAAATCAAAGAAAAGAATAGTCTTCCTTAAAAAAAAATGCGAAAAAGATTATATTTGTCCAGGAAGTTGCTGTCGTGCAGGCCACTTAGTGCAAAAAAAAAACTAAAATATGTCTGTATGTGTTTACTTTCCTTTATTCTAAAATTGAATTGGCGGGAGTGAAACTTCAAATAGCAGGAAATAAGAGAAGAGCGTCTCCATTGATTACGTCGTCACTTTTATAATTTTTGACATTTTCAATTTGGTTGATCTCTTTATTATTAGTAGACACGCACGTTGCAATAAAAATAAAAAAATAAAACATACAGACATGCGAGGATTAGCAGTATAAATTGTATTGAGAAAATGTTACTACATGCGGCGTAGAAAATTGGCAGATTATGTAAAGCTTGAATTTTAATATCATAAAATGGCATTTTTGAGCTTTTGGATTTTCTTAAATAAAAATATATAGCCTAACTTCTCTTACGATTTGTGGTGTGTATTTTTTATGTTGTACCAAAAAATGAATGTCCTGCACATTTACGTTGGCTTCGAACGGCAAAAGATTTTTCATAGCAGGAATCCAAACTCCAAGAAAAAGCGCTTCTATAATTTTTGACGTTACGTGTGCCGGAGAGGATCCGGGGGCACCACGAATGCAGCACACATTTTTTAAACAATATTTTTTAAATTTAAATAAAGAAATTATAAATTACCAGAGCAACTCGACAGACGTTGTCCTACCTACATTTATTTATCAATATCTTTTTGCATATGTAACGAGAAACCGGATTTCAGTTTCTGTCACATATAGCAGGTGGCAACTTTCTCGGAAATATAGATATGCAATTCGTCCTCGCCAAAACTAACAGTTTGAGACTCATACCTTAATATTTTTTTTTATTCTATATAATTAAATTTGACTTTTAAAATGGGTGATAACCTTCTACAATACGTACATACCTATAAACTTACCTCTAACGAAGGGCCTGGTACCCATATTTTAGAATTTCATACAGTTCGTGTTATTTAATTAAATTCGACTAATTTCGATTTTTTTAAGTTTTGGCAACCCGACGAACCGTTTGGCACCCATATTTTAGTATTTCATAGAACTTGTGTATATTTTAATTGCATTTGACTTTTCAAACATATGGCAACCCTCTCCAAAACACAGCTAGCTATAAACCTTCTCCTCAGCAAAACGAACAGTTTAATAATGTAAATTATTTTAATGTAATGTATACTTGTGCATAATTTACTAAAATTTGGTGTCAAGAATAGGTGGCATCCCTCTCAAAAAAAAAAATAGTATGAACTTTTTTCTCAACGAAACCCCTATTTGAATATTTCAAACAACTTGTTTATAAAATAATTAAATCCGACTTTTCAAACAGGTGGCAACCCTAATAAAAGTTAAAAACCCCCTTCTATCCGGGGCAAACCGTTTGGCTTCCATATTTTTGTATTTCAAATAAATTGTCTATATTTTAGTTAAATTTCACCTTTTAAATCAGTGGCAGCTCTCTTTCAAGCATAAAGTATACTTTACGACCAATTTCAATACCTACCAAATAAACATACAAAGTTTCATAAAAATTTAAAGAGTTTCGCAACAAAATTGGAAGAAAAGATAGAGCGCTAGAAATGAATAATTGCTAATGTGATTATTAAAATCAAGCTATTTTCTTATTTGGGTGCAAAGTTATTTGTAAAAAATTTAGTTACTAGGCTTTTATGATGTTAGAAATGTATCGAATATATTAAATTGTTCTCTGCAACAAACAGCACACTACCTTGTTCTCAACTAAATCATTTTCAAGAGAAGAAATTAAAATTCATTGTAAAAAGATTTCTCGTCATAATATTGTGCTACCATTTGGCACAATGACAATCAGTGTAATTCTTAGATCGAAGACAATAACATTCAAACGTTTTAAAAATGAAGTATATGGATCCATAAAATCCAAGCTCAAATGGCGAATAAGGACAAGCTTCGAATACTAAATACAATCAGTTTTACAATGTAAATGGCTAAGAAACAAGAACTTTGAAACTACATTTATTCTATAATCAGAAATCTCACTAACAACGATTAACCAAGACTCATCATCAGTAAAGTAAGGGACAATAAATAAGAGAAAAAGAAAGTTAATGAAACACTGATGCAACATTTAGTTATACCGAAGGCATCCCAAAATTAATTCGGGAATCAACACTACGAAATAAGATCACCAAGAGATTCCAACTTTGGTTTAAAATTGGGTCCAAAAAATTCTGAATGCAAATCAGCTGTCGGAAGCAAAGCGTCGCCGAAAGTTGTTGCAGCAAAGGTCTATATTCAAAGAATTTAACTCTCACGAATAGTGTAGATGGTATATAACCTTAGTTTCTTATAAAATTGGGTTCTTCAATTCTTTAGCTTTTCTAATGTTACAGTAGATATACCGAGAAAATTATAACAAGCCTTTTTGTTTGCAATGGTACATTTTTAAAAATACAATCATACTGTTTTTAAAAATAGCAAAATAATTAGTAACATTGATGGTCGCCCGATATGAGATATTAGTGCAGTTTTCATTCATGAAGAACAAATGAAGAGTTGCGGATTGATTGTAAGTAATGTAAAATATAATTTTTTGAATTCTACATTTTTTTCTCATCACAAAAATTATGCTATTTTCAAATTATAGGTATATTTTTGTTTTTATTAGAAATATTATTGCGAAATGTCAATTTTATATTGCAATTACAATTTTGAATTTCATATAAAATATCATGCATATTATAAAATAAATGCATGCGTGATATAAATGCGGAAGAAGGTACTTAGCAAAAAACTTACCAAAACTATATAAACCCTTAAACTTGCGTTTTCGAATAAAATTAGCTAACCAAAAAAACAAAATTTTTATTTTATTAGCTCGAGGACAGGAAAGTTAGGAAAGTTATAGCTATCACCACAGCTCCTCATCAGACTTCTTCCGAGCATCGAACCCACGACCTCCACGTCTAACTCGTACTCGTACTTCTTAAAACTTCTACCATTGTTATTTTTTTAAATAATTTTTTCTACCAAAATTGGCTTATAAAAATTATTGTATAATATGAATAAATAGACCGAAAAATTAATATATGTAGATCTAATATTCATATGTCTATGATTTTTCGGCCTGTTTTTATTAAACGATAATATTAATTTGTGAGCTCAAGGCCAGTGTATATGGAAAAGTATATTGGAAAAAAGACAGCAACAGTCAGGAGTGGTAGAAATTATAGCTATTTCGGAGATCACCACATCTCCTCATCAGATTTCTTTCATGACTCCACTGGCACTCGAACCAACAACCTACTGCTTGCTGGGCAAGTGCGTAGCTAATGGACCACAGCCGGCATGTAAGCTGCAAACAAAGCTAACAAATTTTTGAAAATCGGGAAATAAAATGTAAAATTTGAATGTCGATTTTTTCAAGGTTGCTTAATTTTTGTAAAAGTTTTTCAAATTATAAAATTTTATTTATTTTTTTAGCCTGTTTATAATTACGTTACAAATAATTTAAAAATGTTTTTGAGCTTATTAAACTAAATAATATAAAGTTTACAATTTAGATTTTATGATTTTATCTTATCTTATTGAATAGAATATCCGATATTCTTACAGAAAATTTATTTAAAAATGTAGCATCTCAAATGTTGTCAATATTGCAAAAAAAAATAACGATCTACGAGTACATTAGTGATGAAAATGTCTCCTTTTGTCTTTTTCTAATACCCGCCACATGCAGTTTTTCCTTAGCCCACTGCTAATAAATTGAACAATTCAACGCAATTCACAATTCAATATCTATCAGCTCAACGCAATACAATTCAACTGATCTGAGCTAACGGCAAACGACCTGGATTTACCAAACTACGCTTACTTACACTAAACAAAACGACAGCAAATCTTTTGAGCGCAGCGTAGCACCATGAAATCTTACCTCGTTCTCTTGTCCACCTAATTGCCTCGCCTTTTGGACAACCACGGTATCTTTCGCACGCGAACATCCCTTTAGAATGTGGCATAAGCTGTTATTTTGAATTTATATTGATGCAGCCCAATTTGCCAAAAGGATTTGTTTTGAATTCAATGCCGGTGGCTGAAAAGTCCAGTTCGCCGTCACTCCGCAGAAACTACTCGATAAGAGAGCTGCAAAAATTACTCTGCGACCAGCAAGACCTTTATGCGATCTAAAAATATATATATATATGCAAAAGCAGAAATTTGATTGAAACAAAATTTAGATTATGTTATATATGGTAACCATCTTTGACTGACTGCATAACTGAAAGTTTTATAAAAATTCTAATTAAAGAGTTTGATGATTTGATGAAAATTTGTTGAATTTTATAAATTGCTCGTTTATTAGGCTAGGAATTTATGATCCCCATATAATGGAAATATCACTTGAGTATTTATTTTTAATTCCTTGATTCGATGAGAATAACCTAATTGCATACGGCGTAATATTTTGCATAGAAAACCCAACTTCGATTTGAGTTCGCTTGGACGAGTTCACCAGATTAGCGTTCTCGATTTGAGCTCGGCCCCGTCCTCTCGCAAATTGGGATATTGCTTATGTTCGATAAGTATGTGCATGTACGTATCTGTGTGTTTATCCATTCGATACGTTCGACATTGCATTTTATCGACTTCACTTAAAAACTTAACCTTTAAATAGCCATAGCATATTTAGAATTACAATCATTAACAAATATTTATTATGCTAATGACTATTCGAAAGCTACTGAAACTATACGTCACTCCAAAGAAAAGTCTCTAACGCTTCATATAAAACTTAAATTGTCCAAACTGGCAGCATTTGCCAAAAATAAATCACAACTGCCTGTTTGAAAAAATGGTTTCAAAAATTTATGTGGAGAAATTTTGCGATAGAAAAAAGTTAAACCTATTAGAAATATGCACTTGAAACGAAAAACTTTGCGGGATTTACTTATAATCAAATGAAATTTTTCCAAAACTGCTTTATATTACAAAAACTTTGCAATTTTGTGCTTACACTTCCAGAATTTGGGTAAATTATTATGGCAGCTAAGCAATTTTCTGATAAAATTTAATTACTTTTAAATAATACTTGAAATAGAGAAGATTGATTAGAAAGAATTCGTTCAAAATAGATATAATGAGATTTTTTGTACAAATCTGACCCTATTTTTATTTAGAAGAGCTCTTGTTTTATTTAAATCATGTTTTAAATAATCGTTATTCTTGGATTTTCCGATCATATTTTATCGATATTTTGTAATTTTATCTTATTGGCTAGAAAATATAAATCGTTGTTGATACTATTTTGATATCGCCGACAAATTTTGTTGCGTTTATTGTGACCGAAAAATTTTAGATCCAAGGACAACGATTATTTTTTGCCGAAAAAATTAAAAACGAAGAAATTATCGATGAAATGCAATATAATCGGAAAAAATAAAAATTCAATAATAATGATTGTTTTTGATCGTAAAACTAAATATCAGAAAATATCTATAAAATGTGATTTGAAAAATAAAAATCTCAAAATAACGATTAAATCATGATTTTTTTTTAATTAAAACCGTAATGGTTCGTGTAATTTTTAATATGTACCCAGGCATTTCGGATGAAAAAATACTAAAATAAAAATAAAAGTGTTTCCACAAATTTTCTATTTTTAAATGCAGAACAAATTTTCATTTATATGTAATTCAAATAATTTTCAGTGGCGAATAAATTTTTATTCTCATACAAATAATTTTGAAAACAAATAGATTTTCATTCATTAGTCAAATAATATTAAGTGGCAATTATCGCAAAATCGGTAGGAGTTTTCCATCGCAGTGATAAAATTCATTATATTATATGACACCTACGGAAATATTTCGGAAAAATATTGAGACGTACGTGAGCTAAACTGATTTGAAAATACCCTAAAAAATGGAGCTTTTTTTATAAATAAAAATAGTTTTTTTTTTGTTTATAGTTTTATAAGGTATCATTGCAAAAGTATTAATAAGTCCTTTTTATTTCTTTTCAATTTATTTTTCAAATCTTATAATTATGATTACGGTGAACAAATTTATAAATATTTTTATGCGCTTAAACTGGCTTACCATCAATGGTGGCTCTTGTTTTTAATAAGAATGTAAAAAACAATATTTTTATTTAGAAAAAAACTCAATTTTTGGAGATATTTCCGCATGGGTTCAGAAATATTTTAGGTTATTAAAGGAATCTACTGAGCTGATGTCGACGTATCACAATCAATATCGGCTGCAACCAGTAAAATGGCAATCACATACTTTTCTGATATGAACGCATAGGTGTGCTTTACAGAAAAGTTCTTTGATGAAAAATATTCATCGAAAGCCAGAAATCTATAGAGCATGCATTTAAGCTAGGTGATCAAGTTCGGGTATTCTGAAAGAAGCCAACTAGTCATGTGCGATAACGAAGGCACTCTCGAAATGGTAAAAGGAGTTTTTGTAAAGTTCTAAGTTTTAAATAGTATCTCGAATAGGAATTGTTAGATGGAGATATTACTCATACCATTCCAAAGGCTAAGGTGTCGATAAACAGTTTGATAAGGTCGCACGGAACCCAGTCTAGCGACGAAGTTTCACAGGACGTTAGAGATTTTTATGGATATTAAAGTTTCGCAATGAAAGTTATTTAAAAATATTTTATAAAGCTTAAATTGTACAAAACAGAGAAACGTAGGTATCGAATAAAAGAAATAAGGGGAAGAGATTCTGTGATAAATTGAAATTTATGAGCTTCTCAAAAAACTTAATATTTCGAGAATGTTTGCTAACCACACTATTGATCGAAGGAGAATTGGTCGTCCTCGCGTAGTTCGACCCAATTTATCCATAAAACGAACGTATGCGCAGAAATTCCCTTAGAAAACAGAAAATTATGTCAAGAATCATTCTAGGCGATCTTCATATAAAAGCCTGCCATCGGTCAACTGATCATCTTCTGACAATGCGCTCAACAGATGCAAGCGACTCCTTTAGTGACGCACGGTCAGGGTTCAACGTGGTGCCTCCCAGCTGCTGCAATGAGTTGGTGGGGAGTCTCATGTAAAGGTGTTACACCTGTTTACTTCTGTGAAAAAGAGATTGAAAATGTACCAGCAGGATGTTTTAGAAGACGTGGTGAAGCAGTTAAGCAATTTAATATGCCAAATATGAAGATATGGCAACCTGAGTGTTGCAATATCGGCATTTTAGAAAGAAAAGCTTGTTGGTAACACTGAAATAAACTGGCAGATAGATAAAATATTGTTGACCGAAAAAAGCGGTTGAGTCTGGTTGTGTTCGATTCCGGAGGTTTGTATCACAAGTGGGAAAATCAATATACGTGCAAAAATACAGTTCAAATATTGCAAATCTACGTTTTTAGCTTTTTCCCACAAAACCGATTTTTTTAAAGGCCTGGAAAAAAAAGGTCATAAAGTACATATATATTGTTATAAAATACAACAAAAAAATTTTTGCACTCATACTGTAGCAACATACCTTTAAAATGTCCTTTCAAGTTTGTAACATTAAATATCATTCACAATTTGCATTCAAATCTCTTGAGTAGAAGTAACCAATTATAGAGGATTACATTTTCATATATAATATATTTTTCTAAAAGGATTTTAATTTAACTCGTAATTTAATATAAAATATTTAAAGGACATTTTTGAGGTATTTTATCGCAAAAAAGGGCTTTTCTTGACTGGAATTTAGTTTAGGGTTAATGTATCTGTGTACATACTTACTATATATGCGTATGAGCTCACTCTGTGGCCAGCTCAGTTGCTTAAATCTTCTTTAGTCTCTAATCCAAGCAATTTCTGTTTAGATGCGCCATAACTGTTGTTGTATTTGTTGTATTGATTCATAATTGTGTTGCCACAACCGCCGACAGCAGTAAGCTGAAATCTTCTTGTGGAGTGAATAATTTTTGTTGTTTTTTTTTTTTTTTTTTGTCATGAAAGAGGTTGGGGCACAACTCGCATTGAAGCAAAGCAAGAGAATCACGATACAAAAATTTATACATTGTAGACAGTTCAATAGCAGCAACAACGACCGCAGTCGTCTGCAAGTAATCGCGAACGTTGCAGGACTTATTTCGCATAAAAGGCCAATTTGAAGAATTTATAAGGTGTTTTTTCTTTTGCCTTTCACTTGAATTCATACTCCCTACCTAATAAAATTTCAACTCAACTAAGCATTTATCCATTTCATTCACTCAGCCATTGGCACAAAACGCTACTCAATGAATGAATGAATGAATGTGGCATTTACGCACTTTGCCACAAAAGCGCAACAATGACTTATTCAGCGCACAGTGAGATTTCATTCATTCTTTTATTAATAAAACTTTGCAATTACATTGGCTCAATCAAATATACCGCGTCTTTTGATGGTACATTGTACATATGTTTGAATCTTATATAATTGAGAGATTGAGAGATTTAAAAATATTATTTCATATTCTTATCCTTTGTATAACCTTACAAGTGCTAAAATATTAGTAATAATATTAATTCACCAGTTGTAAGTACTTACTCTGCAAAATCCTTTTTGACTGATTAATTTTAATCAATTGATATGGAGGTGATCCGCAGGTGACTGAAGATGGAAGCCGCTTAAATGTTGCATTGATTAATATTGGTAGAGTAAATCACTAAGCACATTAATATACTCGGGGAAAAGAGTTATAAAATCAGGCATAAATAACCTTAACCTTAAATCAAGCATAAACCGCTATGATTTTCTGTTAAAGTTCAAAATTTTCTATCCAACTATGAGCAATGCTGATTTTATAAGGAATATCGAATATGTAACATATTTAGTTTGAGATTGTTTATGCTTGAATTAACATTGATTCGTATTTATTTTGAAATCTTTATTATCAAAAGAAAATCGTTCATAGCAAAGATTGCATACACTTTGAATTAAGGTCGGCCATCTTAGTTTAAACAAAGTACAAAGGAGTTCCATCAATCCCACCGTACCTTTAACAGAAAGTTAGTTGTCTTATTTCACGATACCAGAACTAATTGGGGGGATTTGCTGATTGATATTGGAATCTCATTGGAACCAATTGGTTTCTGTGTGTGGTGAAATCGGTGAGAGTCTTTGCCATAGGAAATTATACGCCGTGCGAGTATCACCTGATTTAACATTGAATCATTAAACTTTTTTTACATTCCCCACATTCTATTTACTCTCCCACCATTTTTTTCATATACATTTACCGTCTTTCACTAAAGTCATCCTCAGAGAATTTACTTTAAAAAAAATACTTCCTCTTAAGTACGCGAACCAGAAGTAAAACTTCGGTACCGACTTTACGAAGAGATATGGAATTAAATATGAGGGACAGTTTTATAAGACATCCTTTTTAGTTTTTTTTAGTTTTAGCATGAGTAAAATAGTACTAGAAATTAGGAGAAATATTAACAGCATTAATAAAAATAAGAGTAGCAATTCGTAGCAGCATTGGAAAAATTGGCAGTAGAAATTAGCAAAAAAATAGTAGTAATTAGTAGTGATCGTAGTTGTAGGATTAAGACAAATAGTAGTAGAAAATAATAAAAATATTAGAAGTAATTAGTAAAAATAGTATAAGTAATAAGTAATTCCATTTATTAAAATAGTAATTGAAATTATTCAAAATAGTAGTAGTAATTAGTAGTAGCGTTAGTAAAAATAGTAGTAGAAATTATTAAAAAGAGTAGTAATAACTAGCAGTAACATAAGTTAAAATAGTTATAGTAATAAGTAGCATTAGTAAAAATAGTATCAGTGATAGTAGTTGTATTTACTAGTAAATAGTACGAGTAGTAATTAGTAGTTATATTAGTAGTTAGTAGTAGTTGTACTAGGAATTATTAGTAGTAGTTGTAGGAGTAGTAGTAGTACTAGTTACTAGGAATTGTAGTGGTAAATACTTGTCGTAGTAGTAATTAGTAGTAGTAGTAGAAGTAGTAGTAGTAATAGTAGTTGTAGTGATGAACTAGTCGCGAACTACTGAAAGGTCTTGAAATGGTTCCGAAGTATCTAGACCGAAAATAGCGCCGAAATGGGGCAGAACTAGGGTCAGAATATTGTTAAGTCGCTAACTCAGTATGTATGTTTTTTTTATTTTTCTCATGCAAGCGTCATGGCGTTGGATTTGTGATGCGATTCTGCCGCGAATTGCGTTATGCATTGTAAAAAATCAGTGGCGCTAAAGAAGTTTTCCTTCAAAAATCTGATCCCAGAGCTGCAAAATTTTTGAATTTTCCCAAGTTTTACACAAAGTTTATTTGCATTCATCTGATGTAGTATCTACTCAATTTTTATAACGAATCAGACGAAAAATAAAAGAAAAATCAAGAGAGTTCGTATATATTGAAAAAAAAAAATCTTTGTACGAAAACTTTCGTGGAACACCGCATATATAAGTTGCATTGTTTTCACCCATTTTGGCAATCAAAAATAGTTCAAAGTAATTTGAAATCTTATTTCGGAATAAATTCCATTTTATATGCAATAGATCCTCTATTTTACTATAAATCAGATAAAAGACGATCTTTATGTTAAAATAGAATCATACTACTTATCCACATCAATTTCTTATTCACTTTACTTGGCAACGACATAGTTTCATTGTCAATTCCAGACTGACTTGAAAGCAAATATTTCAAAAGTAGTCTTAAATTGCCAATTGTTCCCGGAATTCTGCCCATAATCCAAAGGGAGATATCATTTAATTTATGGCATTGGCGCTTAAATAACTGAGGTTTTTATATGTTATACGAGACAATTAATTATCCAAATCATAGCGAATTTAAGCATGAAAACTTGATCTAAGATCAAAATAACTCAACCTCAATTTAAAATTGTTATAACTCTGAATTATAAATGTATTTTTAAATCAATATTTCCAATTTCGAATCAAGGGTTTTTCATACTTATAATAACATGATATTATTCAAAGTTGAGCATTGTACGATTAAATATGAGAGTGTTAAATTTTGTATAAAAGTCAAATGTATAGATATCTGAAATTCAATTAAGCCAATGCAAAAAACAAAATGTATTCCAGCAGCATTTAAACCTAAAAGAGCCTCTACTGCCTGCTCCTTTTAAAAGTTTTCGTACACTAAATTATTCGCCACTCAATTTCCAATTCGAGTACTAATCGTCCATTACGCAATTGACTATTTGAAGAGTACCACTTAATCGGTGGAATATATTTCTGGTTGGCACGTGAAGTGAGAAAATGTTGGAAGCTTATTCTCACGTAACATGTGCGAAATAAAACCCAAAAACGACTCGATTGGTAACTGGAGTGGTATATGTATGTACATTAAGGTGGATCAATTGTATGGCAGGGAAAAGAGTTCAAAGCATCATCGCTATTCTGGTATTAAGGATCGTACCAAGTAGTTTTGCCCAAGGAACCATAACTCTAAAATGAGTTTCGAATACGCAAAACTTTTCTGGCAGGTATTTTCAAAAATACCTAAAAGTCGATCTACTTAAGGCATTTCAATTGCAAAAAAAAAACAAATTATTGAATATATTTCAATTACTTTAGTTATTGTTACGATCCTCAGTACCAGAATCGCGATGATGCTTTGAACTTTTTTAATTGACCTACCCTAATGTGCATGCTCCATGTCGCAACGAACCCAGTGATAATAAAGTAGGTACAATTGTGATTTTTTGTTAGGATTTGAAGACGAAAAGTACTTTGACACCACATTGAGCCCTTCAGTAGTTATTCGGCTATTGAGGAAAATCGAGCCTATTTCAAATGTTTCGAATTTCGTTCCGTTGCTTGTTAAATTAAATTTTGTCAACTTTAGACAAACATAGAAATAATCCAATAAGGAGATCTTATAATTTGGTTTTACAATGCTACAATCTTAACACGTCTCATTTGTGATGACGAAAAATCCATAGGCGAAATGGCAAAAATTGAGTCCACTGATGTTGATCGTGCCCTTTCGTGAATTTCTTATGAATTAGAAAATAAGGAATTCGATTAATAAAAACAAAAGAATTGCTTTCGATACTGAGAAAAAACTGCTCCGTTTCCTCATTTCTCATACCATGAAAAGAAAAATTGGCGAGACCTTTTCCTCTTTGCTTCTATCACATTCGAACTTTGAAGGTGGAGAAAGAAGGTATCACAAATATCAGGCAAAATGAAAATTGATGTGTTTTGGTACTGGTCTCTCCAAGTATTTGAAAACAAAGTGGGGTCAAAAAAATAACAAACTTCTAAATAGACAAAACTTTAAATTAGAATACTTATTTGTAGTTTAGAGGTCGAAAACTACAAAAAGAGCTTCATCAAACATTCTATTGGGCTTTTTGCTCTTAGTACTTTCGTTAACTAATATAAACAAACTCCGTTCGAGTTCTTTATTTGGTGGCGAATTTTACATATTTGCAGATCAACATTTTGAATTAAAAAAGTTTGTATAAACATATAAAAATATCTTATGGCTCATAAGGAGTATATTAACTATTTGGGGCACAGCGGCTAAATCGAACTTCGAAATTCCTCCGGGAAAATTTCTCAGAAATTTTTAATTTGTATGAACTTTTTCCCTGGTATTAGTATTTATTTAAACCCCTATTTTAAAATATTTTTTTACTGACAATTAAACAAACAAAAATTGAGAGCATTTTTGTATGATTTGGTAAATTTTTTTCTAACATTTGGAAGAATGTCGAAAAGTTTATTTATCATTCCCGAACAACTCATCTCTGAAAAACTCAGCAAACAAAATATACTCGTAAAAAAACAAAGATAGCTTTTGCTAGCACTTAAAAAATGGCAAAACAACAACAACGTTTTCAAAATATATTTATTTCAAAAATCTTTTGAGAATTTAAATTTAATTTTTTTAATTATGATTTCCACTTTGTTTTAGTAAAACGCTGCATTTATTACCACCAAAACTTGCACCTAGAAAATTATTTTATTATTTTAATTATATTTCAAAAAGAACTACGTACATCAATCCGCAAAAAATTCACTTGCAACATTCTAAGACAATCTACTGAAACTTATTGGTATCCGATTATATTTATGAGCAACTTAACGATTATTTTCTGAGTAATAAATAAAACTCATGAAATACTGATTATTTTCCAAACAAAAAATAAAACTTAAGAAATATCGATTTTTTCCAAGTAATAACTAAAACTCTACAAATAACGATTAAAAAGTGATTACCGGCGAGATAAATTTTTTAAGCCAACGGTAGCCATTAATTTTAGACTTATATTATTAAATTATTTTCATAATAATCACAAGTGAGAAAAATGTCTTTAAGTCTTAAAATTCACAGTTTCACTATTTCAATCTATAGAAGACATAAAGGAATTTTTATAACTCACAATTAGAAAACGACCGAGAACCGATTTTTAAGTCCGAACCAACATTTTTTAGAAATTATTTTAAATCCCACCTATTTCAATTCATCACACAAACATAAATACATATATAGTTTTACAAAGCAGAGAGATATTTTAAATCAAATTTTTCCAACAGAAAATATGGGCTTCAAAAAGTTTTCAAAAATCACAATGTCTTAATAGCCGATGTTCAATGAAAAAAGTGTTCGGAGTTGGACATGAATAATTTCTCTCAGTGTTATGGAATTCGAAAAGTTTAATTGACTTTTTTTCCACATAGAAATATATTAATAGTAAAATTTTATAAATTTTTTATGCAAATAAAAATTTGCAAATGTTTGACCAAAATGCGATTTTTTTTGCGCCAAAGCCGAACCGAAACCGAACCGAACTTTGTTGACCGAACTTGGCCGAATTTGGCCGAACTTCGCTCGTTCTTTACTCGCATTATTCAGATATGTTCTGGATTTCACTTGCGAGTAAATTTGCGTATTGTGCCTATCTCAAGTTTCCGAAAAAGACTTAAACAAATTGATATATAACAGGGTTTTATAATCAAAAAAGTTTTATATTGTATGGCTCAAAAATAGATATCAATTGCTTTGAAAATAATTCTCACTCATAATCACTATCAAAAGACATACGAAAATATTGATGACGATTTTAAAACTCAACAACCAAATAATCGATGCATAATGGAACGACTTTCCGTCATCCAAAAATGATATTGGAAAATGATTAGGACACAATGCCGAAACCGGTTTGCCTCCACACAAAATTTGACAAAGGATGGCGAAAACCCCTTCAACACATAAATTTTTTTACACCCTATCGGAAAAATCGCGAAAATCAAAAAGAAACCAACTAATTATTAATTTACGTCTCTGGGTCGTTTCTCTAAATCTTTATCATTTTATTATGCAAATGGCTTTCAGAATTAGAAATATACTCATACCGAGTAGATGTTCAGATGATTTTGTGGAATTTAGTATTTTGTTGTAAATTTTACTAGTCTGACTAAAGTTGCATCGACAATTAAATTTTCAATTTTACTATTTACTATCATTATTTTCGCAATAAAATAAATATTTGCAGAAAATTTATACTTCAAACTACCAATTCATTTTAAATATGGTCTCTTACGCCGTTATTTATTTATCAACATAAATATGTATGTATGCGAATATTGAGCCGCACACTTCGATTATAAACAAAATATCAGCCGCTGGGTATACAGTCGATTAAAGGTGCTGGAACATGAATATTAGCACCGAATATACCTAACAGCATCAATGAATTTACAACTTTATAGTCGGCAGCTGTCATGGCAACAAATCGTTAAATGTAGTAAACCCTTTCGTACATTTCTCTGTATGAAGAGTTGTAATTGTATAGCATGCGGATGCCTACGAATGTATGTACCCTGTCGGAAAAAACAGACAGTCTAAAAAATTTGACAATTTGTAGGTGGAAGTCAACTGCTCTGAGACAAATGCATATTAAATTAATTATATTGATCTAACTAATTGTTTTAATTCTTCTGCAACTTTTAAAAAATGAATTAGTTTTCTTAATTATTATTTTGTAGATAAATACTGGCTATGTACATATAATTGAATTAAAGCATGCAGTGATATACCTGGTTGCAAAGAAACGGTTTTATTTTTAAATTTTGATATTAAAAGTATTTTTAAATTTTTGCCATTTTTTTAATGTTTTTTTATCTTAGCATAAAGTTAAAAAATTTGAAAAGTCGCAAAAATTCTGGAAAAAAAAACTTTAAATCCTAAATCAAAAAAGCAGAGAACCAGAAGAATAGTTATTTGACTGTTGAGTTGTAAAAAATTCATCCCAATTTTGATAAGAATTATACTATTCTTTTGATAATAAATATGAGTAAGACAAATTTTTTAAGTTTTCGATACTTATTATCATGAAACTTATATTACAGAAGCCTTACATTATAAAAGTCATTTCATAATAATTATGTGCGCGATAATTTTTTTTGTACGCCTTTTATTTTGAAATGTATATTAAAAAAGTTTTTTGCGTAATAATTATGAGCAAAAGAACTTTTTTAAGTCTTGAAAGACGTAACTATTTCGGGGCCCAAATTGTTCAGAAGTGTCCCCGAGCTGGTCTCGAAATTATTTCGAAGTAGTTCCAAAACAGCCCCAAACTAAACCCGAAATCATCCTAAAAAAGTTCCGTCGTTCAAGGTTTAAAGCATTCTTTCTCTCTCATAATTATTATGAGAAGACTTTTATTATATTAGTCTCAAAATAAAAATCTTTGAACACTTCAAAAAGTTTTTCTGACTGATAATTATTATGAAAAGACTTTTATAATATAGGTTTTTGAATAATGGTTATAGATTACTCGAAAAACGTGTAGCTTACTATAATAAGCATTGATTAACTTTGACTCTTTTCCTTGGTATTTAATATTTGTGTCTCTGAAAGCAGTTGAATTATGAGCAGCTATGCATATACCTACAAGGTGTATGTCGTCAAAAGCGCATTGATTGTCCTTTAAACAAAATACGTAACGATCACACTTATCAGTTCAGGAAAACAAAAAAATAAACATAAAATAATCGTCATTTAAAAATTCTACTCGTACAAATATATTATATCTGAATTTTACAATATAAAAATTTTTGCCTGTTAAGCAGCGCAATTGAACAAGAAATAAACACTCAAAATACTTTCAAGAATTGCTGCTCGAAAAAGTGTTATTATTTTGAATTTGTATACTGAATTGAAGTTAAAATGTAGTTGTATTTATAGAAAAAAAAAATTGTTTCGTTACTGTAAAGTAGACGGTAAATAGTTGGAGACGGACAGGTTTTAAAGTAGTTGGTAATTAGACCAGTTTTAAAAACATTTGACAAAAATGCAATTTAAAATAGTTTGACCTTAAAACATTTTACTTAACTAATTTTTATTTTCCTATTTGAAAGTAGTTGAAATTAAAGTCAGATAATTGGCCTGCTCCTAGGATATCGACATTTTAATAAGTTCGTTGCTTACAAGAAAAAGGAAAGGATTTCAACCACTTTTAGTTGGCAAAAAAGTACTTTTTAAATTGCTTTTAAACTAATTCAATTTCCGACAGGGTATTTATAGCTAAAATTATGTGTAGCCAGTAGTCGCATGCAGATGCATTCGATTGGAAAATTTTGTTTACATAAAATTGTAAAATCTGTATATGGGCTTACACTTGCATACATACTTTCACATCATATATGAATTTATATGTGCAGATCGTTCGGTTAAATTGGCAGACTATCAGATGAGAAAACGAAGTTGTAAGCAAACTCGCTAAAGTCCAGTGAACCCACACTAGGCAAACGCCATTTTTTAGCAACGAAATTTATAGGGATTGATCAGGGTAATAACAGTTGCAAGCAAGTTTTATCGCAAAAGCGATAATAGTTATTTGACGAGGAATATTTTTTCCAATGAAAAGAGAGTTATTTCTCAACGTTTTGTCTTTTACTTTGCTTCACATATTTTATATAGGAAATATAATTACTTCTAGTTTGAAATCTTCCACCGTTCGATCTCTGTGGCAAATTTCTAGCCATTTCTAGAGTATCCAGGCTTTGGAAAGAGCTCAGATTTGAGCACACAAATGTTGTCGCAATATTGCCGATTATTATACTCCTCCAATACTCTGCTTGGGCAACAAACTCTCTATAAGAGTTCTGGTGAGGAATGAATGAGAAGTTACCACATGCATACAACTATAGTCGACGGCTATTCATATAGATGGTGCTAAGCAAAATGGGATTCACTCCAGCAAACTCTTATTAAACCTCAGCTAATATTACGTGTACTATATACCCTGATAGCCAAGCTGCTATTAAATATCTAAAAATTTAGCGGAATGAAGAAGGACTCTCTCCAAATTTTCCGCGACGGTTATTTGGGTCGCTGGGCACAGAGCATTCTCGACAACTGCATTTCCGATGAGCGGATAAGGAAAAAATTGGACAATTTAGAGAGCAATTCAACTCATTATGGCATCATACCTCTAACCTACTGCAACTACGGTATAGAGAATTAACTCAGAAAGTAGGTAATCACCAGATTACCCAGTTGTGAGATCACCGGACAAGTTCAGATTTCTGGGCTTTAAGTTATTACTTTTTTAACTACCATTTTCAAACTTTTTTTTAGTAGGTCTAGTAGTGCATCAAATTAATGGTTTTATTTACCACAGTTAGAAGGTTATGATTTAGGTCAAATATGCACTTGTTGCCCTTTTGTAGGAAATTTCATAATACCACTCTCATGGAAACCCTCGTCCTTACTGGCAGAAAACGGGTACTGTCGATTTTCACAAGCTTCTCTTGAGGCGAATTTTTCACAAGCAAAATCATTCGCCATAGACATGACCGGGTATTAATCACTTGGTGCCAGATCCGCACTATAAGGTGGTGGCATAAGAATCTCCCAACCGAACTTCCGCGGGGTCTAGCGATTCACTATCGATATCTGTGACCTGGCGTTGTCCTGATGGAACACAATTTCTCTCCTATTGGCCAAAGCCGGCCGCTTCTGAGCGATTCCTTCTTCAAATTGTTGGCAGTCAGGCCCGATTTAAGAGTTTGGCCGTAGAAGAGCAGCTCATAGTAGTAGATGATTCCCTGTCAATCCCACCAAACACATAGGAACACCCTTCAGACCATTATTCCTGGCTAGGCTACCGTTTACGTTGGCTCACCGCGATTCGACCACGACCAATTCCGCTTGATGTTGTCGAAAGTGATCCACTTTTTATCAGGAGTAACCATCGATTTTGTTGCGTTTCAGTAGCGATTCGCAGATGGGGATTCGGTACATGAGATTATTTTGCGTTAACTTGCGTGGCACCCACACATCGAGCTTCTTTTTGTATCTAGGTTTATTTAAATTGATCCAAACGGTTTTTTGTACAATGTTTAGCTCTTGGGCAAGCGCAGCAGTGCTAATACGACGGACGGACTAGACGATATCTATTATTTCATCGATATTTTCGACACCTTCCCAAGCCTGGTGCATTTTTCATATAAAAATTACTTTTATCGATGAAAAACTGTCATATATAGCGTATTTGCTCCTTGCTTATGTCCATCTTTAACGAGTCGAACAATCAAAAAATTATTTGAGAAGTTTTTTTTTTGGACAAAGTCTTATCTTAACGCCACATAGCGTAATCCTTTGGCATTTATACAACGCAAGATACAGATTACTAAAATTACAAAAGCCATATATCGGAAAAATAGTGGATTGAATTTGATTTCATTCATTTATTTATATAATGTGTCATAAGTCAAAAAGTCATAATTTAAAAAAAAATACATAATTGATTAGCTTTAATTTTTTAGTTTCAATGTATGTAATCCAAAAACATAAGTTTTGAATTCTATAATTTTATGACTTTATGGTTTACGACGCATTATGACACCCAATTATGTCTTGTATTTATAAAATTCATTAATTTTTGCAGTACAATATATTTGTTCATCAAATTTTCTACGGCATAATTTAAACCCACATTTTTGGTAAACACTCGGTTATTATATCGGGTAATTACCCATTTGCCATCTCTAAGCATATGATTTACAGAACTTTTCAAAACTCTAAGTAAGGGCCCGTTTTGTCAGTGCGAGCTTAAATCTGTTTGCCAATTAAATTTAGTTTAAACTCGTCATGCCGTTTTTCTGCCAACTTTAAGCCTAGTGACAGATCCTCATAGAATCCTGATAGGACATATGACATATACTCATAGTAGCAAAACGTTGCTTAACCCAATAGAAGTACATATGTACGTATGATCCATTGGAAGGTGTTGGAATTTATTTCACATTGTCGACATAAAACTTTCTTGGCTTGGGTAGGTTTATTGTAAGATAGATTTAGATAAGAACATTAATATTGATAAAATTATCTATAACAATGTTGATAACAATAATAATAGAAATGTCTATAACGGTTACAATATCGCTCAATATAAGAATATCGATGACAATTACAATATCGATAACAATTATAATATCGATAACAGTTACAATATCGATAAAATACAAAATTGATAACAGTTAAAATATTCCAATACCGATAACAATTACTACATCGATAACAATTAGAATATTTCAATATCGATAAAAATACAACATTGATAACAATTAGAGAATCTGAGTTTAAACTAGCGCTGAAAAAACAAAATTGTATAGTCCTTATGACACCCCTATTTTAGAAAACCAAGCAAGAAATACAAAAATCCAAGCAATAAATATGAACTCTAATCGATTCGCTGCCAATACACCAAACGATTATGAGCAAATATTTTGTGATTTGATTTCGATGTCTGTGCGGGAGGGAGCGCACGAACTCACCAAAGCCTACAGGCATGAAAAACCACTTACTTGCATACTGCATTGTTGAAGGTATGTACTATGAATGTATGTATGTGTGTGTGTGTGCGTGTGTCTGTGTTATGCATGGCTAATACCTGTCGAATGGTATCAACACCTCCAGCAGTCACAGAGGCAGCCACACAGCTGCAAACCAGAACAAGCATTTGTTATTGTAGCTGTTGGCATTGAAAAATCTTCAGTGGTTACACCATTGAATGCTATCGGAATGATACTCAACGAAAAGTACATAACAACAACAACAACAGCAACCACAGCCAACCTACCAACGACTACAATCGACTAAAATGAAAGTAATGAAAACATTTTAGCACGAAATGATAGTCCACCAAATCGTGTTGGAACCACGTGCGCTGCGCAACAACAATCCACAAATGTACATATGCAGTAAAAATGATGGCCCAGAAGCGTCCTTTCCATTACCCTGAAGCTGTCTGGACTCGGCTAGTATTATTGTCAAGTAGCTCTACTGGTGATAACTGTTTTGGCCGTTGTGGCAGTGATGCCCCGATTGATGCAAAGGTTGCTGGGAATGGAGGTGGCGTTCATGATGAATGTTGTTGTTGCGGCGGAATTTCTGTATATTTTTGCAAGCACACGCACATACATACATATGTACATATAGTATAATATATATGGCAATATTTGAATGCGCTCTTGACTCTTCCACTGTAGCGCATGAATGCCATGCCATGCTACATTGGCTCAACTAGTCATCCATCAACTTTTTTGACTGATATGTGGCACGTTCCGTTGGCTAGCCGACAATGTTCACTGGCCACTGATTTTGGCAACTCACTTTGGTTGTTACCTGATGGTCGTGCATGTTGAACATGAATTGAATAACTTTTGTGGATTTTTTGTGTCGGTCGCCGCCGCCGCCGCCGCCGCACAGGTGAGATGAACAAGCGCATGGTGGGGCAGTAGCGAAAATATTTATGTATGTAGCTGTTGGTTGTTATTGGCAATAAAGCAATTTCGAAAGCTCTAAAAATCGCTTCCTGACACATTGAGGATGTGGCATTGCATTGTACGTCGGTAGAATGTGTTGTATGTGTATTATTATCAGCTAAAATGAACCAGCGAAAAGTCAAATCACCACAACCAAAATGCTGGCTAATGTGAAAAGATTCATCGGATTTGTATTCGGTGGCAAAGCACAAATGCTTGCAATGAAATCCCACATCACAATCACACCCAAATTTTGGTTTAGCTGTTTTTATGCCACGTGCAAGACTATATTATATGTTTGGTCAAAAACTCATCCAAATGAAGCGTAATTAATTTCATTCATTAGTTGCATTAATTTGAATTTGAAAATACTCGAAATTGAGGTAATACAGTCTAGAGTTTTATATGGAAAATAGCATCAGTTAACTGCTGAAATTTTAGGTGGTAAGTAGGCACAAGGTTATTATAAATTATTAATTAAAGTATATTTGAATTCAAAATAAAAAAAAAGTAGCTAAAAATTCTTTGGTTCCTTAGCTTAGAAAGAGATTCAATTAAATAAATTTCAGTAAAGTTGACTAGGGTTTAGCTGAGAGAATATGTATAATAAAGCGCTCACCAAAATTCAGAGCAGGTTACGGTTAGATTGGAATGGCTGAAGAGAGAGAGACCACTCCTGCACTTACATAGGTCAAAAGTAGGGCCTTTGTGATGCCAAATGCAAACTGCGTTTCTTTAAGATATTGCCTCGCTCACCCGGGATCAAATCAATTCCGGTTCAGCCTCAGCAATACGGTCATGTGCCTTTTGTCATATGAGGGCTACGTTAGCTTAACAGTTTCATACAAGGGATGGTTTTCCGAGCGATCTTTTGACGCTTGCTTGGTGCTTTTTCCTAGCACGTACCTTAAAAGTGACCATTGGCATATCTACTCTGTCCTTCGTTGGAAGAACGGTAGCGGTCGTACCATTCTTTGCCAGCTCGTCGGCCTTTCAGTTACCCTCAATGTCTCGTTTTCCAGGCACCCATATGAGTCATATTCCATTATGTTGGGCAATCTCTTTAAAGCTCTGCGGCATTCAGTTAAAGAATTGATGTTTAGGGCTTCTAGGGCTGCTTGACGGTCAGAGCAGACGAATACTTCTATTTCTTCCTTGAGCCTTTCGACTAGACGCCGAGTGGCCAACTGGATAGCCAGCACCTCCGCCTGATATGCGCTACAGTGGTCGGAATGATGTTTCTATTTGCAGCTCTGGGAAGAAAACTCCTCCGCCGACCTTCCCGTCGAGTTTGGAGCCATCAGTATAAATGTTTACAGTCATTAGAGTCTTAAATTATTTTTGGTCAGCTTTTAAATATACAAAGAAACGTTCCGATTGTATCCAAAATAGATATACTGGCTAAACTAGAATATTCATCCATGTCATCCAACTGCTCAAATATTTGCTTTGAAGTTAC
Source organism: Anomoia purmunda (assembly GCA_951828415.1). NCBI lineage: Eukaryota > Metazoa > Arthropoda > Insecta > Diptera > Tephritidae > Anomoia > Anomoia purmunda. The sequence goes on along the minus strand of OX639995.1, from coordinate 35,952,623 downwards.
CCAAGCAATTCTCATGACCCTCATCCAAGATGTAATTTTAATCCTTTCCTCAAAGAGAAAATATAAATTTTTATTCTAAAAATTCTTCATCTCCTTATCCACTTTACACACAAATTTAAGGGCTTTGCAATACAATGCCTCACTAAAGGTGCCAACTTGTGAACAGGGAGCAGAAAATGCATTCCTTATCGAATAGCGATATAATCTATGCAGCATTAAGTTTATTTCTTGGAAACCAAAAAGTTATCTTTCAACAAGTAAGAAAGAGGCTAAGTTTTCTAATATTTTCTATCAAATTTAAACAAATTACGCTGTATACTTAGTTAATAAATATTGGATTTTTTTGATGTTTGTATTTTACCATTGAACGACTTATAAAAACTTCAAAATTGTGCTCACGCACTTTAAATGCAAGACGTCTACAAAATTTACCGCAGTTTCGGAAATAATCTCATATGTACCTATTTATTTACTCTATACAGGACGGTGCCAAGCAAATTGTATTTAATAGTTTATAAAATATCAATTTTTTTTGAACGCGTTTTTTGTACGATTTATATGATTTTCGAAATTTTGCTTATTGACTAAAAATTGGGATGGGACTATCCGCATATCAGGTTAATTTCGTTGATGCAATCATTCGGATACCCGGATTTCGATACGGCTATCCGTTAGCACGGATAAAACCCGGATATTATGGATATCCGGTTAATATTCATACATTCGGACATCCAAAAAAAACAAAAAAAAAAAAACGAATGGCTGAACAATAATAATAATCAACGAACAATTTTTATTAAACAATTTTTCGATGTGTGCTAATCCACGACTATCAATGAGCGCTCATGCCGTTAGTGAACGAATGGAATAAAGCGATTCGGGAATGATGTCTGGGATAGAGACTTATAGATTCATACCGAAACCTTTATGCAATCTATTACCCTATTATTTATTTCCATATTTCATTTCATTATTTTCTAACATCCTGATATTTGAATATTGTATTGAATTTCGGATATCCGCAATTCTGGATATTTAGAAGCTACGATAATATCTGGATTTTTCGTTGAAATATCCGGATATTCGACTATTCGGATTATCCGATAGTTAAAAAATCCAGATGGAATCCCCAGCTCTACGTAAATGCAATGTGTTCACCGAATTTGGTGGAGTTTGGTGGCATAGTTTTTGAGGTATACCTATTTGCTCGAAAGTGGGTGGGGTCACGACTCTTACAAACATTTTTTGTATTCCATTTATTTGCTTACGCAACCTAGTTCTACAGAGATATTAAATTTAAGCAAATACCATTTAATGGTAAATGAAATACAGCGTACTTTTTGATTTTCAAAAATTACCGTTATATGCGAGGTGATCGCAGTTTTGGTCCGATTTTAAAAACCGTTTGAATTTTGCTTACCGATTTCAAATTTAATATGTGTACCAAATTGAGTAGACTTTATTTCCGCTAAAGTGGGCGGAACCACGTCCATTTCCAAATTTTCCTTATTCGGTGCATTCATATCAAATTTGATGGAGTTGTCTTTAATGTTGACTTAATTATCGCGTTTTTTCTATTTTCCAAAATTACCGTTATATAGGAGTTGGGCGTGGTTTTTGTCCGATTTTAAAAATGTACTAACTTACTGACTTGAAATTTATTATGTTCATAGAGATCGGTCAAGTTGTTTCGGAGATATCACTTTTTCTTATAAAGTGGGCCACACCCATTTTCCGCAAGGAAAAATTAAACGCATATTCCTTTTATCAACCTAATCCTATGTTTTAAATTTGAGCAAATTATCTTCACTGGTCACCGAGATGTTGCACTCATTTGATTTTCACAAAACACCGTTATGTGGGCGTGGTTAATATCCGATTTTCAGTAGCAAAGTACTTTTGGGTTCGGGGCAATGTGTATACCAAGTTTTGCTGAGATACCTCTATATTTACTCGAGTTATCCGACCCACGGACAGACGGGGGCGGACGTACAGGCAGACATGGCTTAATCTGTGTCGTTATTAATTTTCACGATTGTTGTATATATGTATATGTCTATATATATCTCGATTGCTTTATGCAAACAATTTACAAACAATTTTTAAGTGAACAAAGTTATAATAGCCTGGTCACAGTGCCGGTAAAAAATCCAGCAAAATCTTATTTTTCAAAATTGTTATAGTTAATTGAATAGAAACACTTAAAATTGATTCCATATAATTCAATGTTATCAAATACCCGCCTACCATTATTTTTTTACATTTTCAAATATGCAAATTCCATTTCATTAAATTTGAGCAAAAATTTAAGCATGGAAAATTTACTCACTCATTCATGTCCCGTAAAGAAACTGGTAGTAAACCTATAATACTGATATTATTATTTTTAATAAAATGTGTGCAAAATTACCGATAAAATCCCAGATAGTAACTAAGCCAGTAATCCGATTTGAAAATGTTGTTCACACAAATTGCATTAGCTTTCTATGAATCAAAATGAATTGAAAATCGGGCAACTATGTTCAGAGATAATTACAATTTAATTACTCATATTTTTTCATAGCTCAACAAAAGTTTAGCTATGTCTCAAAAACTGTTCTAGTTGTTTATATTTTTCCTTCTTATTCGGAAATTATTATCCGATGTTATATGGTAGATTTTTGATCAACTGGCATTACCGAAAATGTTCGAGTAATGAGCATTGAACAACTGCACATCTACGCGTTGCTCATACGCCCTGGTTGTACGAAAATTGTTGAATAAAATCGGAAAATCTACATAGCTCAAAGCGAAAAAACAATATGTTAAATAAACGGAAAATGGAACTAGTAAAGCGTGCATTGAGCTATGAAAAAAAAAACAAAAAAAGACCGTGGTCCGCCCTTTTTTACAAACTTCAAATGGTAGGTATGCCTTAAAACACAACACTTTACTTTATAAAACACAAATTTTTTTTTTTTTTTAATATCGATTGCACGGCAATCATCTGCTATTAATAACCAAAAATGTTGAATGTTTACAAAAAGCCGACACTTTAATGGCTATTTTACTTGTCGACTCTGTATTTTATTTAAGTGCAGATTTAATGCTATAAAGTGCGAGAATAAAATACTTTTTTCACCTACTAGCGGCAATTACATATGTACATACATATCTATGTATTTCATGTGCAACATTTTTTTCCGTCCACACAAAAAGTTATATTTTTATTATTTCTTTGCTGCTATGTTTCTTATGCATTTTTCACTCTCGTCCATGTGTAGCTTAACGCAACAAATTTTACGGTGGATTAAAGTTGGCACAACAGGATTAACAAGCCGTCAGTGCGAAATGCAGGAATGTATGAGGTCGTCGCCAAAAACCTAGAAGCAAAGCAGATAAAAATTATATGTGCCATGCAGATGTATGTTTGTACGTAGTGCATACCCTCATATCATGTAGTCGAATTGAGTAGTTCTAAAAAATACCTTACATCCATCATCTATGTTTTTTCGATGAAATCAACTAACATTTTTAACATGGTGATGTCTAACGAGATTTTAATTTCTATAATTTGCCAATTTAGCGGAAAATTTTGGTCCCAATATTTTTAAAGTATTGTTAAATTTTAAAAGATCGACCATCTGGTTCAAGTATGCATCCATCATAAATAAGAATGTAAAGCCGAGGTACTTTTTTTTGAAAGTGTTAATTAATACTATTAAAAAAAAAAATTTTTTTAAATTAAAAAAAAAATAGAGGAATATAAAATATTTAAATATTTAATTATTCTACTCCATAAAACCAAAAAAAGTAATTAGGTATAACAAAAGTCGTATTAAAAAAAATAAGTATAATTATTGATTTTAATATGCGTACATAATAACAGCAACTATAGTCTTATATCTTGGCTAGAATCCATCTCTTTAAAAGGGCTATTATATATTATTTCACGAGCTCTTTAAAAATCTTCATAAGTCCACTCTATAAAAAAACTTTTGTCTAATGCATTACATGAACAGTGAGGAGGAAGTTCATAAATAGCTAGATATGAAACTCTTTGCTTCGTGTGAGCGCTGCCAAAAAGCGCATTTTTTTTTAACATTTTTCAATGGTGCCACTATGGAAAAAATTAAATATGGGAATTTTAAAAGCATTTGTAGGAGATTTTGGACTTTCCACACTACCGTTGAAATTTAATAAAGAAAAAGGCAGTAAAAATAAAACTGAGTATTAGGAATGAAAAGGTTTTTGTTTGTAAATTTGGAAAATATGTAATGAGCATGATAACATAAAAGTATCAAAGAATTGTATTAATTTTTAAGAACCTATAATGCCAATTTAAAAGTTAGTACAGCATGTATGAGCATTATATATAAATTTGAAGCATTTAAAAATCAATGTATAGCAAGTTCTAAGAAAAACACGAATTGGAATCGGCGTTTTAAATAAAATTAGTTTTTTAATATAAACAATAATTGTATGTGCAATTCAACACTAAATTCTTTGCTAATGTTCAAAAATCGAATGCATGTCCTTTTTAATATGTCAATATTAAAATTTCACAATTTTTTAGCAAAACAACATTCACTCCCTTTTCTATCCAACTAGAAAACGCACTGCTATTGGCAATTATTTCGTTTATTTGCCTGTGGCAGCCCGCCTCATTGTCTATCCGCTGATAATAGGGGGACTGAAGTGGCAACGTTGCCATCATCAAACACGACTTCAATTCTCTTATTTTTTGTGAGCAATTGAGAGAGCTTCGTATCTATATATCTATGGGCAGGATTCCCACTTCCCATCTTAAACACGAAATTAACTCTCCAATGAATGGGGAATATGCCTCCATGTAGGTTGTACAGATTCCAAAGAAGAAACGTAGAAATATTACCTTTTATTGAACAGTAAATTAGGGGGCAACTTTCTTCCTCATTATTCAAAGAATGTATTGGACAAAAACGGTTCTATAGAGTGGAGTAGACGTTCGCACGGCAGTCGGTTAAACGATACCGCAACAACCCGGATTTATACCCGGTCAGGGAGTGTTACTTCAGTAGCATTCTTTTAAATTTTATGAAGAATGTTATATGCTATTACAACAACAACGACAACCACAGTGATCTTATAAAAGTTTTAATATAGCTCATGATATATGCATTGCAAGGATATTCCCAAAATGAACCGAAGATCTCGAAGCAAAATCAAACAGGGAAGTTGATAAATGATAAAAATTTAAATTTAAAAGTTTCACATACAATTCCCAATTGCCCCAAAAGCCATTTTGAACTTTGCAAGAATTTTAGATAATCTTTGATTTTCATGCATATAAAGTTTTCCTAGCTATCGAAGTATTAGTATTGTCTACCTAAAATGGAAAATTAGGCTAATTTAATTAAAAGTTCGAACACCAAAACAACCAAGCGCCCCTCCCCTGGAGGCTACAGTTGTCCGGTAGACGGAAGCCTAATAGAGATTCCCAGGTGTTCAGAGTATACGCCTCCACTAATTTTACCCTCATGTCTTGAGCACCGGTGTATACATAGATGAACTCGCCGTTTCCTTCCGTTTCCACTCTTCCCGTGCGGGTAGGAGGTGCACATCGTTAGGAAACTTTGAGTGCTCCGTAAGTAGTGCGACCTGTTTGGTAGATCTATACGTAAATAAAGGTCTTGGATACCGTTATTCTCATCGCATCCGTAATGAGTATGAACTTTTTCTATCTTTTTGAAGTTTACCGCTTTCTCAAGGGAATTCCACCACACGACCGTGCCATAGTAGAGAATCGGCTTAACTACCGCGGTGTAGAGCCAGTTGACTATTTGAGGTTCCATCCAACCTCTCCACCGTTTTTTCAATTGACCTACAGCAGGAGTATAGGTGTACGATTGCTTTACGCAATCTATCTGCAATATTGTGCCCGACCACATCTAGTTTCCTGTCCAATATGAGGCATAGAGGTTCTCGGCCCCCATGAATTAGATCTTCGAGATCCGGTGTTTTATGAATAGCACCAGGTTAGTCGTTACAAGACTTACTCGCAGTACTCGCCTGTTGCTCTACATAGAGAATTTGTTGTGAGATCGGTGGAGTAGATTAGTAAGAGTTGGTAGATGCCTGCCAGAGATTGCTATTGCAATATCATCGGCGTAGACAATTATTGTACTTCCAATATCTTCAAGTTCTTTGAGGAATCTTTATACTGCCATGTTCCATAGAAGTTAGTGGTTAGATTACTTTACCTCTAACCTGGAACCATTTTATGGTTGATTCGCCTAATTCTGCTCTTATTTTCCCGCTTTGCAAAAGGGGTACACAGGTTAGTTAGTCTTTAAACAATGATCATATAAAATAATAGGGTATTATGTTTTGAAGTTATCTACCACGAAATATAGTTTGACGGCTGAAAATATCGATTTTCACGGATTCTATACAATTTGTATCAAACATTGTTTCTCTTTGAGTGTATGGGTAACGACTAAATCCTTTTTTTTTATTATAATATATACTAATTTTCGATTTAGAACAATCCTATGGGATATAATGTACATAATCTTATAAGTTGCTTTTCCGGTAGGCAAAATTACAACCTTTTTCAAATCTGTACCAAGTAGCACTACATATTTATATGAGCGTTGGCTGATCCTTCGTCCAATTTCAAAATTTTTCGATTCATTTCTTTTATTATCGGAAGCATTTGTGCGAAATTGAATTGTAATTAAATAATTTGTCAGGATTTTTGACCCAGTACATGGAGGTGGAATTATGCAACAATTTAGAAATGTCTTTTCTGACCCCTCCTTATATAAAATCGCAACACTGTGCGATGGCACGGCTTTGCGGAACTACCCTAAGTACCCCTATTAAATACCAATTAAGGAACTAGAACATTTTTTGATTATATTGAATTTCACAGCAGGGTATAAATTGTCACATATTAATCTGTGTGTCGATTGCGCTGATCCAACCAACAAGTTCGACATATTTTAGCCGCATATCAGTATAGTTTTCGCAAAATGCCTGTAGCAAAAGTCGAACACAAGTGTGTGAACGATGGCTGTGCAAAGGTAGGTGCATGTGTATTATGTCAACATGTATGTATGTATGTGGGTGTGTGTGCGAATTGTAAGTGAAGAAATTTACAACAGAATTACGCACAAACACAACAGCAACAACAACAACAGTAACTCGCAGAGTAACTACAGGGATCTATCTACTGCCGTACGCCAGCTTGCATGTTTGACAAAGTAGTTAAAATTTTTCGTTGCTGATTAAAAAGTTTGAACACAGTTTATTAAAATCAGATTAACATAACAGCTGCAATCACTGAGTGAGAGAGGGAGTGAAAAAGCGAAAACAGATGTCCATATGTAATTGAGGCAACGAATACTCCACTTTAAAACGAATACTTCATTAAAAACTTCTAACCGCTTCAAAGTAACAGGTGATGGTGTGCGATTTTTCGGTATTGAAAATAATCCTCGACAATTAACATATACTCATATGTAGGTACATACAGTGGCGTGCCAAAGCGCTCGAATGCAAATTATTTTACAATATTAGCAAGGTTTTTATGATAATTTTTTTCGTTAATTTTATATGAAAATATAGTTCATGGTATAACAAAAACGATATAAACCAATGTTTCAAGCTTTATGCAAAATTTATAAAAACTCAATAACTTTTCATCAAAATGTTTAAATTTTTTAGAAGTATTTTTAGACATTTTTTGGATATGTAATTTTATAACATTTTTAATTTCAGTACAGTTAGTACAGTTAGTGCAGTAGTATAGTTTGTGTATTTTTTATAAATTTTTTTTCTAATATGACTTTAGTTATAAATGATTTTTATATTGGTTTTTGTATATTTTTAGTTGACTTTTGTTAAGTTTTTTAATGTTAATTAATACTTTCAAAAAAAGTACAAATGATTTTTTTTAATTTTTTAAAATCTAAACTCTGCACTTATTGGTAAAATAAAGTGCACGTTTTGAAGTAGCTGGAAACTACCATTGATTTTTTATAATTTTTTTACATGATAGCCTTGGCAACTTTTTTTGATACATCTCCTATACAAGTACTCATTTTATTTAACTGGAATTAAAAAAAAAAATTACAAGCCTTTTTTAAAATAAATTCGGGAGACCAAAAATTTAAATAACTACACAAAATGTCGGCATCGATACAGCGCACTTCGTTTTGTACGGTGGGCGCCGTAATTGGTTCCACAATCAATTGATCAATTTCTAATGGTCGTTTTTTTTACTTTTTAGCGGTATAAACCGGTTCAAATGGTGCAATTTTTTTTTATAATTTTGCTATACTTAATGGCATAAATAGCAGAAAAATATGGCAAATAATATATATTTAAAAATAAAAGGGTTTGTTATTGAGATTAAATTCAAATAACCACACATGTATGAGAACTTTGATTTTTTTTAATTACAAAAGTTTTTAATTCAAAGAACTTTCTATAATGAATTGGGCATCCATATAAAATCCTTCTTTAAAAATTTACCCATAAATATGAAGTTTACAATACGCTTTGGCTGCTCTTTCCATCACCTCTAGATTTTATGTAGTGCATTTTTTCCAAATTCTTATTTGAAATTGAAGATTTTTTTAAATTTGTTTTTGGCATAAACTTTATATGTATTTAAATAATAAGTGTATAAATTTACATACAAAATAGGTTTCCTCGAGTAGTAAAAGAAAGACGGATAGACGCAAGTAACTGTATTTCTGGCATGTAAAAAACTTCTCACCAACATCATTTGTTGTTCGGAGTCGGCATAAAAAATTTATGTCCTCAGTTTGTGATTCAACATCGAGACGCATACCACAAATTGTAGGAAAACCAAACTTCCAGCTATGATGTTAGCGCCAAATAATTAATATTAGGCCCATTTATTGGTGCCCGAGTGGCAAAAGAACACTAAGTAGGATAAGAAACAGCACGTAAAGCAGCAACACTAACTCGTAAAAATACGCAAGTTGAGCCAACTCGGTAAAATGATATCCGACCTGAGTTGTAGTGTTGGGAAGAGAAAAAACTGCGCTATTGTGAATGAGCCGGTATAAAATACATAGGAAATTCAGATTTAAGACCTAATTCGCTTTTAACTATTGTATGTCAGCCTAAAATTTGTTTACACAAATATTTTCCGCTCTTAAATAGCACGAAATAAATCGCTTCTTTCGTGAAAGTTGCGAACTGGATTGCTCTTGCAACTAAAGGAAGTTTTATCCGAGTTGGAGTGTTATTTTCCAAGTCCGGTATAGTAAAACGGGCCCATGATATAGATTTTTTATTTCTACCACTACTTTAGCTAATTTCTACCACTATTTTTACTAATTTCTACCACTATTTCTATTAATGCTATTACCAATTTCACTGTTTTTATTAATTTCTTTTACTATTTTTACCAATATCCTCCACTATTTTTACTAATTTCTAGCACTATTTCTATTAATGCTATTACCAATTTCTACCACTATTTTCACTAATTTCCTTTTACTATTTTTACTAATTTCTACCACCATTTCTATTAATGCTACATCTAATTACCACCACTACTTTCACTTATTTCTACCACTATTTTTGTTAATGCTACTTCTAATTTCTGCCACTATTTTCACTTATTTCTACCACAATTTTTCCTTTTTTCTCCCACTACTTTAGCTAATTTCTACCACTATTTTTACTAATTTCTTTTACTATTTCTACTAATTTCTACCACTATTTCTATTAATGCTACTACTAATTACCAACACTACTTTCACTTATTGCTACCACTATTTTGATTAACGCTACTTCTAATTTCTGCCACTATTTTTACTTATTTCTACCAATAGTTTTACCAATTTCTCCCACTACTTTAGCTCATTTCTACCACTATTTTTACTAATTTCTACCACTATTTCTATTAATGCTATTACCAATTTCACTGTTTTTATTAATTTCTTTTACTATTTTTAGCAATATCCTCCACTATTTTTACTAATTTCTACCACTATTTTTATTAATGCTTCAACCAATTTCTACCACTATTTTTACCACTTTCTACCACTTTTTTTTACTAATTACTAACAATATTTTAACTAGTATGTACATATATGTGGTCGAAAGAATGGAACGAATTTTGGTTATTTTTATGTTCTTTGCCACACCCAAGTTGAGTATTACAAAACTGAAAAAATGCTTTAGGAGGGGTTTTTTGTTTGGTTTTAGCGTTTTCAAATATAAATGTTCGATTCCTGGTTCGGTTCGAAGCCCCCTAAAAAGCGGTGGTTCGGTTCAAAGCCGGGTTATAGCCCTAATTTATTCATTCCCACAGCCTAGATGAGGTCCGAGACGTCTTTCCAACCATCCCCCACCTTTTAAATGTGTCTTGGAAATTTAGTTGAGCATTTATAGCTTTACCCTAGATGTTCTAGTTAACCACACAAAAACTACATTTACAAAATTTCCCGCATAAGTTTTTATATAACTATTTTGTTATACTACTTTTTATTAACCGCATTTAATGAGCGCTATCCTGTGGCAATTCCCAGGTAAGCAATCGTACTAACAAGCCTCCCAGCACATCAAAACTTACGTAGTAACTTTATTGTTTGTGACATCAAAACTTTTTATTTTTATACAACAACAAGACGAATCTCAAAGATTTCGCTCACTTCCAAAGCCAGCGAATTTCGTTTGGTACTCAAATTTTCTCTCCAACACTCATTCGATGTGCGCGCTATGTATGAAGTTTACGGCAAGTATTGTGGGCAATTTTCTTAATTTTCACCATATCAAATGTGCATGTCGCCCTCACTCCGCCGCAACACGACCACCACCACCACCACCTTCATCACCACATTTGTATGGCACTAAAACGGTTTTATGCGCTCAGTTGAATCTCAGTCACTTAGCTGTTGCACTGCCACTAAATATATTCGTAGTTTAATAACAACGCTAACATTATCACCAATGTCATCAACGTCAACTTCTGGTAGCCTTCTCAACAAGATCGTCTTCAATTTCAGCGCGTGTTCATCTCCTCCGCTTCGCTTTGCTTGCTTTCATTTCATTGCTGTTTTAACTAATTTTTTAGTAGAAAACTTTTGCACTTACTTCCGCCACTTTCACGCTTTGCTTGCACTCAAATTTACACTTAAATGTTGCTTGAATTTGTATTTTCTTCTGCTGCCTCTCGGCGTTTTATGAACTCCTTTCACCGACTCCACGCTTTCATCGTCAACGCTCAACCATCGAGCAAGTTTGGCCGTTTCGCCGCAGTCAAAACAACCGCACATGGTCGTCAAAAACAGGAAGCCATACATTTACACGTACATATACAAACAACTTGAAGTAGTGAGTTTTAAGAAGAGCCAGATTTCATACAACCACCTATGGTGTAAGTCATAACTATAGCACCACTACATATTCAAAAGTTTTGACTTGAATAAAAATTTGTCCAAGAGATGCGATGGACTGGACAAAGGAATAAAGACGATCGGACCTTGCGACGTCTACTACAGCTGCGATGTAAACGAGCGCAAATTCGGGGTGGGCTTTGTGCTGGGAGAGAGAAATTTTAATACTTCGCTAATTTGTGTCCAGGCATCCATCCTACAGAAGTGAAGGACGATGTGCCCAAAGATCGTCTCAATGAGGGTTTTGAACGCTCCGCTCTCACGATATACAATTCGTACTAGGCGATTTTAATACCAAAGTTGGAAGGGAAGGAATCTGTGATTCTACAGTTGGTAAATGCAGCCTATACGTTGCACGGTCTGAAGCTGATCGACTGCGCCGGAGTCCGAAACATGGTAGCATGCAGTACCAGGTCCAAGCATAAAAAGATACATCAAGCAACATGGCTATCTCCTGATGGAAAAACACGAAATCAAATTGATCATGTTGTGGCAGACGGAAGGCATGCTTCCAATGTCTTAGACGTGCGCACTACTCGAAGAGCTAACATCGACTCAGATCATTATCTTGTCGCAGCCAAGATTCGCACGCGCATCTGTGCAGCAAAAAGCGCGTGGTCAGTGACACGATGAAAGCTCGATGTTCAAAAGCTGCAATCACAACAGATAGCCTGCCGTTTCGCTATTCGACTTGCACTCCAGCTCTCTGAGATGTTCAGTGTTCAACAAAATGATATCTGCGGACGATGGAACCACATGCTCGCTGTTTACAGCGGGGCTGAGATGCGCGAGTGCAACGAGCTTGAGATGTTTGCCGAGAGGAAAATCACCCGAAAATTTTATCAGAGGGAACGGCGGCTTACAGAAGGTTTCAAGACCGGAACAATTTCCTGTAACAATGTAAACGGCGACCTGATGAGCGACATCCAGAGAACACTGAAACTACGGAGGGAGCACTTCTTCAAGCAGATTAATGGTAGAAACGTGGATAACGGCGAAGATTATGAAGACGGAGTCGAAGTCCCATTGCCCGTCATGGATGAAACTAGAATGGCAATAGCGTCACTAAAGGACAATGCGGCCGCTGGCGCTGAGGAATTGTCAGCACAGCTATTCAAGTACGGCAATAACTTATTTGCGAAGTATGGTCGGACGAACGTAGAATCTCTCTTGCCAATAAGTGCTACTTTGGGCTGAGTAGGCAAATGAACAGTAAAGCCCTCTCTCGATGAACCAATGCCCCAGTCTCTCATCATGGCCGTGCTATTATATGGCGCTGTATCTTGGCTACAGGCAGCGTTGGATGAGACGGCTCACGGAGTGTTCGAGAGAAATACTATCCGAAAGATTTATGGACCTATACGACTTTGCGCACCCAAATACCGCAGACGATGGAACGATGATAGTCCAGCGAATTTAAATGCAGCGGCTATGTTGGCTACGTATTTCTCGCTTCACCCCCTTCTTATGTTCAATTGCAGTTCAACATGCGGAGTTAAATGACATATTGCCAAATGTTGGCTGAACAGATTTGGACAAGATTTTCCAAATGTGAATATTGTTCGTTGTATGGGTTCTCTTATAAGCAGTTTTAGATAGGTAAGGGTTGTCATATTTTTAAAAACTGAAATTCAATTAAAGTAATTGTCAAAATCAAATATTGCAATATACATATGTATCACCCAAAATCTTCCTTATCTAAATATTTCGAAAGATTGGTGCCACCTATTTAAACGTAAATTAAGTAAAGTCAATAAATTAAAGGAAATTTTGCAATATGGGTGTCAAATTAAAATATTTAAGAAATCTTACTCTCGAAAATATGTTTGTATAGAGTTGGCACCTGTTTAAACACTCAAACTATGCGTAGTTATTAGCTTCCACGTCAGGAAGATTTCAGACTTGTTCTTTTTTTTTTTTGCTTGGATGCAGGCGGCAACCTGTTGGAAAAGTCAAAGTTAATTCAATTACACCGAAGTTATGTGAAATACTAAAATATTGGTGTCAAACGGTTCGACCCGGCGAGGAAAATTATCCTAGATATTTTAAAAGACGTTGCCACCTTTTTAAAAAGTCGAATTTAATTGCATTGTGTACAAGTTATATGAAATAGAAAAATGGTGTCAAACTGTTCACTTCGATTAGAGAAAGTTTATAGCTACATTTTGAAGAAGGTTGCCACGTTTTTCAAAAGTCAAATTTAATTTAGTTATGCACAAGTAGATAAAATATAAAAATTGCAGTGTCAAACGCTTCTCGGCGAGGACAAGATTCATACCTATATTCTGGAGATGGTTGTCACCTGTTTGAAAAGTCAAATTTAATTTAAATAAATGCAAAAAGCAATTAATGGACAAATATAGCGAGGACATCGTCTGTGGCGGTGAAGTCGAGATAGTTCTAATTCAAAATACACGTTCGCTACATACGTAATTTTATTATTTTCTATTCTAAAACCCGTTTTTATGGCCCGATTTTATTCAAACTCAAAACACGTCAATTTGAGGGATGTAGCGAAGTATAAGTTTCAAAACTACCTCTGATTTTTGACAATTTTTTTACTGGACGGCGTTGTGCAGTTTTTTTTTCATATAAAAAAAAGCCGAGCGCATGGATGAATTTTCTGAAGTTCATCAGCAAAAAACATGTAAAAAATCTGCGGTAATTTATAGTTAACTCAAATTGAATGGGCTATAAAACTGTATACCCAAATTAGTTCTAAAAATTCTTATTAAAAATTCTTATTAAAAATTCTCAAACCTTGAATTGTTTCCCCCATTTGAACAAAAAATTTAAACTTTGATTTTTTCTAGTTGTTTTGATGTAGAATAAACATTAAATATATAAAAAAAAAGTATCGGTACAAGTACGAGTAGCTGTCGATACTTTGGATCTGATATTTTTCAGGTATCGATACTTTCTTTTCGATACTACTTCCTAGTAAAAGTGTCAGTACATGTTTGGTATTGTTGTATTCCGACACGCGGCGTTTTATGTAAATAACCAAAATAATACAAATACATCAATGCCTCTATAATTGATTGATATCTACATTACTAGGATCTATAACGATAGTCAAACGAGTATTCCCACCGATAAAATTAACGTTGTCGATTAAAGCTGCACCCATATCAGTAAAAGTATTGATGGTATTAAAACGATGTCGCTAATTATAACGGAGATAATGTCAAATTTAAATAACGAACATGAATTCAACACAAAATAAGTACGTAGATTTGATAAGCCCATTTTGCATGGAGAATTGTACGTTTGCTTTTCGCCTGGCCTCTTAACATGTAACAATAGATCCTAAAAATAATATTACAAATTATTTTACAAATCGTATAATAAGTTGAAACGCTTTGGTTTTCGATTGTATTTCTTAATGCATATAAAAAAACAGGTATGTATAAAGAAATGTGGTATTTTTCAGAGCAACGATAATAGTAGCCATAAAATGCCGTCCATAACTCAAGTTGCTAAGTGTAAATGTTCCGAGATCCCAGTATTATTTAAATACCGAAAAACCGGGGACTAATAGCCAACAACTCTGAGATTTTTTGATGTAGAATAAGCATTAAATATATAATCAAAAATAAATTCTCAAATCTTGTGAATATGTGGCGGTGTTATAGTCACGGCATGCACTGTACATACTAGCAACCAGTTCACTAAACGCGTTGCTAACTCGCGCACGCCAAAGCAACAGGCTCCTTCTTACACATACCAACATATTTACTCACTACATATACGACCAAGCATGGTAGGAACTCTACTTTTCTAACTGCAGATAGAGAGGCGGAGACCGAAACCGTTGGCATTTTCGCTAACATTCCTAAACTTTCAACACTATTGAAACCCCCTCGAATTCGCATTCCTTCCGCACCCTCATGGCACTTAATAAAATTCCACCAAACATTTGCTGCTTGATTGTTGACTATTTGGCTGACGGTTGCGATTCTCACTCTGTCCAATTACGCAAACCGCCCCTCACATCTTCCCATTTTATTATACTTCCATACATATTCTCATTTTGCTTTTTATTCCATTGTCCTTTGCTTGTGGCCATGCTCAGAACTCGAGCGTTTTAGTAGTTTTATTTTTACTATAAAAAATTTTTTGTACACCAACTTTTCGCTTAGTTGCTTTTGTTGATACCGACACGCGTTCATCTCTACTTGTTGCAAGTGCATTGTGTTAATTTGCGAATATTAACATCAGCTGTTGTGTTGCTCGCCATCGTTGGGGGACGACTATCAAAAATTAAAGTTTTCATAGAGATTTTAATGCGAGCGGATGATAATCAACACTTAATTTGAGGATCATGGTGTGGTTTGTTCGAGAGAAAAAAAAAGCTTCTGAATTGAGGCAGCTAAAGTTTAGATAGTGTAAGTAATTAAATTTGCATCAGTTTAATGATTATTAGTTACAAATACATATACCCATATATATGTAGCTGGTTACTTTGAACTTTATTAGCGAAGATATAATATATACTTATATGTACCTATATATAGATGTGAAATGAAGTGGGCGTGCGTAGCACTAATGAGACTTTGGTATAAAAGACACATTACTCGAGTGAAAGATATTTGCTTTACGAAGTGTTAAATTATCCTCACCTAGGAATGCTGGCATCGGAGGCTATATTCATTAGAGCACCAACAAATGAAAAAGCGTAAAATAGTTTCGCTCCCGCGAATTTTCGGATAGCTTGTAGTCGGAAATAGCGATTTTGACTTAAAGACCAAATCATTACCAAAAAATTCTACATGGCTTTAAAGGCCACTATTTTTTAAGCAAAACTTCTGGCATTACTTCTTTTTTACATCGCGTAACGAAAGTCGCGTCAGAATATCGTATGACGAAGTAGCGAAGAATCGCATTACTAATTTCAACCACAATTTTTGCTAATACTACTACAAATTTCTACCACCATTTTTATTAATTTCTACGACTACTTTTACTCATTTCTCCCACTATTTTTACTAGTGCTACTAGTACTACTACTACCACTATTTCTACTAATTTCTACCACTATTTTTACTAGTGCTACTACTAATTACTACCACTGTTTCTACTAATTTCTACCACTATTTTTACAAATGCCACTACTAATTTTTATCACCATTTTTACTCATTTCTCCCACTATTTTTACAAATTTCTTTTCATATTTTTTCCTAGTTTCTTCCATAATTTTTACTAATTTTTACTATTATTTTTACGACTTTCTACCACTATTTTTACAAATTTCTCCCACTATTTTTACTAGTGCTACTACTAATTATTACCACTATTTCTACTAATTTCTCCCACTATTTTTACTAATGCTTTAAATAATTTTTACCACCATTTTTCTCATTTCTCCCACTATGTTTACTAATTTCTTTCTATATTTTTTCCTAGTCTCTTCCACCATTTTTACTAAGTATTACTACTATTTTTACGACTTTCTACCGCTATTTTTACTCATTTCTACCACTATTGTTACTACTTTTTACCGCTATTGTCTACCATTTTTTACGCTACTACTAATTACTACCACTACTTTTATTAATTTCTACTATCACAAAGCAGTTTTCCTTCTGGCTCGCGCACTTAGGTGCACGCGTGTTTTTTTATTATTTAGATAAATTATGTATGGAAAAATAACAATATAACCTTTTTTTTTTATTGACGTTCACACCCAGACATGAAACTATACGAGTTATATTGTACATAATTTTCGTTCGCTACCAAGTAACTTTGGTATCGTTACTTTTCAACCATTTACTAAGTAGGTATCGAAAAAAATACTCGCATCGAAAATACTAAGGCAAATCTGTTACTTTTACTATGAATCACTCTGTGCTCATGGCTAGAGAATTTGCAATGAATATAAGGAAGCAAAGAATTGATTACAAAAAATATATTTCTTAAAAAAAAAACTAAAATAAAGTGTAAACTCCAAATTCGCGTCGAACCTAGAGAAAAATAAATGTCAAAAATAAAAATTATTCAAGTTCTGGCTTCACAAATAGCGCACCATCAGCCAAAGCGAAAAACGGTCTACGAAAGGGGAAGAGGTATCCTTATATAATATTTATCCAATCCAGTACAATAAAAGAAGGCGTTGTTCGCTGAAATTTTTTATGATTGCACTTTTCTTTAAACGAAATTAATCTTTTACAAACTTATTATTTGTATTGAATATTTATCATTCATCATTAAGTTTATATATTCAGTTTTACGATTTTTAGGATTTGTATTCAGTTTAGGATTCCCAGAGGATTGTTTACTTATAACTTAAAGAAATAAAATGTATCTTATTTCATACGTGATATCTTCATTGCGAAAAGTATCGGTACAAGTACGAGTAGCTGTCGATACTTTGGATCTGATATTTTTCAGGTATCGATACTTTGTTTTCGATACTACTTCCTAGTAAAAGTATCAATACCTGTTTGGTATTGTTGTATTCCGACTCGCGGCGTTTTATGTAAATAACCAAAATAATACAAATACATCAATGCCTCTATAATTGAATGATATCTACATTACTAGGATCTATAACGATAGTCAAACGAGTATTCGCACCGATAAAATTAACGTTGTCGATTAAAACTGCACTCCATATCAGTAAAAGTATTGATGGTATTAAAACGATGACCTTAACTGCAATTATAACAATGTCGCTAGATAATGTCAAATTTAAATAACGAGCATGAATTCCACACAAAATAAGTACGTAGATTTGATAAGCCCATTTTGCATGGAGAATCGTGCGTTTGCTTTTCGCCTGGCCTCTTAACATGTAACAATAGATCCTAAAAATAATATTACAAATTATTTTACAAATCGTATAATAAATTGAAACGCTTTGGTTTTCGATTGTATTTCTTAATGCATATAAAAAAACAGGTATGTATAAAGAAATGTGGTATTTTTCAGAGCAACGATAAGTAGCCATAAAATGCCGTCCATAACTCAAGTTACTAAGTGTAAATGTTCCGAGATCCCAGTATTATTTAAATACCGAAAAACCGGGGACTAATAACCAACTACTCTGAGATTTTCGGGTTCACAAAAAGAATTGTATTTTGTTAATTCATTTTGTACAAAAACTAGGCAAATTTGACAAAATTTTCATTCATTCACTTGACTAGATTTTCGCCGTTTTAATCCGTTTTTTTAGAAATGTTAAACTTGAAATTTCTATAAATTGCAAACTAATTTTAAAATCGTTTTTGTGCACTTTCTTGCTCATTTATTTATGCATAAACGTAAGTAGTATTTAGAAAGCTCTAGATTTTTATGTAAATGAATGAAAATTGTATCGAATTTTTCTAGGTTTTGAACAAAGTTTGAAATTTTGGATTTTATGGTTTTTGTTGAACAAGGAAGCATAGTTTCATAATGAAAGTAATAAATATGATTTAACATGATACACGTCGTGAAATTCTGAAAATTGAAAATTTTTGGATGCCAATTTTGAAATTGAGTCACTGTAGGTAATAGCCTGTTAAAAAATATGAATATTGTGAACGTTTTTGGATTTTTTTAATTTTGTGTATGTCTCTGTGGAAAAAATTAAATATATTTACTTGATTTATATTTTGATATAAATTAATATATTCTAAAGATTGTTCCGCTTAAAAAATGTGCTTGATTAAAAAATAAGTGAACTTGTTTTACACAAAAAAGTACAATTGTTAAGTCAAAGTCAAGCTCTTACGAAATAAATGTTAACTTTCAAAAAAAAATTCGGGCAAATTTTAAATCGACTGGATTTAGAAAATCTTTTCCAAGATTTTTAACCAAAAGATTTAAAGTTTGGCATTGAAACTAGTTTTCATAGAAACTATTCAGTTATTTCAACAGTATGTATTGGTACTGGGACTAAACGCATATTTGGATATTTCATTTCATGTAGATTTTCGTTGACAGGAAGAAAATCCGGATAGTATAGATATCCGGTTAATATTCGTTCGTAAAACAAACAACAAACACTTTTTGTAAATATTTCTTCGATGTGTGATTCTGAATGACGATTGGGATAGCATTTTGTCGAATTCTTGGTACTTGAATATTTCAGCTATACTCACAAAGATTCTTATCTTCGCAAAATATGATACGGCGGGTTATTTTCCTGACCTGCGATTAATACCGAAACATTTTTGTGTTCCCTATTATCCATTTATTTCCCCTATGTTAAATTTCATTAATTTCAAAATTTCACAAATAATATTCGAATATCCGGAAGCTATGGGGTTATCCGAATTTCTGTATTTTATGTTGAGGCATTCGGATATTCAGATCATCCGGATAGTTGAAAGATCCGTATGGAATTCCCAGCCCTAGTATGTAAAGTAAAAAGTAAATGCTTAATAAAATGTTGCAAAACATAAACAAAACAAGACCTCATATGAGAAAATTCACGCAAAGTCAAATAAGAGAAAGCAAAAACAATGTATTACGATTTTATCGTAAAACATAAAAAGGTGAATTTAACAACACTTACATATACTCAAAAACAACTCATCTCCGGATCGAAAATGAAATTATTTATTTTGAACTGCTAAAAAGTCGTAGTTATTTCCTCCTCCCGCTATATTTTCACCCGATTGCATAAAGATTCCTTAAAAATTTATAAAAACTTACGTGCAAAAAATCTATTTTTTTCTAGAGTCGTAAATATTTCTATAGCGTCAATTCATTCGCACTTTTTAGGTTTTTTATTTTAGGTTTCGAAATAACTTGTATTTGCATGACAATGCCACTGTGTAGTTCCTTTCAATCTAAACGCGAAGATGCATATCAAATTGAAAATAATGTCGTTAGCAAAACATCTCATCTACATACTTCTATATGTACATACACCCTCCCCTCTTTCACAAATATGCAAATTTCCTTTATAAATATTATCTTTCAAAATAAGTGCATTTTACAAAAATCTACATAAACATACATAAAAAACCCAATATATGTACGAACAATTTTTATTTGTAAATTAACAACTTATTGCTGCTGCAAAAAAAAAAAACAAAAACATTGTCGTACAACAAAAACAACTTGCAAATCTAACAGCGTAAAAATCCGAAATGATAAGGAAATAATTTCTGAATCCACCTTCAGGTATAAACGCTTGCCATGGTTAATTTGGTGCAGCTGTTGCCACAGCAATTTACATAAAATTAACAAATACATCACGTAAAGCATTCCAAGGGCAAATAAAGAGGGGAAGGAATATGTGCCGAGCTGCAGCCAATCCAGTTTTACGAGATAAAATTAAGGGAAAAATGAAATGAAAGTCGCGCTAAATTTATAGCGATTTAATTCTACAGCCTTGTTTTTATAGCACAAAACGAGCAGAAAGATAAATAAACAAACGCCAAGGAACAAAAGCAAAAAACAATAAAGAAATTGAATGAGTTGTGGCAATCAACACATGGAGAGTGTGCGAAGAATGAAATAAGTTGAATTAGGTGAGGTTTCTACTTAAGAATATATGAACAGATGTATATAAATATTTACATTAGGGTGCAACACTCCTGATACAAGAAAAATCGGTACTATTTTTTCATCGGAATTATAAAGTGCATTCGATTTTAAGGCATCATTCTAAAAATATCAGAAAACTTTTGAAATTTACTTGCGCAGGACGCAGTTACATAACTCCAAAAATAGAGTTTTTCATAAGTAAAAATAGTCTTTAACAAACAACCACAAAACCCCCTCAAATCATGAAACTGTGAAAGTTTAAAAGGTATGTATGAAAATTTGAACGGAATCACTGCAATGAGATTTGTGATGCTTACCTTTTGTTTGGAAGATTGGCTTACGGAAAACTTGGACACTAAGGCGTATCACGAAAAAAAGTTCAGTGTGTGTCAGTTTCATTTAAACACCTTACATATGTCGAGAAAAAGTTTTCGGTGTACTTTTTTCATTTTAAGCACTCGCTAAAAATAACTACATCGCGCTTTTTGCTATAACTTTCTTATTTGATGTCCAATTTTTTAAATCTTTATGTCACCGAAAAAGTATTACTCAGTATCAAAAGCGTTTATCTCCAAATGCCGTTTTGAGTTGTACCTTCACTAATTTTGGAAATCGCTTTTTTCCTTTGTTTTTTTTTTTATTTTTATACTTTACATCGAAAGCTCTAAAAAAATTATGAGGACTTTGCTAAACAAAAAGTGTAAGGTTTTTTTGCACAAACAAAAAAGTTGTTGTGGCTTTAATTTTTCAATAGCAAAATCCATCACTTAGCTACCACTAACTTTTGCGCTTTGATAAAAAATTATTCCAAGTACTTGCGTGACTTTATCGCTCCCCATTGCCTAAATGGCTAAAATTTGTCCCAGATGTTCTGTGTCTGAAACTGCAAGCGAAAATTCACTTACGACATCCACAAAATGCCCAATATTTGGAATATGGCATAAAATACCTGTTAAATTTATGAAATGTCTCATAAGTAAATAATAATGGATCCAACGCGCGCGTTCCCAGGTTCGAATCTTGGACGGGGCAAATAACATCAAAAATTATAGAAAAGTTGTTGAATTTCTTCCATGAAAAAACTTCTCACAATATTAATTTTCCTTTCGGAGTCGCACACCACTAATTGCAGGAGAAGTTCAGCCAAACATTAAGCTATGTGGTAGGTGCATTCGATTCGCCACTTCTCTGCTCGCGATGCCTGTAGTGCGATTCCCTAACTTAATTTAACGATATTCGAATGGTTAACTCACCATAACGATAATTTTAACGATGCTGCTAATCTGCATTCATTTTTTAACGATTTACGCATTCGCAGAATCAGCTGTAGTCGTTAGCGATGCGATTACCGAAAACTAAACGAAAAAAAATTCCTGTAATCTTTTAATCCGTATGCAATTTTAAAATTTCATTTTATATCGGTAGGTTCAAGGGGCTTAGAGATTCTTCGCAACTGGTTGCTATCAACGAGCCGTAGGTGAGCAATGGGGAATATCCATGAGCCAGTCATTCGTAAGCCGGCATTCATCGGGTAACGGATGCGATAAATGATTCATTGTTTCACCAGAAAGCAGAAAGTGAGTTTTAATAAGACCCAAGTTGAAAGCACTATTGGGACCGTCGATTGTACTCATGTATAAATTTTGAAGCTACAGAATCATGAGCTGGCTTATGCCAACCACCATATCTACCATTCAATTAATTTGCAAATTGTAAAAGCAAACTTTTATCAAGAATCCAAGTATAAAAACAAAAAAATAGTTTAGTTTAGTGATTCTAATTAAAAAATTTAAATATATGTATGTGAATTCTAAATTCGCTGGAGCACAACGCGAATTTTGAAAACGAAAACCTATTACTTGGATTCGAGTTGATGACTATTCTACCAAATCACTCAGAGGAGAGTCCAAAATTCTGCTACAATGGAACATTGCAACATATAAAAGCAATTAAAAATATTTATAGCTTGAAATAAACTGGTATCTTATTTCACTTTAATCAAATATAATAAAAACATGCATAAATTTATATTTGACAGCAGGCATTCGTTTGCTTTTTCTCTATTCCTCTTTGTGCGTTTCGCTTATTCTCACATTTAGTTTGACTGCGGTGCCACTCTTTATAACTTGTAATACATACAACGAGACAACTGTTCAGTGTCGTTAAGAATAAGTTAGTGAATCGCGCAATTGTTAGGGCAAACGACAAATGCTATCGTCAAAAATTGCGATTGTCGCATCGCTTAAAGTTAGTGGATCGCACTACGGAGCTTTCCTCGCGTTCGAGCAAATTTTCGTTGTACAAGCAACAACAACGCTAGGTAGCTAGATTCGGTGATCGCGATACCTTATTAAACTGGTCGAACTCCTTACATTGAGTACTACAGATATTAGACCAGTTTCAAACTGCGCACAAATGACGAAAATATGCACGTACTGACACTTTATGTGCATATTCTACTACATACATTGGAAACAAAGCAAAAATTGTGTTGATGCTAATTTATGCCACATCGTTCGTCGATCCACCGCTCGCTAACAGATGGCGAAATAAATAAAAATAATGCATATATGTAGTACTTCTATGCAACTAAAATCCTTATTTTGAATTTGAATAATGATATTCGAATAATGATATTCTTGTCTTCTTTCATACGAAATTTCAGTCTATTATTTCCACGAAATAATTGCTATTAAAATTTAGGCTTCCTCGGGGAAATACATACCCCAAATCTATCACGCGTTTACTTACAGAGATACGAAATAGGCAAATTTTGATTTAGTTATTTAACTCTGGTGAGTGTAGACTTAATTTGCAATTTTCAGGCACATGTGAAATGAAATTCTGTTTAAAACAAATTCAGGTTAGTATTACGTTACGATTCGCTGTTAGCTCTTTGCTTCGGATAAAAAAAAACATTCTTCACAGCTGCGATCGCTTCTACAGTCAAACTTCACACTTTCAAAAAATTAATTTTTTACATTAAATTTTTGACCAAACTGAGTTACAATCAACCAAGTGTGGCAACATTTCTCGATAGTCGAGCTATATCCACAAGCAACACAAAAAAATACAGCACTTAAAAGTTAAATAAAAAAACAATAAAACGGAAAGCTTCCACATTAATATTAAAAGCATTACAACTATTTTGTTTTTGAATAAAGCCTATTACTTTCTTAGTAAAGTCCTCATAACTAGTTAAAAGTAATAAACTTCGCGTAGTAATTACAAAATTAGTGAAGGTACACATCAAAACGGCTTTTAAGGCCAACATCTTTTAAAGACCAAATACATTCCTGATCTGAACACTTTTTGGCGACATAGAGATTAAAAAAATCGAGCATCAAATAAGAAAGTTATAGCAAATTTCGCTGGACATAAATGTTCAAATAAAACTGATACAAGTTAAGCTTTTTCCGCTTCCTATAAGCTAATATGGCTTATTGGACACCCCTTTTATTTCTTTGCAAATAAACCTGGTCAACTTTTTTTTGTAAGTTTCTTTATTTTGATTATGTATGAACAGTTTTATGCAGTCCTTTTTAACTTAGACTGTTTTATCAGCTAATGTAGTTTTTTTTTTTGAAAAAAAAATTAATAAAACTTTTTTGATTTATTAAAAAAAACTAAATTTTTGGAGGTATTTTCTGTGGTGGAAGTCTTAAAAGATAAAAAAGTTTATAAATTCAATGGAAACCCCGCAATTGTTTTTTTTTTTTTTTTTTTTTGTGAGGCTCCCTAATATAGGCGAGTAGATAGTAAATGAATGCTTCTTTTTCAAGTTACTCGGTTGCAGGTAAGCAATTTCACGAAATGGCCAGCCAGCCAGCCAGCCAGCCGCACGAGATTATCTCACGCATATTAATAATAATTTCGTCATTAAATGAGCGAGTCTTCTAGGTATTTTCACAAATAGCCGACAGACCATTGGCCAAGGCGCACAAGTGTGCAATGCCTGCGAAAATTGTGAGCAGCAGACAAAGCAAAAAGCGTTTTGTCGTTAACTCGCCGGTTCTGCTCTGATGCGTCGCTTTACGTTACGTGCCGCTATAGCCTCCATTTTAACGCCTCATTAACTCGACAGCTACGCTACTTGCGCCAAGCACGTCGCTGTGGCTTAACATTTTCACATACACCTACAAATCAACAATGCAATTGATATATTTACCTTTGCCGCAGCTTGCGGCTATTTTTATTGTCTTTTCAGCTGTTGCAACATTAACCATTTTCCTTCCAGTCGCTCTTGTGGCAGACAGAAAAATGAACGAAAGCGACAACTCTAGTTACACGTATAATAATTTAGTAATTTCACTAGCTTAAATAATTGTGCAACACATTTCAGTTTTACTCCCCACGCCGTGCAAGCAAGCTTGCAACATGCCACATGGCCCGACGACGACGCTCATCGACGTGTTGGCTGAGAGTGGAAGCGCAGGACGTGAAAATCTCAGCAGCAGCAGTAGCTGAGCCGGCGCGCATTTAATGACCACACAACTCCAAAACTAATAAAAAGAAAAACACTGGCCGAAATGTTGGCATGGAACAAAAAAGGGGAAAACAGACAAATAAGTTTGGGTTTTACAGTCACCAAGGCAACTGCGTCTATGCGGCAAGTTACTCCGACGGCCGACGGTCGGCTTCGAGTCGCGTAATTCATTTTCCAACTGTCGCACAACTGCATATTTAGCTTGCAGCTGAGCTGGGCGAACGTCTGACACACGCTAATGTCTGCTTTCGATCCACAACTCTTCTCATCTTCTTTGTTGTTTGGTCCTAAGTCAAAATAAGAAAATTAACCTTAGCCACTCGCCGTGCCGCCTGTGTTTTTTTTGTTTCTTCTTTTGTTTGTTTTTATTTTTGCGGTTGCTTCATCTTTATTCTTACGTTGTTATATAAACATTTTGTGGCAATTTAGTCTTGCTCTAACTTTGCTTTTATCCCGCCGCGCATAAGAAGAGTATTTGTTTGTTTGTTTGTTTTTTCTTGCTATTCAGTTTAGATTTTCGGGCACATCCTTACAAACCTACGCACTTTCGGGCACAGCCTTTGTGTAAACTTTTATTCCCCCAACAGGAAGTGGCTTGCCTTAATGAAGAAAATGAAAATTAACTTTAGGAAAAATCAAATGCTAAAGGGAAAAGTATAAATTTTTATGTTGTTTGTAATTATGGTAAACGAGTTTTTATTAGCTGGTGGCGAATAAAAAGGTAGAATTGCCTTCAAGTCTAGGTTGCAAAATAGTAGGTAATTTAAAAACAATTTCTTTTATGGTCATCAAAATATCTTCCAAAAAAAATGCACAATCTTATGAATTTAGCCGAGCTTGTGTTTTAGTAAGACATACGTATGTATCTTGAAGATAATCATGGGATAATAGGTTTCAGGCCGCTTTCGAGCAGTAAAGCCAAAGCCAAAGTTTGAGTCGGAGTACCAAATGTGACGGCGTTGCCAAGTGGAATGTTAATGTGGGTGTTGTATTTTTTGCTTTTTTCGAGGTATTTAATATTTTTGGTTGAGAATACCTTTTTAAATTGAAATTTGCCCATTAGACCCATTTTAAAAGCGTTCATGTTACATCCACTTTACAATAGTACCGAAAATAAAGTCTCATTAGATCTCAGAGATAAATTATCAAATTTCGTAATATAGAATACATATATAAATGTTTTCAAAAAATTTTAAACGCGTCTATTTGTGCAATGCAACCGCAACCAATCCCACTACTAATAAAAATGGAAAAGTGTGAGCGTCATTATGTTTTTTTACCTTTTTACGACCCAAAGGCTGGATTGATTTGTATAATTTGCTTAAGGGGAGTTACCACCTATTAAATAAATTATAGTCAATTAAATAAATCAGTTAAAACGGCTAGACAGATTTGGCACCTATATAGTCCATTATAATTATGAAAATGTCTAAGTTATAATTAAAAAAAAAGATAACTTCATCACTTATCCCACACCACAGTATCTGAAACTAAATTTATTCAATGTAATATTTACAATGACGTCAATAATGAGCCTTTGGATAGTGGTTGCAATATCAAAGTATTCCTTCATTTAGTGTTAATTATGAAAGTTAGAGGAATTATATAAACATAACCTACAATGGCGCGTGGTCCTATTTAACGCGTCATCAAATAATAATATTGAAATGGTAGACCACATATTTTTAATATCTGGTCACTCCTTTCTACCGTAAGATCGTGACTTTGGTTTGATATAAATAAAAAACAAAAATAGCTAATTATTACTTCAATTTATAGAAAAGTGTAGAAGAAAAAATATATTTCGGATAATTCGAATGTTGCAACGGGATTTTATGTCAAAAAAATCTCTACAAACCCCAATAACAGGAAGAGTAAAATATACCGCTGGCGAATCTGTTACTTGGCTGCAAATTCAATGGATGAGATTCTTGAAAAACGAAACTTGTAAAATATTCTATAGAACTTCTTTAGATGGTTCTAAATTCCACGTTTTGGTTCTTTCACTTAATAGGGGAAGACCCAAAATATACGAAAATATTAAATACATTAATTTCATTATTTACATACAACCAATAGACCGGGAACGGAAGAAAAAATATAAAGATATTATGTGCTTACTGCCATACATCCTTCCAGTTTTTCAGGAACATATTAGGAATCTGAAAACCTAGAAATTATTAAAAATGGATTACCTTTTAGAAATGATTAAAAAATGTTCATGTATTATTGTCTCAAATGAAACTCATATTTCTATATTGATTTAAGTCGTTTAAAGGGCATTCAGTTAATTTTTTTAAAATGGTATAAGTCAATTCAAGCTTTAAAAACAACATTTTCCTATGAAATTCAGACAATATTCCATATTCATTATAAATTTCCATTAATAAAGGATAATGCAAATATAAACTAAAATAACGTACAATGTTAAAAGATTGTTCAATGCATTGAAATGCAATTATTAAATATCTCGAAACAAGAAATATATGACTTAGACCACTTACATAATTATCGGCACATATCGGTTCTACAGAAGGTAGTTGCCACCCGTTTGAAAAGTTAAACTCAATTGAAACAATGAGTAAGACCAAATATTGTAATATTGTTGTCAAACAAAAAAGTTGAATTTCCAAAACGTTTTTGAAGAAGGTTGCCACCTGTTTGGAGGTAATTTAAGGGAAATTAATTAATTAAATAAAGTCTTATACTATGAGTATCATAGCAAAAGTCCTAAAAAATCGTAATTCCAAAAAAAAAAATTAAGGGTGTTGCCACCTAAAAAACAAATTAACTAAAATTATAATAAGTTAAATAAAATATTTAAATATGGGTATCAAAGGAAAGACTCTTTCGAAAGTGTTATTTTGAAGAGCTTTTTGAAGAGAGTTACCACCTGCTTAAAAAACTATATTAAATTAAACTATTAAAGTAAAGGAATAAAGCATAGGTTAAGTTTTAATCATGAAAATGTGTTACCAGAGTGTTTCCAATTTAAAAAAAAAAAATTTATTTAATTCAATTTCTGAGCTTGCTGGAGTATAACAGTATTGCTGTGAAACGAAAGCATTTATTCGAAAATATTCTTGAAAAGCGCTAAGGAACAGTGATTAAGATTTATTGGTGAGGTTACCGAAATTCTATTATACTGGTGTTAAACGAATGGAAACTTTATTCGAGAAATACATTTGCAGGGAGTTACTACCTGTTTCAAAATTTTAAATTCAACTTTATTTGTAAAATAAATGAAGAATTACAATACTGGCTTGGACTGATATAGGTTAAGGAAAACCTAGTCACAAATATATTTTGAAGGGTTGCCAACTCAAATCTCATGTATTTATTGATAGATATATTTACACAAAAGCTTTTTGAAAGCAGAGTTTAGAAGAACTCTAATTTTTCCAAAATTAAAGAAATTTTAGTTTAAGTTAAATAAAGTCTAATAAAATTAACTTATTTTAGTAATTGTATTTATCAACTCAATATTCTGGAATATATTTTTGAAACTTCCTAAACACTACTTGAAAGAAGGTCAGCTATTCAACACTAGAAGGCCACAATAACACTACTACTCGTATACTTTTTTAGAGTTTTTTCTAATGAATTAAATTTTGCGTTGTATTTTTTTTGTTTGTATTTTTCGATTATCAGTACCGTTTGCTGATTATTTAATAATTTGTATGTGATTTTTGCAGATGTTT
Organism: Anomoia purmunda; assembly: GCA_951828415.1. Taxonomy (NCBI): domain Eukaryota; kingdom Metazoa; phylum Arthropoda; class Insecta; order Diptera; family Tephritidae; genus Anomoia; species Anomoia purmunda. The sequence continues at coordinate 35,923,553 of OX639995.1, read as the reverse complement.
AGGTCATCACTCGAAAAAAAAAAATCAGAATTGCAGAAATATTTACTAATTTTGAAGAAAACAGATTTTATTTCATGTAGGTTTGTATTCAACCGGGAGAAAATATCGCAATTTGAAGAAACAGTTACATAAAAATAAGCAAAAATTTTAAAAAGCACTTTCTTTGAACACATGGTAAGATATGCTTTGGGGTTTCCTTCCCTAGCTGTATCAAAAAGAGTAAACCCAGTATTCGCAGAAACGACTACAGTACCAGGACGGTGCATAAAATAAGTTCCAGAAGCCTTTCGGTGAAGGAGTTGTTATCGTTTCCTCAATGGTTCAATAGAAATTTCCATCATTTTGTAGCGTTCGCGTCATCTTATACGAGTTTAGTTCGTATCCTTCGGGCATACATTTATATTCTGGCAAAAAGACGATTTAAAGTATTTAGAATGTCAGAATTTGTTTTCGGCTAATACCCATTCTTGATATGATTGGGAAAACAAGTTGAACCAATCATGATAATTTTGAAAGCAATTAAATTTTCATTGTGTTTTCATGAGCAACTCTGTCAAAAAAATTAATGATATACGATCCCTAGATTATAAAATGGAATAAGAATAATAATAAAAAAAAAACCGGACTGGAGAAAAACTGAAAACTTTAAACAAAGCGGCAATGATTGGTGCAGACAGGACGAAGCTTTTATTTTGAAGTTTTAAGGGTAATTTTGGTTACAGAATTTCCTTAAAGTAAAAAGGTAAATAAATAAAGAAATGTCATCGAAATCCAGGCAGTAAAAAGGAATGCTGTCTGAACGGTCATGTTTGCCGAAAACAACTTTTGTTCAGTACCGTGTGGACATGGTATAAGTAGGCGCACTCTTTCTTCATAGCGACCCTGGGCGTGAACTCCATCTAGTTTCTTCATAGTACTCGATATTGTCAATTTATTTCTAGCCTATTTTGCAAAACAAATTTGAACTATCTTCTAGATTTCAGAAATGTTAAAAATAAGATTTGACCATAAAAACTGTAGAACAGTCGTTTCAGTACATTGCAAATTTCTATTCTTTTAATGGAAGACCGAAGATAATGCAGGGAATGTAATGGAAAACATTTGGACAATGTTTAGAATTTTTGTGTCTGTTTGCCTGTTTGAACTCTCTGAAACTAGAGGATGGATTCTGGGGCTTAAATTGGGCAGTAACCAGAGAGGATATTTATGAAAATGTCAAATAAGGAAAAAAGAGTTTTTTATAAATGGCTAAGAATCATTTTCTATTGAATAGAATTTAATTTTTTCAACGTTATCGACTTACATCTGCCGGTGTTTATTTTATTTTTTTAAGTTTAAATAAGGTAAAAAAAATTATTTTGACAAAACAAAGCAATAAACTAAAGCGCAAAGTCGCAGGCTAGGGATAAATAGTATTTAATAAAAGTTATCCTTAGAAAAGAGCACTGGGTTACGATTTAAGTAATCCTAAATCGAACGAACTTAAATAACCATTACAATAACTAAAAAAAAATAAATTGGAATCAGATTTTCCTAGAGTCTTTGGATTACTCCTAATAACATGAATTGATAATCATAATCCGTATGGCCTACTGAAGATATACTAGAACCAGTCAATTCGAACTATACAATCGTAAAACGTATGCTAATTATTTATGGGGCTTTGGATTTTTTTTTTATTTTTTACTTTCAAAATTTTGAATTGAGTTTGTAAAATAAAAATTTAAGAATAGAAGAAAATGTATTTAAATTTTTATTCAGTACTAGCATTGCTAGTAGGCTAGGCAAGTAGTTGCCTCTTAGCAACTTTGAACACAAATGCCTAGCACTTCTAAATAACCTACAGTTTGAACTCCATTTCCGTAATCTATCTAAATTTAAATTGTCTAAAAATAAATGTCATACATTAACCCAATATCTTCCGAGTTACTATTGGAAACTGTGTCGTAATTTGTTTAATTTCCAAAGTACTCGCATATTGCCAAATGGAATAGGACGTTTATTTTAAATGCTTTGTATTAAACTATATAATCGCTGCATGTTAAAATCTTCAGAATGAATCGCCAAAGCTAAACAGATTCAATAAACAATTCGCCCATCATTATCAACTCAAGCACTTTTATATGCCGTTCATTGAAAGTTAATTAACCAAAAATTCAACTTAATTTCATTCCTCACTCATAGCTCAATGGCCCCATCCTCGCACAGGCCAGGCATAATACACATAACTCTCTCAAACGATCCCAGCACAAGCACCTTGGTTTGCCAAATTGAACATCAATTAACTCATAAACTTACAGCATCACACAAAAAGCTCCATTAAGCAAACATTGAACCATTGAAGATGCCAATAACAAAAACAAATAGCAACAAACAAAAAAAAAACAAAAAAAAGAAGAAGAAGAAAAACAAAAAACAAATCAATAGGTTTATGTCTAGGTGGGGAAAGTAAATAGCCAACCTAAAGCCACAGAGAATTCAATAACAGCCAGCAAACAACTCCAATGGCATCCATAATGAAACCGAACAAAAAGTAAGAGAGAGGAGAGAGAGAGAGAGAGGTGAAAGCGAAAAACAAATAACATAACATATTTTGTGGCGTCCACTTGAATGCATCATGTCGGTCAGCATATGTTTGGCTGTTTGGCTGTTTGTCTATTTGTATGTTGTATATGTGGAAAAGTACCAGCTTTACCCTGCAGTCAAATGTACCATGGAGTTCTAAACTAGCTGACCACGATTTTGATTTGATGGTGAACTAGTTCGTCTTCTAACTTCTTGGCATCTTAGCAACGGCCTGCTTTATTATTATTATTATTGAACAAGCATAATCTAGCATGCGCTGCTCTGCTTTTAAAAAAAATGAAAAAAAAATAATACGTTATGCCCAAGATTACAGTCTATTAACCTATGAAAGTTCCGTGAAAATACATTCCAAGGCGAATTCATATAAAGTGGTGTTACTAGAATAGCTGATCTAATTGTTTTCCTCACCTTATGGCTTAAAACATCAAATATTAATTTGTTTGTTTGTTTTTGTTGACGGTGTTGGGCATTCTCCTCCGCATGAACAAAATTCACTTTCCGTAAAAAATTATAAAAAATCAACAAAAATCTTTAGCCACTTGAAACTCACACTTTATCATAATAAAATTAAGTGGGTTAAAAAATTGCATACTTAAATATGTAGTTTCTGAAAATTCTATTTAAACAGTTTGAAAATTTTATGAAATTTTTTGAAATTTGATGAATTATTGAAAATTTCGTAAAATATTTGGAAAAAAATGTTGGACTAAAAAAGTAGAGTCCGTGGAGCTGGGAGTTTATGTTGACTCAAAGTGCAATATCACCACCAATCACATAAATTTCATTGTTAGTGAATGTTTCACGATATTTGCCTTTATTCGTCATAATTGTTTTTTCTTTCTCCGATCCTTATACACTCAAACTGTTGTACTCGTCTTTGGTTCGGTCTAAGTTATTTGGAATACGCGGTACTTATCTGGCGCCATTTTCATACAATTCATGTTAAAAGACTAGAGTCTGTTCAAAGGGCGTTTACGCGCTTGGCTCTGCGCTCGTTGATTATTTACCCTTAAAAGTTAAAGGGGTCACAATAGGTAATTTGCTAAGAATCATGAAATTGGAAATTAAATTTGTCGACATGATAAATTCGATTTCACTTTCTCAACAAACGGTTAAATATTTGTTTAACGTTAGGTAATACTTGGCAGCACCAGAGAAGGCAAAAAAAGCTTATACGTATCGGAAAAAACTAAAAAAAAAATAAATAAATCTAGGAAGTTTTTGTTATGCAGCAAACATTTTTAAATAAAAACCATGCATGTGCATATAGACAACAAAATATACATAGCTAAAAAAAGTGAATTTCCGACGAGGGCATTATAATCAAATATCTCTAACGAAAAAATATAAACAAGCGAATCAGCTGTTTACAAATAAATCAGATGGCTTTTGACCGGACAATTAACTGTCTGTTAAAGTTGTCAGCGAGATAAACATAGCAGGCACCTGTGAAAACGAAAACGTATTTATAGAGGAGATAAATTTTAGCACGCAGCCTAGAAAACGGCCGTTGGTATGTAAAATTAAACTCATACAGGCATTTAAATTAATTTTAATACACGCTAATAATATATATTATTTTGTCAGGTATCACAGCTTTCTTTTCATTAGATATGTTTCTTTACCGGTTTATAGCTGTTTACCGCTAAATGTAATTAACCCCAATACTATCAAATGCTCTTAAAAAATCAGCTTCTGAGCTCAAGGACACGCAAAACTTTTCAGTTATGTAGTTTTAAACATTTCCCCGTCCGACGGTAACTAAACAAAAGAAAATATAAAAAATTTATATTTATTCCAGATCGTGCCTACCCCTATTTACTGGGTTATTAGGTTAGGCTAGGTTATGGCGGTTGTCAATAATCAACAATTCTCAATTCCCACTACAGCCATTTTGAACTTTGCAAGATCTGTGATTTCAACGCATCTAAGGTCTTCCAAGCTATTGAAGAACTACCTACTTTCAATGATAAATTAAAAAACAAAGTCTGGATAGAGCGGGGCACTGACACAGAAAGGGCGTGCAACCGAACGCCTAATCGATAGTGCCCTATTATGACAGATAAAATCATGTTGGCGTTGTGCTTATTTTCAATAGTAAACATGAGTTTAGCATTAAGTACCGGCCACAATTGCCTGGCTGTTCTATAAATGATCTCCTTTCACCATCTGTCATTTGTCACCTTAAGAAGCCTTCCTATTTCGTCAGTTATATCCTCTGCAGGAATTTAGTGTCGAGTTTCGCGATTTCATTGGCTTTACACTTCACCTCTATGTCGCAATGGCTTGGAACCCCTTCCAGTTTTGAGTGAAATGACTCAGCCATCTCGTTGATAGATGTGCAGCATTTCGTGTCTACCACGGAGGTTGTCTACTATTTTTTTAGTGATTTTATTACCGCCTGGATAACAGTGAAAATGTAGGTGTCAACCTTGGATATCGCATCACACTTGACCAGTTACGTAGCCCTGTCAATTGCCATCACTTTCGCTTGAAAAACGCTACAGTGGTCTGGTACACGAAAACTTATGGAGATTCCTAGGTGTTCAGAGTATAAGTCTCCATCAACCCTACCCTCGAGCTTTGAGCTATCCGTGTATAGATGGGTGGACTCGCCCTTTCCTACAGCATCCCGATTCCACTCTTCGCTTGAGTGTAAGAAGATCGTGAAAGCTGTAGTGAGAGTAAAAGTCGGCGTCTTTAGGAATTTCCGAGAACTCCGTAAGTATCCTGCCATTTTTTTTAGAGTGTTCGGTCAAATTACCACACCGATTGCGGTCTGTTTGGCTTGTAGGTCTACCGGTAGTAAGTTCAGCAGGGCATACAGAGCCTTGGATGTTGTTATTATCATTGTTGTACTGGGTTACTAACGGTACTCAAACTTAAAGATAGCATTGCCAATGCGGCCAATAGTAATTGCACAACATTCACCAATACTGTTACGTTCCTTATGAAAAATACCAGAAAAGTCGATTAATGTGGCGCCAAGAGACACACACACACCCACACAAAACACACCAGCGCAATTTCACAGACTAAGCTAAACTTCGTTTAAGGTGAATCGCTAGCAAATGGAATCAGCAAAAAAAAAACAAAACAAAAATATAAAAAAAAAAACTTAACAAAAAAAAACGTTGTGCTCTAGAAAAAAAAGTGTTGAAATAATATTTTTCTTACCACAACACGCGCCGTTCGTTACCTTTACGAGTACCACTGCTACCCCCACTTCATCCACAACCGCACCCCAATCCGCAGCAACCAGTGGATGCAACTAGCTTTTGGCTGGTTTCAAGGATGACGAACAAACTGCTGAAAAGATACACGCTACGAAGCAGCAAAATGCGGTGTAAAAACAATATCGGAGAATGCGTTGCTCGGACGATATTGACCTCCGACAGCGACGCGCCACAAAGCAAACACGCGCGCGGACAACAAGTGACCAACGCGATCAGCGGGTAAGCAGTAAGCATAAATCCAATAGCGTCGTCTAACAAAATGCATAGATACACCTTAGCTGGTATTGGTATGTTGTTCGCCTCTACCCGCCAACGTCCAGCCGCAAAGCGCCACGAATTGTTTATGATGAAATTTACCTGTTGGAAATTAATTTAATGCGCTTTTGTGGCCAAAGCGTTTTTACAGCAATTCATCAGCTTCGCCTCCCACCAACCGACGACAGTGATAGTCAAACGTTAAGGCTTTCGCCAGTGCAAGTTTTTGCTGGAGTGCGGTCAGAGGATTGATTAGTTCAAGTAACCATTACATTACTGCTAGACGTTTTAGATAGATAGGAGTGCATGCGTTGTATTATGTAAAGGGTGTTTTTGTGTGTTTTTTTTTTTAAGTGAAACTTCTTAAGCGTTAGCGATTTTTTACATCGCGTCACGCAAGTCGCGTCAGAATCGCGTCACGAAATCAAGGCAAGACTCTTGTATGTATTTATGTATGTATGAGGACATGTTCTACTACAATTTTTTACTAATACTACTACTGCTTTTACTCATTTCTACTTCTATTTGTCTAATCATACTACTCATTATTGCTACTATTTTTAGTAATTTCTACTACCCCCTTTTCCATGTACTTGTTTCAATTACTACCACTATTTTTACTAATCTTACTGCTATTTTAACTAATGTTACTACTAATTACTGCTACTATTTTTATAAATTTTTACTACTATTTTTATTAATTTCTGCTGATATTTTTACTATTTTGTACTACTTTTTTCCTTATTGCTACTACTAATTACTACTACAATTTTTATTAATACTACTACTATTTGTACAAATTTCTACTACTATTTGGCTAATCATACTACTCATTATTGCTACTATTTTTAGTAATTTCTACTACCCCCTTTTCCATGTGCTTGTTTCAATTACTACCACTATTTTTACTAATCTTACTGCTATTTTAACTAATGTTACTACTAATTACTGCTACTATTTTTATAAATTTTTACTACTATTTTTATTAATTTCTGCTGATATTTTTACTGTTTTGTGCTACTATTTTCCTTAATGCTACTACTAATTACTACTGCAATTTTTATTAATACTACTACTATTTGTACAAATTTCTACTACTATTTGACTAATCATACTACTCATTACTGCTACTATTTCTAGTAATTTCTACTACAATTTCATGTAGATTTTTTCTGAAGAGAATCCTAAAGAAGTGTTCCGAAGAATAATTCTCTAAAACATTTTAATTCTTTCACGACTGTCGAATATTTTTTTTTGCAAGTTTTCTTCTAGTTAGGGCCAAGACGAACACTTTTAGGGGGGAGCGCTTACGGGTTACAATATGCTACGAAAATATTTCCCATGGGATTTTACGCCATATATCGGAATCTTTCATTTCGCCCAGACATATACTTGAAACCTTTTTTCCACATGTTTGAAAGCACCTTAGACCGAGTATATGCAGGTTCTACTTTTGTATGGATGTTCTTTTATAAAATACTAATAAAACCACGATCTTTTTACCCCGGTCTGTCTTCAGTTGCCTCAAAATTGTCACACAGTGTAATTTGTGATGTGCGTCTTGACATTGTACGTTATGAAAAGTTTTTTCATCGCAGGAATGTACTCTGAGGTTTGACATTACCTGTCGAGGGGTGACCGCCATTATTTAAAAGGAAAAGCTTTTATCTAGGTTCCCTTCCATCCACAAAAGTTACTGTCCGATATGGTTTTCATGCCGAAGGCAGCATTGATCCATACATTTTAAAAGATATAAAGATATAGCCTGTCAATTGGTTGCCTAGGTCAATTTGTTATAAGAGTGACTATCCTGGCATACGTTGTGCAAAATTTGGCCAACAGTATGTTCTTCATATGACAAGCTCCGGTATATGGTGATCCGAAATTGTGTTCAAATAGTAAATGCCATAAAATTTACAAACTATAAGTAATAAATTTCATTTATTTTTGTGGATTGGAATTAATGATTTTTTTTCAATTTCGACTTAATAAATCATATATTTCATTTATTTGTGACAGTTATTTAGAAAAACTCAACTATACTAATTTCATAGTTCTACAAAATCAAAAAAAAAAAAAAAATCCACAAACTTTTTAAGTCAAGCGGTTCACAAAAGTTTCTGGTTTTAATATATCCTTGGAAAGAATGATGTGGTCAATTTTTAAATCCATATAAATAGCAAGGACACGTAGTGTAACTTCTTTGTGTGCCATCTAAAATAGATATGTACAACTTTGAGACCAGCCACAATCTGCCACTGATCCTCCCTATACCTAATTAATTCCAATATTACTTAATATTATTAAACTTGTTAATATTCGAACGACGTTAGGTTTATATTTCATGGAAGTAGTTTTAAAAGAACTGTGAATGATAATCCGTTGCTTGACACGGGAACCCAAAATCTCCGTTTGCCTTTTAGTTATACCTTGTACAAGATAATGGTAATCTTAGTTTAAAACTAAATGTCCTTCGGTCAATGGTGTACTGGTTTGAAGAAATTGTTCATTATTTTCTTCGTCAAAGCTTTCATCACTAGATTCAGATACATCCATTTTCTATTTGAACTTTTTGATATTTTTTAAGTACTGGATTTTATACCAATATCTCAAATTTTGGGTTCATACCGTGCACTTTTCCAAGAACGAGCGAAAATAATTAAATACATTAATAATAGACTTATTACTTTTTAATTCAAAACGATGGCGAATGAACCGTTGACCAAAACAAAACTCTTAATTAATTTAATAAACGAAGACTTAATTTCTTTTTAAATTTTAAGAAAAAGTGCTACAAATATTAAAAATATAAAAAATAATTTACAAATTTCAGATTGACTGAAATTTTTTTGCACATATTAAAAGTTTTTTGCGCAAAAGTTATTATTTATAAAAAATTTGCTCACATTCTTCTTTCTAAAGATTTATCAACAAACGGCGATAATGAAAGTTTTGTAGATGAGGTTTTATAAAAAAGCTGAGAATATGAGAGCGTTTGAAAAATTTCAAACACTACTAGGTCACTCGAAAAAAAACTATTTTCACTAGTGCTACTACTAATTACTACGACTACTTTTATTAATTTCTACTACTATAAAGAATTTTTTGCTCTTAGCTCGCATACTTAGATGAACGCGTGTTCTTTATTTTGTCTTTTGCTTGGAAAATAATTATTTTTTAATTTTATTTTTTTCCGGTTTTTATTGAGTTTTGTGTTTTACTATAATTATCGATTAATATTTTCTTATTTAAACTATAACTTATCTTTTAAGCAATAAATAAATCACAAAAAATTACTTTAATAAGTATTCTTATTAAATAAAACTTCTAATTACCACCATTAAGGATACTGCTTTTTTTCTTTTAAATAAAATTTCTATACCTCTAAAAACAACACCCATTACATACATATGAATGAATGTACGAGTGCATTTATGTTAGCAGCACTCCTAAATAAATTTGTTTGCTTGTGCTGATGAGTTTGCCACATAAAAAATTAATTATGATTTCAGTTTCAACAAAGTTTATAGCGATATTTATATTTTTCTCATCTACACTTTACTTTATGAACCGCATAAAATATTTGCTTCAATCGTAGGTATCCTCATAGCTACAAAAAAATTTCATTATCTACATTTTCTGCACGCCTTAATTTTAATCGAAATTCTTACCACAAAAATCTCTGCTAATTGTTTAGAAATTGAATTTTCTACTCACACTCTGTAGCTACTCCGATTTCATTAATTTATGGCCGAATACCAAGTACACGGGCAGTTATTTGTACGTTGCCGTAATTGTCAGTGGCATTAGTGAAGAGAAACGGTCATTTGTCACTCCCTTTTATGTGGCATGCCACACACAAATATTATATAAATATATATTTAGCGTAGCGCCTACTCAATTCAATTCGTTTTCGTTTATTTACAAAGTTTTTAATAACATTAACGATTAACATATTAATTAGCGCAAATTGTTTATTTAGGTTGGTGCAAGTAAATTAGACGGCGCTTAAATTTCGTTCTGTACAATTTGGTCTATAAGTATGAGAAATTTTGTAGTCCGACGAATAGCGCAAGAGATTTATATATGTATGTAGTTATCATTAAGTCATTATTCCAGGCATTTTAATAAGCAATACAAAAGTTTGGATGGTGTTAAATTAGAATTTAATTTATTTTTGAATAATAACCATAATAATCTTAAATTTATAATTACGAAAGTGCTTTAAATCATTTAAATTCTTTTTTGCACAATTTCAGGTAGCCTATGAAAAATGTAACACCTCACAGGCAAAGCAATCATGGTGAAAATATAGCGCAAAAGTCACACACACTGCTCAGGCGACAAAGCCAACAAAGGTGAGTATTCGATTAAAAATTTTCTCAACATTATTACCAAAGAACTACCGTTCAACTCACCACACACAAAAACAAATTGGATCTAATCCGATTCTAATACATATAAATCAGCAAAAGTCCAATTAGTTCTGGTATGTTGGATTGGACGAGATTTTCTGTTAGAGGAACGATAGGATGGGGTGCAACTTCTTTGTAATTTACGTTCTTTCTAATTACTTTTTAAATATTTCCTAAGAAACTGACAAATCTCAAAGCGTGGCAGGGGCATCTTAACAGCACAATTAAAACACAAACAAGAAAGAGTCCAAGTGCGAGTGCAACCGAACATTAAATGCGAGTACCCAGGGCAAGTTTTTATTTAAAATAAACATTTTTTGTTGTAGTATGCAATCAAAAAAGTTAATCTTGTATATAAAAATGTATGTGAGTCCTTCATATGTGTCCAAAGCAGACCTGTTAAATAATGATTATTAATCTTAATCATTGATAATCAAATTAAATTTTTTGTTATTTTTGTAATAATGGATTAATTTTGATAATCGAACATTTTTAGAATAATTAATCGATTAGGATTTTATTTTATGTTCGATTAATGAGGATTAATGAGGATTTATTTCGGTTTTCAAGTTTAATCCTAGGATTAATCAAATTAATCAAAATTTCAATTTGATTAAAATTTTTGATTAATTGCGATTAACGAGGATTAATAGCAAATTTTAAATATTTCAACATTTAATAAATAAAGTACATAAACTTAATAAATAAAAATAATAATAATAACAATTAATTTTTAAATTTTACATTGGCTTTGAGTAAGACCAACTTTTCAAAGCAATTGCCTTTCAAAGATCCACGCCGTGGAGTATTTACTATTCCGGCAAAGAAGAATAGTCTTTCTATCGGTGCTGAAGAGATTAGAGGTATATTGAAAAATATTGATGCTTGCTTTAACAAGGGACATCACTCCCAAACATATGGTCAGTCAGAAACATCACTGATGTATGCGTAAAATTAATCGGAAACCACGCGTTCTACATCAATTTGGTCTGTTTCCATATTATTGGTTTCCCTTGCTCTATCGTCATTTAAAAAATTATGTAATTATATATAAATACAAAAAATATTCCAAAACATATACTAGATTTTACCATCATCATCAAAATCGAAAAAGCTCGAACTGTGTTTCAAATCATTACTTTTTAAATTATTTTGAATAGCGAGATTTGATGATTCCGCGAATCTACATATTTCTTGAATTGCCCTTCTGGATACTATTTCCTTGTTTATGCCAGTTATGGATCTTTCCAAAACAGGCAGCCACTTCATTTTAACTTCTGGAGCCAATACAGCAGCTGTAATTGCAATATTTGCTTCAGGGGATAAACTAAAAAAATGTCAAATCGGCTCCACAGGACCAGATCAATTCTGCAGCGACTGAGCTTAGGTGGAATTCCTTTTTACTCAGCTTTTGCAATTTGTTGCTTAATGTCATGACTACAGGTAAAAGGAGTCCAAATTTCACATTTAGTTCCCCCTGAAGTAAGACTTTCGCAATCGGAGTCATCAGCAACTTGTATGACTCCAAATATTGAACGTCACTTAATGAAAAAGGTGGCAAGCTTAATTGTTCGCATTAAGCCTACACTTATGGTGTATTATTTTTGTAACGGCATCATACAAAGAGCTCCACATTGTCACAACGGGCACAATCAAGTTTGATCCTAAAGAAGCGACAATAACTTCTGATGACTTTGGCCAGTTGCACTTCTTCCAAAGGCTATTACATTTTTCAAAAATCTGAAAAATATTTTTTTTGGTTATTTTGTTTCCAAGTCGTAAACGAATAATTAACTTTACCATTTTGTGTATAAGAACAAAACAATCAAAACAAGTTGTCAATATGTTTTATCATTTATCAATATATAATTTTTTTTTGATGAATTTATAAAAAAAAACACAAAATTGTAAAATTTTTTAATTTTAATTAATATTCAAATATTTAAAATTTGTAATTAATCCTCGTTAATCGCAGTTAATTAAAAATTTTAATCAAATTGAAATTTTAATTAATTTGATTAATCCTAGGATTAAATTTGTAAACGAAATAAATCCTCATAATCCTCATTAATCGAACACAAACTTTAATCCTAATCGATTAATTATTCTAAAAATGTTGTCAATATTTTTTATCATTTATCAATATATAATTTTTTGGATGAATTTATAAAAGAAAAACACAAAATTGTAAAATTTTTTAATTTTAATTAATATTGAAATATTTAAAATTTGTTATTAATCCTCGTTAATCGCAGTCCTAATCAATTAAATTAATAGAGCAGTTTATATAATTGATTTTTAATTTTAATCCAGACTTAACAGGTCTGGTCCAAAGCGTTCAACCGACCTTTATGAAATTCTTACAGTAGGCTCGTTTGGTATCTTGGTACAACAAAGGATATACATATATAAATTTGGCAAACTGGACGATGCCACGCGCTATACAATAAAGAAAGGCTTATTCCATATAACTCCGCAACTATTTGACGCAAATGTACAATAGTTGGTGCATAGATCCTATATATCAAGCTAAATGTTGTTTGTCGGGGAAAATGCGGACTCACGCTCCCATGTAAGACAAAATACTATTCCCCATTACTTCCCAGCTATTTGACGTAGATATATGATATTCAAAAATACATATTTTAAGCCGAAATGCACTGTTCGATGTTTGGCCGAGCTTCTCCTAGAATTTGTCGTTCCGGAATATCCCGAGTGCAGACCGCATGCACTCGGCTATGATGATCCACTGCAACGGCTAAATTAAAGGTTGATTATTTAAAGTCAGTAGTCAGATTTTTTTCCTGTCATGCCTATAGTTAGCCTCTGTCACATGTAATATCCCAACTTTACCATAGATTGGTTGCAGTTCAATTTTCGGTCTCCCCTTTTAGTACCCTCTATTATTTTGGCTATTTTTTTTTATAAAAATATATGTTATTTCACTACAAAAATGATTTAAATCGTAGTTTAAAATTTTATGGGGAATTTTCATCCTGACAATATGCGTATATCCTAGAGTTACGAAATACAAAATATAATGCACCAGAATTTTCCGAAAATATTTGTTTATGCAGTTTTATAGCCCAATAAATTTTGGTATAATAAAGTATAAATTTGAAGTGGCTGAAAATCGCAGTTTATTTTTTGTAGGTTTTTCATTTCTTACAAGGTGTAGCGCGGTTTCCCTATAATAAATATTTCGAATTTGTGCACCACGGTCACAAAATTGTTTTTGCAAAATTCTGATTTAACATGGACACAAGTTATTTTACTTTTAAAATACAAATTGTTTTTTATTATTTGATGCAGAAGGCAAATGTCAATCGCTTTGTTCACATCACAAATACAGGTTACGCTCTTTAATTATCTGGTACATACTCCTAAACATCCAATAACTTCGCCATTTGTCAACCGATCTAATTTCTTATACACCTATTAGAAAACTCAAACCAGTGCAATTTTAATCATGGACCGCTTCACCGTAAAGAATACGACAAAGCAATCGGCCGAATTTCGGATGCAAGCTTTAATGTCCGACGAGGAGCATTACTAACCAAAATAGCCGCATTTGAGGGGCATAAAATCTTCCCGGAAATCATGAAACGCTATTACTCCGTGATCAAAAGATGAATTTTTGAGTTCACGTGTGCGCATTGGGTAATTTTTCTTTAAGGAATGCACATTTTGTGTGTCCGAAAATTAATGTAAAAGGCCTGACTGAATTCTGGTTTCAACAAGACGGGGCGTCATGCCACAAAGCAAACCAACCCATGCGGTTTTTACAACAAAAATTCCATAGACATGTTATATCGAAAAGAGGTGATATTGGCTGACCATCAAGATCCCCCGATTGTACCACCGGAGTTCTTTTTGTGGGGTTATTTAAAGATTAGGGTTTACGCAGGAAAGCCGATGACCATCGACGAGCTCAAGACCAAATAACGTGCTGAAATAGCCGTCATACCGAGATTTTCAACGAATTGATGGCAAATGCCCAAACAAGAGCACAGTTTGCGGTGGTCAATAATGGTGGTAATTTAAGCCATGTTATTTTCAAAGGCAGTCCACACAAACTTTAATGGGTTGAATAAATAAAAAAGAAACTCATTCTTTAAAATATATTGTATCTTTCAAAAGTTATTCAACATTATCATACCGGGCAACTGAGGTGCATGTTTGGTTAGGCCAGTATTAGGAGGCCCATTGTATTACCACAAGGAAAAATTTGTAATCCAAGAGGAAATTACCCCTCACCAAACCATTTTGCCTCGCTGATGAACCTCAACAGGCAATTTACCTCGGTGCTTGAAACTTCATTAAGGTCTTCCAAAAACGGTGATCCCAGATATCGCATTCTGCTTTTACACAGTGCAGGACACTTACACAGTAAATGCAAGATCGTTTCCTCCTCCTCGTCATTCTTGCAGTGCCTACATCATCTTTGGAAGGGTACTCCCAACCTTTCAGCATGTTTCCCTATCAGACAATGCCCTGTTAGAGCCCCGATGACGTTGGAAATGTTTTCCCTTCTTAGAGAGAGAAAGCTGCGCGACCGTTTCCGATCCCATTTAGGCCACGTCTGCCTTGAGGTTCGTCAGGTCGTATTTTGCCTCCATCTGTTGTCAGCTTGTTTATATGTACAATCTCTGAGTAGCAGTTTGCAAGTGGCAAACGGCATACCAAAGCGTTCTTTTTCTTGAAGAATCTGCTTGGTGAGGTGCAAGTTATAATAATTAGAACTTAAATAGTTAAAGCACAACCAACATAATAAAACCTTGATACAACAGCGATGGTAAGATATTGAGCAGATTGCGGATGGGAAACTTTGAAAAAAACATCGTTGAAAAATAACTATATCTTGTGCCGGCTTTCAGATCCCAAAGTCAAAATTCCATATAGGTTTAAATAAGAAATATTTAGGTAAATGTTTAACGAAAGGAATTTATCATTTTTATCGTAGCAGCAGCGTCACCTATCGGTCTAAGGGTACGAGTATCATCTCTCTCAAATAGAACCCATATATACTCCCCATATTTTTAAATCGGTTGGATGATTTCGGTCTTTGCGTAAAATATAATGGTGTTTATACATTAAGATTTAATTGGTATTACTTAGACAATGGTTTCATAGGTAATATGTAATCATTTAAATGATTTTGTACCACTTTCTTTTTTTTGGTATGAGGTTTCTAATTTCGACAACAAACGCACTATTTGCCCAAATCCTTGCTATAGAATAAAATGGCGTTAGTCGAAACTTAGCTTTATTTGATTGAATATAGACTCCCCATCACAGATACCATAATAATGCCAATGTCGGCAATAACCTATTTTATGCTAAGAAGCAGTGTATGTGGATTTCTATCTATTCGAAATAAAAATTGAGCTGAAAGAATATGTTAGGTTAGGTTAGAGTGGCTGTAACCGTGCAGACCACAAAGACACATTTAGGTTAACAAAATCCATTGTGAAATCGCAAGCGAGAGTCATGAATTTTCTTCCTCCCTTCCCTTAGAAGGTGAACCACCGAGTTCGCCTTACGTAGCACAGCAAATCGGGAATGCTTGCCGGGCTCAGGACGGCCAAACAATCTAGAAAGTTCCGATTTTAAAAATTGTTATCAAGTCTTGATCAAGGCACGACGGTGGCAGAGATAGTGTTCTCTTCTTCCTAATCTCCGCAACTTCGACAGAAATCGTTGATTAGGCATTCCAATATCTTTTCGTGTATGATTATAAGACAGTGCTTGCTTATTACCCCAACCATTAGTCTGAGAGAAGGTCGGTCCTGGCAACGGACGTTGTTTTATCAGAACAAAAAGATTTAATAGCCAATTGGTTGTCGAAGTATATAGTGATAGATCCGTCTGTGGGAGCAGCCTCTACTATGGCATTTAGCTTTTAAGTTCCGGTAAGCGAAAGTAGAAGTTCAGGGCAATGTTATTGAAGTGAATTCTACCCTGAATCTACGAGCACTGCGGTCTTAATGTGGGAGTGGATAGCTCAGCAGGATCGCCTGTGTACGGTGTTGCGCTTCGTCCCCACCCTGCAAAATGCTCAAATGCTCAGGGAAAAAATAGCTGCTTGAAACTTTATTTCTTAAGCGAGCTTTGTCTCGGATTTAGAGTTGACAACGATCGCTTGTTTTCTGTACACGTACGAGTAGATACAATATGATTGCATTTCCACCCCCACCACTGTCTCTTAGTTTGCATTTCTAAGCACAAGAAAATTTGGATGACTCAAACGGCCATCTAATAAATATACCTAAACTTATTTTAACTCAATTTATGCAAAGAAATTCAAGGCGAAAGTCAAAGTGCGGCAATCAATAAATTTTACTTAGGCTACTGACGAAGAAACCAAACAAATCCCAACAAAATGCTAGGTGGCAGCCACTCAATTTAAACACTAACGCAATCTTCATAAATATAAAACAATAACAACAAATTCTTTCTAAAATAAAATGGAAGTAAATTAAATTTGTTACGTCGTGAAAGTGAAGGAACAAAAAAAAAACTTAAAAGTCCAAAGAAGAGGTGCAAACATTTTGGCCTCTTAGAGAAGCCACAAGAAACACTCAATGTACATATATAAGTAATGTAGACAGTGTAACAACAACAAAAACAATAACAACGCGTTTTACATAAGCAGCAAAATTTGTGTAGAAAAACAACAACAAATACTTCATTTATGTATAAGTAAATATATTTTGTAGAATTAAGTGGCTTGAAAAAGTTTTTCGCATTGACCTGTTGTTAGATTGTTAGGTCAAGAAGCTAAAACTTTCACCTCAACAATATTTTGTTTGAAGATTTCTTACACGCCGCCCCCTTCGTTGCACCAGGGAGTGAACGAACAGACTTGCCTAAGTTTGTAAGTATGTGTGTATGTATGAGTGAGTATGTATATTATATTCGAAAACACCTTTTAACCGAAAAGTTTTGCTGTGTAACACCCGAAAACATTTGTTTTTTGTACTCAATACTTACATACACAAATACATATGTACATACAAACCGACCAACGTGGAATGCCTATAAAGCTTACAATGATTTGTTACGAAAGATTATTAGGGATGCGATAATGTTGACGGTGGATGTTTGGAGAATGCCAATGTGGTTGGTTGGTTGGCTATTTGACGACTTCCTTTGAAACATTCTCCTCCAGCCAAAGAGGCAAATTTTAAGATGGACTTCTATTATTCTCAGGTTGCTAGTTGCAACTGTTCCTCCAAAGTCGCTACAATCGTTGTGCAATAGAGAGGAAGCTGTGTTAGTTAGTGTCAGAGTTGGGGACTTTAAAGTTTGACCCGGCAAAGTTTTGCAAAAGGATATTAGTGGCAATCAAAAGTTGCAAGAAGTATCTACAAATTGAATTTGTTTACACAAACGAAAATAAATCTCTGGTGTGTGAAATAGCGTTGGATAGTTTTTGTTAATAGAATTTGGAGAGAAGCATATGTTTATTAAATTGACACGCCTTGAATTATGGTAAACAAAATCTCAATAGGCTTAATGCGATATGGCAGATAAACTTTATAAACTTTATTTAATTGAGCAGAACTAAATTTCATTTGTATAAAATATAAACGTTATTTATGCCGGTATTCTGTAAGCAGCATCTAGTCACTAATTGACACTTTTCGGTGGTGAGATTGATTTCGAGACTATTCGGTATTCAGTAAGCCATCTCAGGGCTCTAGTCTAAAAATTAAGTCATTAATTTGTCAGCTGGTCCTGAGCGGGTCACAAAATTAAGAAATTGAGGAAAGTATGGAACAAACGCGATCAATGAAGTAGCACTAGATTTGCCCCTTGGTCGTACGCAATATTTTACTTCAATATGTTCGGGCTTTTTTATCGAATGTACATATAGATGAGTAGCTGGATTTAGCGATTGTTGATAGTTCCAACTTTTACACATATTTTAAATAATCTATTCATATAAAATGCAATAGTAAGAAATTTTGAACGGTTAATTTGAATGTTAAGTTTACGATAGTCATATTGTTTTAATTTTTAAAGAGCAATAATACTGTTGACAAAGATTTTAAAAAGTATATTGTGTGCTATCGATGAACACATTTTCATTTATATTGATTGTGCATCTCTAGCTGAACTATTGCTTTTCACCACAGTGTTTGGTGAATTTTTTCATGACTGTTGCTTACTGAATACGGGAATCGTCTCAAGTCACAAAAATATATCTAATTGAAAGTCTGAAATTTAGTGACTTGAGATGAGAATGAGTTACAGAATACCGGCACTATTATTATAAAGCGGCAAAACTGTATGCCAGCCCCAAAATGGGCCGGGTTTGATTTGTATTTTTTTAAAGGAAACCTATCCAGACCTCAGCTGGGTCTGTAGAACTTAGCTAGCACTTTTTATGCCCTACTATAGTTTTCATGTCCTGGCTTCAGTTTTTTGTTTTTTGTTTTTCAGAAAAGTGGAAAAAATTATTAAAATAATTTTCAAAGCAAACCAGAAAAATTTCACGAAAAAATTTTTATATAACATTTTAATCTTTAGTTCCCTTCCAGTAAGTGTCATTTTGACTCCTACTTCAAGACACCCATCAAAAAAACTTATTTGGAAAGTCTTTAGAGTGTTGCAATGGTCTACAAAATTAGTCTTAGGAAAATATTTGTAAAATAAAAAATTTTAAATAGTTTCATATAAAAATTAGGAGACAGCGGGGGTTAACTTACAATGTTATTGTTAGTGAAGGAAAGCAGAAATACATTTTGACTGTTTCATACAGATATACTTTTTGGATTTTCTCCGACTTTTTTGTTCCTTGTATAAAGATTTCCTCTAGCGACATACCAAATTATAAGGATATCCATTATTTTTCCAATAAATAATTTAATTAATCTGTATCTCGCGTTGTATTGGGTTTCGTTATATGTAGTCCGAAAGATAAGATTTCGTGCTAAAAAAAACTTCCCAGACAATTTTGTAATGACTTGACTCAGTACGCAAACGATGGCCAAGCCAAGCAAGATTGACGGTCAAAAAGGTTTTGCTATGTGTTTGGCGAGATTGGCAGGGAATCATCTACTGCGAGCTGCTTTCTTATTGCAAAAACTCTTAATTTGGGCCTATACTGTCAAACAAAAATTAGAACGTCTGAAGGAAGCAATCGCCCGGAAGCGGCCAGCTTTGACCAGAAGGATAGGAAATGTGTTCCATCAGGACAACGGTAGGTCATATATATCGATCGATAGTGATTCGCCAAAAGCTCCGGGAACATGGTTTTGAAAATTCTTATGCATCCACCTTGTAGTTCGGACATGTTTATGGTGAACAATCTTGCTGGCAAAAAATTCGCCTCAAGAGAAACTTTTGAAAAACGATTGTCCCTGTTTTTTGCCAATTCGGACGAGGATTTCTATGAGAGTAGTATTATGAAATTACCTTCAAAATGGCAATAAGTTATCGAACAAGTTGTTACATATTTTTCCTAAAACGGATCATCGCAACTATGCTAAATAAAACCTTCAATTTAATGCAAAAATAATGGATTTTCTTTTACCTGACCTTACATTTTTGAAGCATTTCTTGATGTAATGGTCAAAACGACGCTTTTAGGTGAGCGCTAACATGAAATTGTTGCACGGTGTTATGAAAAAAGCCTTGGAGTCCAACTGGCTTATGTGTATTTCTTAATATTTGAGGGGCTATGGCTGGGAAAAATATTTAGATTGCTTCATAACTATGCCCATGTCAAAAAGAAAGTCCGACCGAAAAGGCTGTCTTTAGCAATGCAACGTTAAGGTGAAGGCAACAATAGAGCTGACTGTCTAGCAAACCATAAATTCTACTCATAAGATGATGGGAGGAGTCTCAGTTTGCCGACCACTATCATAAGACAAAGAGCAGAATGCAAACGAACTGGTTCATATCTCCCTCTCGCAGGATCGCTGAACGACTTTTAAATCCCAAATACAAAACTCTTATTGCCTGAATGAATGAGATGCTTCTCGTTCAAGAGAAATCAACTCATTAGGCTTTGCATTGTTTGGACAGTAAAATCTAAAGGGCAATCGTTTTGAAGAAGATGGCTTTAAATGGGTTCATGAGCATCGAGTGGATTTTGAATATAACACCTTTTCATTTGATCTCTAGTCCCACTAGTATCTCCAGTCCCACTAGCATATAGTAGAGTATTGTTGGTCTGAATTCAAAGTTTATAGGGTGGCTCTACAGCGAGATCAATCGCGTGACCGTAACTTCATCAGTATTTCCCAAAATTACATATATAGGGAGTGTTTTATGCTATTACAGCAACAACAACAGGGATGTGGGTATATATGGGCCTAGTACTAAACTCGCTATACCGATGGTCATTTGGCTTACCGTGCTAAAGTACTAAGGCTTAGGTCTTAGCAATGTCGACCTTCGCTAGTACAAATCTTAAGAAAGTATAAAAGCAGCCGTTAAGGTCCTATTGGACAGACATATTTCTTTTAATCTGGTAAAGGAGTGCTACGGCACTCTCCAGCTACTGTCGAGGAAAAACACAGCAATGATTTGCGGGGTAACTACCTAGCTACTGCAGTATTGTGGGGAAAGATACCGCAGATGCGTCGACAAGGAAACGATCATCTTCGACCCTCTTGGGGTCTCAACCTTTTTTTGTTCTCTCCTGATGTTGGTACATGTTTGAGTACGCTCAATACAAAATCAGTTCGGGGCATCGTTGGATGGTCTCAGGTTAATAAACGTATTTGGCTTGCCCTTTTGTCGTGGCGTCGCAATCCTACTGAGCCCTTTAAGACTGCTGCTGTGTTATTTCATCAGCCACAAGAACACCGGCCATGCCTGGAGGTTGAAGCGAGGAACATATACTGTGTGAGTGTCGGGCTTTGGCAGAATTATTTCGAATATTACATGTGCAACGACTGCATGTAGGTGAAATTACCATAGAGCCTTCTCCTTCGTCGAGCTCGATTATACAACATAAAATATTACAATAAGTTATTTATTGTGAAAACTAAAGTTTTTTGCAATTTAACTCGAAATAAGTGATACGCTGAGAAGCTGCTTGGAACTGGCTTAGGCTGGTAACGCAATAAATCAATAGAAATAGCAGAATGCAGACATTTCACAGACAACAAGTCAGTTGCGAACAACAGCAGTGAAAACATTGAAACGAAAGGTAAGGAAAGGTACAACAATACCACCAGCGAACAGCAGCAATCGGCTATGTAAGGAAAGAGGAAAGCAAAAATGATTGATATGTCGCGCGTTGTTTTTGTATTCTGACTATGATGATATGGGTGTATTTGGGACACCCTATACCCACCTGCCACATCTGCCACACACGCCCCAACGTTTGCGGCTAACCAAAAGAACCGCAATGAGCTAACATCATCACGTCAATATCATCAACAAAACCACCGTCACCAACAATAACAACAGCAACAACAGCAATGCGTACAAGATATATGTCGACCAGTAGATGGGATTATATTCTACGTGGGTATGTGTGTGTGGGTGTGTGTGTGTGTGTGTGTTTTATCCCCTTAGCCACCACAACAGAATGCAATAAGGATAACACAATGAGATAACAGCAGCAACAAAACCAACAACACTAGCGTGCATTTAAGCAACAACAATATTTTGGTTGTTTTTTTTTTATTTTTCGTTTGCCTCTGGTGTCGGTTTGATTGCCACGACAGCAGACATAACTCATATTAACACTTTCATTGCAGCACTGAAAATTTTAGAGCATGTTGCCTTTGTTGTTCTTCATCTTCTTCTTTTTATTTTTATATTTATTTTTTTCGTTTTATGGGTGACAATGACAATAATGACGCTTCCATTTACTACCTCAATATGTTGCCACTACTCCTGTCTATAATTTCGTTGTACTATATACTTCTCTTCTTTTTTTTTTGCCAACACTTTTGCTCCCTTCTACATTGACGGTTTTCTCACTTTCAGTCTCGCAGCTTACTCGGTATCATATTCGTATTCTCTGGCACCTCTCGTAACTTGCCTGAAGTTTAGCGTTTGTATTGTTGTCGTCGTGGTGGAGGCGATAAAATGAGATTAAAAGTGACTTTGTTAAATTGTCAAATATCAATCTGTTGACACATCATCGTCAGCCATGCCAGCACAGGCGCGGGTATTGTTATTGCAAAATTTTTGGAAGTTACTAAGGTAAACAGTGATGTGTTTTAAAGAGTGAGAAAGACAGACTTCTTGCATCGGTTAATAGGTTGGAAAGAGAACATTTGGCACACTGTCTAGTGAAATTTTGTACGCTATTAATACCAAGTGTCCCTTATTTGCTCTGAGTTCAGACTTCCTATTACACACTGCCTTTTCTCACCGTTTTTGAGTCAACCCGGACGCCGAATTCGTCTATAGGATAGTCATGGTAATCGCACGAAGAGACAGTACTTATTTGAACTACTTATGATGGCATTTTTTTTACGATAGACTTTTTTTAGGTGGATACGGTTTCGCATAAAAAGTTGTATCGAATGTTTTTGAGGTGTTTTAATTGAGTGATATTTTTAATTTTCAATTAACTACGGCTATAATGGTAATACATTTTTGCGAGCAATGACGGATCGAAAAGTACATAAAATTTTAAAATATGAACTGTTAAAATAATGTACCACATCTGAACGCTCATATTTACTAGGCAGTGGTCTTCCAAGAATGGCATTATACATGTCTGCAATTTCCGGCACGACCACTTCACTCCATCCAAAAAGATTTAAGGTAAATTTACTTCACTCTTTTCTCTGCTCATACAAAAACAACGTGATTTTCGCAATATTCTGAAATTAAAACCGCAATACAAAAAATGTTGTGGCTATGAAACCAAAACACAAGATGATCGCTCAAAACTATAACTTTATTTTGCTGAAAATTTGAATTTCATTAAAATTGCTATGCTTTTCAAGTTCAGGGAAAAATAACTCAATTTGAAAAAATAGGGAATATCTGCAAGCTCAAATAAAGCACAGTTATGCTTCAATTGGAAGATGGGGTTCTTCTTAATAATAATAAAAAAAATTAGCGCTTACACCATACAGCATGATATTTGGTCGAACCTCTTCAACAATTTGTGAGGTGCGTCTTGATGTTTTAATACAAATTTAGGCGTCTACAGTTTGCGCCGACTCCGGCCAAGGGGCGTGCGTTATTAGAAAAAAAAAACTCCTAGCGCTGCACAGTGTGGTATTTGACCGGGTTTTCGAGCATTAATTGAGAAAGTTCCATGTAGATATCTTAATAGTATTTGGTATAGGGGAAGAGTAAATAAAAATGTGCATCACTGAATGAAAAAATAAATGAGTGATTTTAAGTGTTATTTTTAATAAAATATTCCAGAAAAGTAATATTTTTATAATGGAATCTTCAACCTCAGATATTGTACCTATCTCTGAATGCAATTTGTTTTTGCGGAATATGTGTATAAATATTTTATAAAATTATGTGTTTTAGTCTTAAAATTGTTAATATTTTAACGAAACAACTGGACGTATAGTTACTTAGGCAGGGCAATGTAGACTAGTAATTTTAATTTCTATATAAAGAACATTTAATTAACTACTATATTGGTAAGAATTGAGGTGCGCTTTTAAGCCTTGTCTGAAATATTTACGTTGTGTGCTTCAATGTCTATGACAAATTGTGTAGCTTTGGTGGATACATCTGCAAAGTAAAAAATGTGGTTATAATAATATATTTGTTTGTTTTGTTTTTTTTTTTTAATTTATATTAAGTTCTCATAACTTCAGATTTCATGAAATATTTCAAAATTTAGAGTCAAGTGCATATCCAGATTTTACATATATTCTGAGACAGATTTGATATTAAATTAATTATTACAAATTCAAAATATGCGGATTATAAAGTATTTATAAATTCTGCATACTACTGTTCATTTCTGTGCGGCAACAATTCGGCTTAATTGACAAAATGACTGCCAGATATGTTGAAACTAATAACACTAATTTTAGATTCTCAATATTGCATGGTGGTATAGGACTTTTTTTTAATACTTCCTTCATTTATCATATAAACTTCCAATACAAAAAGGCATGCAAGGACAGAAGAGGATAAGAAAACTATCTCTAAAACAGAGACATGAATTCAAAAGGGGTTCATGGAGACAGCTACTTTAATTGTTGATCAACCAGAACCCGGATTTTGTACTTTTGGAATACAGAGCTATCGGCTTAAATCACTAATGCTGATTAAGATTTAATAAAAATATGCACACATATCCTACCCATTTCCGTTCGTGTACGCACAATTGTGCGTGTCCGTTTAAATTTTATTATTTCCTTCAATATCTGTCCTAGTGCAATACGACCTGAATAGCACAATTGTGTGAGCTGTTTTCTTAATAAAAAACACAATGGACCGTTTTTGGTGTCCGTTAGTTTTGGTGAATTTTGCTATTTTAATATTGCATTTCAATCATTTGCATAAATGAGTCGGAGGAGTAAGTATGTCAAATTATTTGACTTATTTAAGAAGTGAAATTCATTATCAAAAAAGTATAATAATAATCAAAACACTACAACTTTTAATTCAAAAGTAGTATTCAGTGTTAATTTTGTAACTTAAATTGTTTTTTAGACAGTTTTGTTTCGAGTGCTACAATTGTGCGTATCCTGGAAATAAAGGATAAACTTTTCCCATTTACAGGGGTCAGTACCCCACTGTGCGCTGGATAAAAATATAGTTATATAACGATTAAGTAAAATAATAAGTACATCCGGACGAGTACATAGTATAACATGAAGTCGATTATTTTTAACGGGCTTATCTAAACTTTTGAAGGGATTTGAACGGGAGTTGATTTGCGATTAAAGTCTGTATTATTTGGATACTTAAAATTATTATTTACGAAGCCGTTCCTAAAATTTTAGGGATAAAGTTTTTCTTATTGTAAAATTATGCACACATAAATACACAACATTGGCTTGGAACCGTTTGGTATGAATAATCACGGAAATTCGCAAAGGAGGGCTACAACTAATGGATTTTATGAGTTTAGTCGCACCGACCAAAGGGTGGCAGGGTCAAGTAATGCACATTCCCCTAATACAGATTGAAACATTAATTGAGGCAGTTTGTGTAAAGGAAAAATATTAAATGAGGCTACTCAAATTCGACATTTTTCAATATTGCTCTATATTTCGAGAATAATGAAAAAACCCACAGAATGTATCCCTAAAATATTAGATCTCGATATACTGTATATAGATTGCCATCCGACTTTTTCTAAATACACAAAAAAACGTTTGGTGGTTTCGTCAGATGTTCCAACGAGCGTCAATTCATTTCACTATTATGCCGCGCTATGCGAGCGCGAATTGAATTGACGTTCGTTGGTCGGCCGGTGCGCACCCTGGGACTGAGCGCGCGGACTGGGCATAAGGTTCTTTTAAATCCTATAACTCAAAATCTACTTCTGATTCCATCATTATATTTTAATATGTTTTCCGGAAGACTTTCGAGAAATCGTGTGAATAACAAAAAAAAAGAAAAATCAAAATTGCCCAAATTTATAACACAGCATTGCAAAGTAGAATGAAAACCCACAATTTTACTTTAAGAATATTTTTTTCTATGCTGTACGATTCTCGAGGTTGTGGAGTCGTAAAACTGTGCTGACATTGAAAAAAGGCAGTTCATCAAAAATTTAGAAAATTATAATTCCTCCAAAAAAAATTTTTGAGCGAAAATAAAAAAATACATATGTATGTCTCAATTTGTTTTTGATAAAAAGTATAAGAAAAATATCTCATCGAAATTTGCAACATCGACTGCAAACCTGAGCCCCGCTGCACTAGCTGAGCCCCGCTCGCGCTTCACCAGGCATCGGAAGTAAATTAAATCTAAAACAATTTATTTAATTTGCGAAAAATGTGTATGGCTTTGCTTTATAGCAAACTGTATTGTTGGTTTTCTTTTCCCAATCGCTCAGATAAGCAAATACTGCAGATGTTTTTTCCATTTACTGAGAATGCTTTCAAGCTTCAACCGCATATTTTCAATGGCCGTTTTTGGGATTTATTGATGGAAACAACGCAGGAGTAATTGGATTTCGTGGAACCAACCTATCATTGCATTTGCAACTTCCGTTTCATATTGTTGATTGGATGATTTTTGTAGTAACTTTTTCACTGTGAGGCTTGTGTCAAAGTGATAGTTTATTGATATTGTGAAGCAAAATAATCGTGACATATCTGGTAAATCAAGTGAATTTAAAAATTTGACATATAATTTAAAACATTACAATATTCAATTAATTTTAAATCATGAAAAATATCGATTTTATTAGCAAATGTTCAATGAGCACTTCATAACGAAATGCCAAGAAAATTTGTTGGTCAAAATATTTCTGCTCAAGTAGCTTTGTCGAAGGTTGGAAATTATCTATTGCGGTTTCAATTCATCTAACTATGTACTTTTTATATACTTATAGTTCTATTATATATGAGGATATTTTCATGTGCCGGGAAAGTAAAAATAAATATGCATTTTGCTAAAGACTGTAATTTATGGAGCTTGAGGTCAAGCTTGTATTAGGGATCATATTTATTTTCAGCATATAAATATGTATACAAAAAATAATAAAATAACAGCACTAGCTCGAGGCCATCAGATGGTTTCTTCATAAATTTATATTTAAACAACAACTACAAATTATATACATATCTTATAATTAAAATACTCAAAATTGTATAATACCCTAAATTAAATGAGATATGTTACATAATGGCAGAAAATTAGATATATTATTTTTTATTTAACGATGTTGTGTTAGCGAAAAGCTCCGATGGGACAGCCGTGCCAAAAAGCATTCGCCTTGTATTTGTGAAATGGTGGCATTTATCCAAGATATGTATGTTTAACTGACGTGCAGCAAGCCTTGCAAAAGCAGCAGTATGCATCACCAGAATTTAGCAGGTAACCATGTGTGATCTGAGTATGACCTAAACGAAGCCTTGTGTATATCAAAATATGTTCATGTTTAGTTTGAGAAGAAAAGATTGGGTTAATTTCGGTGGGATTTATAAGCGCATAGTGATGAACGTAATCATTCCACTCCAATAAGGACTTATTATATAGGTATTGATTTATTAGACGTTTCAAGTCAGCTTTTTCAAAAGTTTCAAAATAGAAATCAGGTTCCATATGAACCCTCTTTGCAGTATAATCAGCGAATGCATTGCCTTGAATGCCACAGTGGCCAGGTATCCACAATAACTTAATTTTACTTTCTTGTTTGATGAGCAAGTCTCGAGCGTATGTGACCAACAAGCTGTTATTACTAAAATTTCGAAGGGCATCGATGGCCGATTGACTATCAGTACATATACAGATTTTACCTTCAGCCTTGGAAGCAATTATAGTGGCTTGGTAGATAGCAAAAATTTCGCAGGTGAAAATGGACTACAGTGGTTATCCAGCAGTCCTTTTTTCAAAACCGACAGGTCTTCCAATATAACCGCAAAAGACGTTGAGTAGCTGTTTTTTGAGCCATCGGTAAAGATTAATTTGAAAGATTTTAAGCTTAAAAGTCGTTTGTTCTCCAAAAATATTCGTTGGTACATAAGTGCACAAGTATTTTTTTTCTTCTGACAGCTTTGAAAGCCAAGGCGGGTATTTAGGATAAACTTGACGAATAGGTTTATCCCGGATATTTATTTTCCTGGCAAGAAGAATAACACGATGTTATGCTGAGAGTCTCTTTGGCATTAGCTTCCGATTTGCAGCTTTAAGGACATTAGTATATAGATTATTGTTGTTGCAGTGTAAAACTTTGTACATCAGGCCAGCAGTCATGTAGTCTACCCGTTCGATCACACTAGGGAGTCCGGATTCTGCTTAAATGTTGCATATAGGTTTTGTAGGGAATGCACGTAGGCTTTTCCGCAGAGCAGCATGATATGGAACGCAAAGGAGATTTAAATTACTTTTAGCACAGCTTCCATAAATAGGCAGCGCGTAGTCAATAACAGATAACATGAGTGATTTTACAATATAACGAAGGGTAGAAGTATGTGCAAATGAATTTTTAGATGAAAAGTATTTTACAATATTAAGGCGCTTTGTTAACTTATTTCTAATGTAGTTACAATGAAATTTAAAAGTATATTTGCTATCAAAGAAAACTCCTAATATTTTAATTTGGTTAACATTACTTACATGTATATTACTGTAGCTTAGTTGTATGTTGGGACAGCGCCTCTTCCGACAAATATGTAGGATATTGCATTTCTCATATGAAATCATCGCTCCCGAATCAAGCGACCATACAGAAATGTACTCAAGTATTTTAATAAAAATTGTTCTAACCGCTACCAAGTTATCGAGTTTAGTAAATATTAGAACGTCATCGGCGTAAATACTGTGGTTAATATTGTATTTATTAATAATTTTGCTGATTTCGTCAAAAGCTATTATAAATAAAACCACAGAAAGAAGCGATCCTTGGGGGATTCCATTTTCTAAATTATATTTGTCAGAAAAGGAACCGTTTATTCTAACTATAAATTTTCGGTTTGTTAAGAAACTTTTAACAAGGTTGTATACTCCTACTCTCCATTTTCTTAATTGTCTTAGGACAATATATGCTCCAATGCGATCGAAAGCTTTTTCCAAATCAAGATATCAAGATATGGCACTTGAAGAGAAATGGTCAAAAGATAAAAGTGCATCAACAGTGCTATGACCTTTTTTAAAAGCAACCTGATTAAAATTTAGGAGTTTCTGTTTGGAAGCAAACCACATCAGTCGATTAGCAATAATCTTTTTCAAAATCTTGCTGATACATGGCAACAGGGATTTGGGCCTGAAGTTGGAAGGGTTAACTATTGGTTTGTTAGGCTTAGGTATAGGAGATACACAAGCACATTTCCAACTTGGAGGAATGATGCCAGAAGAAAAAATGCAGTTGTATAAGTTTAATATTCTAGTCTTAATCGAATCAGATAAATTTTTTATCATAACATAATTAAACCTGTCATGCCCAGGAGAGGTGCCTTTGACTTTATTAACAAAATTGTCGAACTCTCGCCTAATGATGGTGTTGTCAATTTCCCTTGCAGAGCTAATGAGATTCTGCAGCGGACAATATCTTTCATTCAAAATTCTAGCAAAGTCATGGGAAAAATTTTTGTCTTCTGAATAATCAGACCAATGTTTTGCAAATGAAGTTGCAATTTCTTTCGCTGAGAAAACGGGTTTATTGTTTATTACAAGCTGTGGTATGGTAAAATGACTATAAGAGCCCGATAGTTTTTTTACATTCCTCCATATTTCTTTAGATGAAGATGATGGATGGATGGACCTTGTGACACTCATAAAGCTTTATTTTTTTTTTGCTTTTTTTGCAAATAGTTTAAATTTGGCATTTGCTGCTTTATATCGCATGAGGTTTTCGCTTGAGCGGAAACGTTTGAAAGTGTACCATGCAGTTTGTTTTATTGTACGTAGCTCAGCTAGTTCCTTATTCTACCAGAGTACACATTTTTTAGTGGAGTATGGTTGTGTTTGGGGAATAGATGATGTAGCTGCATTAAGAATTATCTTTTTAAGCGATGCTGCTTCTTTGGTAATGTTGTGACTGGTGGGATGAAGGTGGTCTTGTTCGTCACACAACAAACTATACTTCTCCCAATTAGCTTTATCGGTTTTAAATTTAGGAATATGTATCTTCCTATTGCTTTTGTTATAGTTTAGATAAAATACAATAGGGTAGTGGTCACTTCCGCAGAGTTTATTTAAAATTTTCCATGATAGAAGTGGGTAAATGCTGGTTGACGA
Source organism: Anomoia purmunda (assembly GCA_951828415.1). NCBI lineage: Eukaryota > Metazoa > Arthropoda > Insecta > Diptera > Tephritidae > Anomoia > Anomoia purmunda. The sequence continues at coordinate 35,893,243 of OX639995.1, read as the reverse complement.
TGCCGTAATATCTACATGGGTGAATTAGCCATATGTTAAGAAATGCGTCGGAGATTTATCATTTAGGACGATTAAGTCCTGAGAACAGATAAATTCCTCAATTACTTTACCCCTCTTATTTTGGACTGAAGATCCCCAAAGCGGGCTCTCCAACCATTAACATCTCCACAAAAAATGAAAGACTGAGCTAATGAGATCAAAATTCACTTAAACTCACCTAGATCAACATTTTTATTAGGTGGAAAATAAACGGATATCATTGTAAAAGTTATATTGGTTTTAATTTCGAATGCAATAATGTTTAAACTAGCTTGAATATGGATTCTTTTATGATAAACACCTTTTTTAACGAGCACACTAGTCCCGTGTTTATTCAAATTATTTGTATTATGGAAATAAGCTATGTAAGCTTGAAAACTGCTATTTCGGAAATCGCCATATTTCCTCATCAGACTTCTTTCTTTCTAGACTTTACCAATGTTCGAACCATGGTATACTCTTCTACCACTTTGAAAAGTCGTTGTTTTCTCATATTATTCCCTAATAAAAAAAACCTGGCCTCGAGATCAATAAATTACAGTCGTTTCTAACATATAAGACCAAAAAATAATAATATTTGCAATTTGCTAAAGTTTTTTTGCTCTTTAACCAGCACTTTTTTATACATTTTAGAAGAACACACTTTCCACTGTTTTTAAATAACTAAAGTATTCCTAGAAATTTCACTTCCATTATTTCAACAATTTTATATAAACTTAGCTTGCGTCCGTTATGTTGAAAATTTACAAAATATTATTTTGAAGTCGAGCTAGAATATTTTGGGACTTGCAAAAACATATTTACTTCGATTCCTTTATATTATGTTATGCGAAAAGGGCCTACGTAGGTTTTCATTGACTGGACCTCTAATATATAAAAGATAATAAATATATAAAAGACAAGCACAAGCATCTTGCTCTTCGCCACATATCGCTCAAACTGTTAATCATTTCAGCCTGAAAGTATGCAGTAAAAATATAACAGTTTTAATATCTTTGTAAAACATTATTTACCTGAATAAAAGTAGATAGTTAGATCCCATGCCCGAACGGGTTTTTTACGTACAGTAACTAATAAACCACAAGTAAAGGTTTTAATAGAAAAAATGTTAAATTTAATCTCACTCAGTAGAATGGGTGATTTTCTCAGTGCACTTGTATGATTGATAAATAAATAGCGCACAAACTGTCAAGATTTTTGGCTGCCCAAATGAAGGAGTTTAAATAAAAAACTTATATCTGAACAATAAGTTGTTTGTCCCCACCTTAATTATTATCACTGTAAACTTTCTACTCTTGTTAAGGATAGGAGTGTTGAATTTAATGTTCTTAGCTATGTATTTAGTTGAGGATTTATGACGTGATATTTCCAATTTCGACAAGTTCCGACAATTCTATTAATCGAATTATAAAAATGCGTCTCTTTTCCTAATTTCTTCGGCTCTTTCTAAAACAAATGTCTATTGTGCGTTTAAACAGGCAAACAGACTTAGTTAATCGAATCAACTCGTGCTGATCATTTTGGTAAACATTTTTTCTTAAAATTACAACCATCGGATCAGAACTATAATTCCATTTTATCATAATTTCTTTACCAAATATTTACATCTGTATATGATACATATGTATATATGTAAATAGATAATTTTGTAAAAATACTGTACTCGAAATACCTTTGGTAGCTTTTTTAACGTTAATTGTCAAAGAAAGAAAAAAAATAAAAATACTGCGATAAACTTCACGCCAATAGCAGACATCATAAACAACACAAAAGACCACATGGATCAGCCTAAAGCAAAACCAATAGATCTCAATGTCCGATGCAACACCACGCAAAAACTATTCCAATCGATTTGTAAAAATATTTTGTACATATACAAACAGATATTTATATTTACATCTGTATTCGTGCACAGACAGGTTCGACTTGATTTGTCTACCGTGGTGCTCGCATTTGGCCAGTAAACACGGAAATCACCTGTAAAATCTTTCGAACAAAAATGTGAAAATACATAAAAAAATTCAACAAAAAAACTCATGTTCACATTTACATTCATACATATGTATGTGCATATGTATTGATGTAAAGGCAACAACATGCATGCCATGCCATGCAAATAGCACACAAAAGATTCTAAATGTAGAAAGTGAGGTGGTGAAACCAACTGTCCGTCTGCGATTTCTTACGTGCAATTGCACAAGGAATTCAGGCGGATTACAACGGGTAAAAGAATTCGAAAATATTGGTGTGTAAGAGTAAAATAGATATAGCTAAGGACGACTATAGAAATCGAATACGCATAGTAGTAAATTTCAACTTATTTATAATACCAGACGGAGGTGACCCACAAGAGTAAGAAAAAATTACAAAGACACAATTACAGTGGATTCCATTTGTAATGTACTCTCTTATAATGGAAACTCTATTATACGAAGAATGCACCAGTTAATTTTCAAATCCCAGTGCCATGAACTTATTTACAATGGACCCTGCTTATAATTTGAAATCAACATTTTCGACCATAGGGATCACTGTTGAATGTGAACGTAAATTTGCATTATTTAATAGAATGCAATTTGGTAGCTTCAAAATCATAAATTTCAGATAACATATACTTATTAAAAAAGCTTAAAAACTGAGAGAAAGAAATCTACTCAGTCAAATCAGAAAATGAATTAATAACGATCTTGTTATTCATCAAACCGTGGCGGATATCGTTTCTAAAAGTTATATCATATACATTCGTTATTTTTCGGGTAAAATATCCGATTCTAAACATATGTGGAATTTTAAGCATGGCCAATCACTGACAGGATGACAATACAGTATATCCAATAGGTGTATAGCTTATAATTTTTATTTTAAAAAATTCTGATTTTATCGCACATTTCAAGGATATTTTAAAATTTTTATTTTGTCGATCAAAAATAAACGTTATTGTGGAATTTAAATGTTTCCGATCATATTGATCGATATTTTGTGATTCTTAATTTTACGATCAAACCTAATCATTAGTATTGGATTTACATTTTTTCGAACGTTTATTATGATCGCAAACAAATTTGTCGGCAGTGACAATAAGAGCAACAACACCAATAATACGATTTATGTTCTATGATCGAAAAAACCAAAATCAAAAAACTTTTATGCAATGACTTAAAACAAATTAGATTCTCAATAAAAATAGGGCCACATTGGCATAGAACTCGTCAATTCATATACATATATGAATTTTGTTGTGAACGAATTTTTCCCAATAATTTTTGTATCCGAAAAAATCAAAATAACGATTAGTTTCGTTCCCTGAATTTAACTGAAGTTATATAAGAGATTTTTCAAGTTCATTGTCATAAGCAAGTTTAAACATAGTTTGGGAAATTTTTCTTAGTTTGGTGCAAAAAATTGGGACACGAAATTTTGATTAGTTTTCGCTATTCGTCTTTTGTTTGTTGTTTTTTTTTATAAAAGTCTAAAACATTTTATAAGAAATACCGCATAAATCCATATTTCACACTGTGTAGAAAACATAGGAAGATTCAACAAAATTTCATCAAATATTCAAACTTCAGATTTTTTTCGAGACTCTACCCGGGTATGAATTCAAATATGCAGCGGACATGTGGACTGCTGTTGATTTCCCTCTTTTTTCTTATGTATATCCCAAAATAATTCAAGTACGATTGTCTGCGGCTATTACAAATGAATTTATGGTTGTTGTTGTTATTGGATATTCTATATTGGTTGGAGATGTGATGATGTCCGAAAAGCAGCTATAATTTCTACCGAGTCAGAGGAAAAAGAGAAAACATTAATTTGATATAAGGAATAGTCAATTTTAAATAAGAAAACGTGAAATGCAAATCAAAAAGCGTCAAATGAAAATGAGAATTCGTCAAATGAGAATAAGAAACGTATTTCTATAACATATTTTTCAAATAGTATTTAAAATAAAATGTTGTTTGAGCCCACCGGGATATCTTCCTTGTTGTAACGACCATGCTCTTTTTGGTTGATAAACTTTGTAAAAAAAAAACACTAATTAAAAATATTTCATTGTAAGACAGTTCTATTACAAAATTCTGGAGCGAAAAAATGCCCAAATAGCGCAGTAAATGTAAAAGTTATTATAAATTAAATAAAAGCGGTGCATGTTCAAACGTCGTAAAAAACTTTTAGAAAACGCCGTAACACTCAAAAAAAAATCGAAACGCAAATTCAATAAAATGTCACTTTTAATAAGGATTTGGATCTGCTGATTTTGAAAATGGCACACTCACTCAAAGTTTTCGATCTCGTCGAGGTTTTGAGTTGCAGTGTTTTTGGAGTTTGATGTTTCATAAGTTTTCCCCAACATAGATTTACTTTTCTAAATATTTTTCAAAAGTCTTTTACTAATCAAAATTCTGAAGACTGTTCTGAATTTCACGTAAAACTTTGATATCAAAACCATTTACTTCATTTCATACTTTTTCGAGTTATTTTTGGCTTTAACCTTTGAGGCAAAAAAGCTAAAACAAGGTTAAAGGTATTTAAAAAAAATACTTGAAAGTGTCCTTTGAATCCTGTTATGTAGAGCAATCTTTGTATGACTATCAGCTGTTTAAGTAAGTACTTGAGATCGATACAAAAAGTTCCTAGCTAAACTGCGAATCGTAAACGCCCTCGACCTAAATATTTATGAGAGTCAACGGAAAGAACGTTGAATTCACCTTAAAAGCTTTTTTCGTAAGCGCACAGGTTTCAATATCATAACGGTATAAGATTTTTGTAGTTTTTTTTTTTATTGAGATGTTATAGCTCAAAATTACTCAAAAAAGTATGCAATTTTTTCGATGTTTAAGAAATTGTTATTTTTTTAATATCTTTTAACTGAAAGTAATAAATGAAAGTTAACAAGTTTTGAAAAAGTTTGAAAATGTTCTTAATCTTTGCATTTAAATGTACCTTTAGAACGGTAGTCCTGGAAGGTTAGTTTGATTTGCCTTCTAGAGTTTTCTAGGCAATAACAAAACATTCCCTAATACAAACCTGGCCTCAAGCTCTATAAAGTATACAGTCGATTCATAAATATAAGGCCGGAAAACAATAATAATAAAAAAACAAGTTTTTTGCCAACATTTTGCAAACTCTTCTTTAGAAGAATAAATTAAACTCATTTTTCGCACACATAGAATTCCACTTATTATGGAAAAGGAGATTATTTCCGGAACAACTGGGCATAACTTTAAGTTTCCGTCTACCTGATTACCGTAGCGGATTTCGGGCGGAGCTTATGGCAATCTAGAAGGCCGCGTCACTGCTACAATGTGATAAGATTCCCCGTGCCGAAATCCATATTTTCACCTTAGGAAAACGTCTCTAATATCAAGGCTAGCTGTGCAGTGCAACCGATCTCCTAACGAGATGGCTGAGACATTCCCAACACATATTGAATGGGTTCCCGGTTACTGCGTCATTTGGGGTAACTGCCAAGCTGATGAGCTTGGACGTCAAGGTACTACTCTACCGGGCAGTGATATTAGTTAGTCACCTGGAATCCCCCAACAGACATGCAAGTTATTGATAAACCAAAAATTTGTTAAAATCGCAAACAACGGGTGGCAGTATGAACCCACTTGCAAAATTGCAAAGACACTCTGGTCAACGATGAGTGACCAACGAACGAAATCTGTGATCAACCTGGGGAGACAGGATATTAAGAAGACGTCTGCCATCCTCACCGAGCACTGTTTGAAAGCAAGGAGTTGTCGTGACATGGAGGAGGCGGAAAACATACATCACCTTCTCTGTCGCTGTCCGGCATAAGCTAGAAGGAGAGCTCAAGCAGTGTGTAGTTATTTCCTTAATAAACTTGACGATCTTAGGTCAGTCGAAATAGAGGACCTAACTAGAATCCTTAGAGATGCGAAGGTTTTTTTTTTAGGGGGACAGAGATCACTCAAAAGCTTAAATGCGGTATCACAACAGTGGGTCATGAACCAAAGTGTCTAACCTAACCTAAGTATGTCTGAAATCAAAAAATAAGGCCAGCAAAATTTTAGTCAAAGGAAACGATTTATTTCTTTCCCTTTTAACAGACGAAATGGAACAATAGATTAAGTCCACTATTAACTACTTTTCTTTTTTCAATTATGAATTTGCAGATAGATAAATTGAACTCTGAAACAGCATACGTTATTTTGACAACCACATAGCAACTCATAACAAACATACTTATGAATTAAGCCGATTTTATAATTTGTTTGTTCGCCATTTTTTTTATTGTCTTAAATTGCCCTACAGATATCGCCGAATGATATTCAAAAGATTTTATGCAAGGAGAAAGTCCCAAAAGCATTTGAAAAGTCGATTTTCAGATTAATACCACATGACCGTTCTTCTCCTATTTAAGCGCGCTAGAAACTTCAAGCCCGTTTTACTTTTTGCAACGAATTTCACGTTAAACATAGCATTTTTTAATCCAAATTGATGCCATTTTTTAAATTTCAATATCTAGCAAAACTCCCTATTTCTGAATGTATTTTCAGATTATTTTTGGTATTTCGTTCTGGGTACAAAATTGCGAACGAATCGTTCCGGCCAAGAAAGCTCTACAAAAAACCACGTATTTTTTTGCAACAGACGCTGTCTACTTTCTGAAAAAATTATTTTGTATTATCTTCAGCTGATTCATTGCTGCCGACTTCGGTTAGGAAACTCTTTCAGATTGTTCTCAACACTTACACTGCGGCATTCAGTAAGTGCTGTTAACTGAGCTCAGGGTCTCCCATTTTTGTTTTTATACATACATATATGTATGTACATAGATATATGTCTTTTAACTATTTTACGCTTTCATACTCGAGCCACCTAAATATTCAGTGAACTGTAATGAAACGAATTAAATGGCACAATGCACAGTCGGAATGCATAAAAGCGCAGAAGTAAACATACTAAGAAATTTGTTGCTTTTAAACTTCAAAAAAAAAAAAAGCATCAATGCAAAAAAAAACCAACTCACGCTGCAAACGAAAGTATTTATGCAGGCACACGGCTATCCAATCAACTCAACCCCCCACGAATTAATCTCGCATATCGATGGCAAATGACAGTAGCAGGGCACCTATCTATATACACAAAGCAGAGCACATACAACAAATGTGGCAAGTGGACATAAAAATTTACTGATTTTTTTTCCACTATATTTCCAATGAAATCTAAGAGATCCGAATGAAAACTACACTCTAGTCATGAATCTCAACTTAGTTGCCACAAGCCTGCTGCAACCGCTGTTTCTGGAACTGCTGCTATGCAAAATGTTGCCATTCGAAAAGAGGAGAGGGGTGGAGGGGATCGAAGCGTCGGCAGATGTTGAACCTGGTCAATACTCGTAACGGAGTCAGACCGCTGGCGGCATTTTTTTCTCGTATTCCCCATTCTTATTGTCATTCGGTACACTTGTTATTTGATTGTTGTTGTAGGTGATATTTTCGCGTTGCCATAGTGTTGCAACAACAGCTAAATATACAAGCGTCGTTGTTACGCAATGAACTGACCCATCGTGTGAACTGGCAACCATACATACATACAGATATCTGGTACATGGGCTCCCTGTAGGAAAATTACTAGTTTCAAACTAACTTACCAACGGTTGCCGAACTAGTCAGCCTCGACATCAGCATCGCACGATTTCGATGAACCAGTTCGTAAATCAAAGTCACATTTAGCTAAACGAAAAAAAATCATGATTTTGCTAGGGGAGCTGCCATCATCGGCGTTGCCGATAAGGCAGAGCATAGCCAGTGAATCGAAATTTCTCGGGCATGCAAACAATTTTTTTTGAATAAAGCTCCATTAGCGAGGTCAGTAAAAAAATCAGTGAAAAAGTCAACCAATAAATAATATTTTAGCCATACTTGTGACGCTTGCAATGAAACGGATCTTCGTCGGAGTCTTCGGAACGCGCGACGTTACGATGACGATTTCACAGGCACACCGTTTTGGATTTTCAGCGAATACCACCAAAGGATGACACATTTAAAATATAGTACTGTGGAAAAGGTGTGAAGCGAACCATGAATATTTCAAAAAATTGTGAAACTTATAAATTTTGTATCATTTTGAATCAGAAAAAAATAATTTAACAACATTTCTTTGTGACATTGATTTTGTCTACTCCAAAATGATACAAAAAATATGTGAGTTGGACAATTTTTCGAAATTCAAAATATTTCGAAAGTTATAGCTATTAACTTTTTTCGAAGTTGTTCGAATTTTATTGATTTCCTCGCGATTGATTATACCGGTTCTGCTCATTTCTTGAACACTTAAAAATTAAGAGGGTTTTTTCCATTTTCATATTTTATTGTTTTATAAAATTTTGTTTGAAGTTATTAGCGTTTTTATAAATATTATTGACGTTTAATCGCTTTAAGGTCGCGTTTTGCCAAATATTCTAGAACGTTATAATCGGTATTACCAATCGTGAGGAAAAAAATATAATCCGAGCATAGCTATAACTTCCGAAATACCTTGAACTTCCAAAAATCGTCGAACTAATTATTTTTTGTATCGTAGTGAACCAGAAAAAATTAATTTCTCAAAAAAAAAAGCTTGACCTTCGAAAAATGATGACCCACTTCACAAATTTTTACTTATTTATTTGTTTGGCTAAAAACTCAGGAAATTCTGCACCAATCGAGCAGAGTAGTCAACTCTTTGAAAAATCGAAATTAATTAAATGATACGATACGATGATATCAAATATTAAAATAAGGTTGCCAAACGGTTCATCTCAGCGAGGGTAAGATTCAGGAACTGCATAAAAAGTCAAATTAAATTCCCTTTAAACAAGTTGGGGTGAATATTAAAATATGAATTGCAAATGAACTAGTGTGAAGAAATCTTAAGCTTTAAAATTATTAAGGTATTTGAAGAGGACTTTAATTTGAAGTTAATTCAAATTATTTAATAAGTTAAATTCATTACAGCATAATGAGTATCAATCGCAATAGTTTTAAGTGTAAATGGTTGAAAATTTAAATACGTATCAGCAACATACCCGCGACCGCGAGAACAACGTACTATATTTATACCTTTTATGATGGTGGAATAGTACTTTAGCTTTGATACGATGTTTTCAATTATATGAAGAAGAAAAGATAATCTATTACAACAGTAACTACTCGTATTCAAAACTGATTTATACAACGAGCTGACTCCATTTAGCTATATCCGTCTGTCTGGCAGTCTGATTGCTTTAACTTAAACTTGCTCCTCAGTTTTAGAGATATAATGAAATTTGGTAAGCAGATGTATTTTAAATCATTTAAGAGAACTAAAAAGATCGGAGCACATATAGCCACAATTCCACTGATTTTTCAAATCAGAATTTTTACGTTACGAGTATAATCCCCAACAACAGCTAAGAACCTGGTAATTTGGAACTCCTTTCACTTATTAAATATGAATAAAACGAGTTCAATGAAAGTCAAGGTTTTGCGCTACAACTCCTAAACTAAGACCATGAAAATTTGACACTCCTGTATTATTATTAACAGAACGAAAGAAAGAAAATCAACAATGTCGGAGGCTTCACTTTCAAAATATTTATTTGATTTTATTGTATTTTATATGAGAAAAAAAAGTAGTTTATATTGAATATTTTCACACAAAAATGGTATGAAGGCTTCGGCAGAACTAAAGACAACACTTTTTTTTGGCTTCTTCCTAATATCTTATCATATTATTGTAAAAAAAATTTCATTTTCTACAGCTTTTGCAACTGTATTTCGGAGAGAGGCAAATGTTTTTCTGAAAGTCTCAAACCCATTTCCGAAAAAAAAGAGAATTGGTGTAGTTTAGCAGCTTTTTTATTTAGAACATATAAAATTGCTTTCAAATAAGTTCAATCCGGCAGGGTCACTCCACAAGTTAGCTGTAATGGTTCGTTGGTTGGAAGAAGAGGCGTGTTGTCGATGGAAACGAAACGCGGTTATTTAAAAAAAAAAAAAAGAAAGTGCTGGAGATTGGTTGAATGAGATTCTCGAGAACTGGTCGAGTTTGGAATATATTTTGGAGGACATAATTATTGCTTGCGACAATGATATTTAAAAAGTCTTATGTAATGCTGAGCAGGAATAAGTTTTTGCTAGCAATGGATCGGCTCCATTTTCTTCGGCCACTTATGGGCGAAATGAAAAGTTAAAAACGCAAATTTCAATTCGTGCAGTGTGTGAAATAGATTTGTGGATTTCTAAAAAACATTTTTGTTTTCCTGAATACATCTGAGTTTTTCTGAAATATAGTTTTAGGTTTCTGAAATATATTTACGTTCCTCTGAAATAGATTTGTGTTTTCTGAAATACATTTGAGTCTTTCTGAAATAGATTTGTGAGTTTCCGAAATACAATTTGGTTTTCTGAAATAAATTTGAGTTTTTCTTAAATATGTTTGTGATTCTTCTGAAGTACATTTTGGTTTTTCTGTTTTGGGTTTCTGAAATATATTTTGGTTTTTCTGAAATATTTTTATGGTTTTGTGGAATACATTTACGTTTCTCTCAAATGCAGTAGGACAAGTTGCAGTTTTATTATATTTTGAAACTGTTGTAAATTTAATAAGTGATATTTTTTTCATTTTAAGTATTACGAAATAATTTAGGGTTGTTAAAAAAATGGCATAACTTACCAGCCATGACCTCAACCAGCCGTCATTTGAGTATCATGTGTGTTTGGTTTTGCAACTTCTAAATTCCAAGGGTCACATCACCCTAATCCACAATCACTATCGAACTGGTATAAATTCGCCCATTGCATACCAGTTTACGAACTAGAAAAGTTTGCCTACTAGCCCTCTTTTTCTGCACCTACGCACACACACCCACACACACACACACAAACGAACTTACGTCCATACAAATGCACACAGCTGGAACGGATTGAAGTGGACATTTCGAGAGATTTATGCTATTGTTAACACAACAACAACAACAGCAACAACAACTATTGGTAGCAAATAACAAAAGTAACAGTAGCTGAATAAATGAATGAATGGGAATGAATGGCCGACTGGTTGGAGGTTGGTGGTTGGAGGTTGGAGGTTGGAGGTAGAATGCCGAGCTAGCAACCAACGTGCAGCCTACCTTCGTTTGCTCGGCCATCCGTCTACTGTTGCAGCCACAGGTCACTACTACTATCGACAAGCATTTATATTTTTTATACTATTTACTCTTAATTCTGTTGTTATTATTATGTATTATCTGCTGTATTTACTATTGGTCTACTTTTGTACAGGGCAAACAAAAATAAAATAAATAAATAAAATGAAAACAAAAACTTCACTTGGAATGCAATTTTTCCGGAGTCTTCAGCTCATATTGCTTATTATGAGCGCAAACAAATTTTCCACAACAATGATGAATTACGAATCAACTGAAAGTGAAAAAGTATAAAATGACATTTCAATTTTCATGTCGCACAACAACTATCACAGTTTATTTATTATTATCCTAGCTGATAAATTAAAGGGATATTTTATTTTGTGTTTAATAAAAGTAACGCTTTGGGTTATTGTGCGTAGCTACATGAAATGGGGGTATTTTCTTAATTTCCTTTTAAAGGGGAAGTTTTAGGACCATAATCGGTATATGGAAATAGAAGAATTAAGAAATTCTGAGAATATATGTACAACTTCTGCCGCTCAGATTAACATTTGATAGATTAAATATAGAAATTATTTTTGAAGTTTATCTTCATCTTAAAATCAGGGTCATAAAGCTGCGGCTATCTTTCTCTTCCGGCGTTTTCAATAAGCGTTGCTTCAAAAACTTTATCCAAAAGTATTCTGAAAGTAGTAAAGAATTACCAAGTTTTCGATTGCCAAAATATTGTTGCAGACATTCATATTTTTGGGTACAATTAGCTTAACACGAATATGCGGTAAATGCATTTACGTTACATGTTCAATGAACTTAATTTATTAATTGAATACACTGACTCATAGTACGATTTTTTTTGCAATTATTTTGCTCAACTTGCTTGCGTTCTTGGCCGCTCGCTCGGGTACGAATTTTTTAACAGATTTGGAATCACCTTTCCGATGAGCTATAAACTTGGCACAAAGCTCAGATCGCGTTGGTAACGTAATATAAAAAAAAATGTACTAGTGTCGCGATGATCGAGATATTTGAAGAATTGACATTAATGGTTGGATAAAAATAAATGAACTATCTGCATATAAAGCAATTGGCATTTGGAACCGTAGAAAGTGGATAAACGAAATGTCCTCTAAAATGTTGGAAAAGTTAATAAAACTCACACCGGCATGAGATACTAATCATTAGTGGCATCGTTGAATTTTTTGTTTATTATTTATAGGAAACGATATGACGCTTAATGTATTCCATAGTTCCATGTAAAATACGAGGGGAAACATTTTTGTGAAACATTTTATTCCTCTAGCAACTCAACAGATGTATCTTTTGTGGAAAAAGAATAAAACGCTTATAAAACAGGGATATAGTGGGTTAAAATGTATCATAAAGCTATTTATAATAAAACTCCAACCGCCTCTAAATAAACTAAATCACAAAATTTAACTTAAAAATTATACTAAAATGTTTATGGAAAATAGCTTTTTGGAAAGATTTATCTTAAATTTTTTTTTTATTTTTTGTGTATTCTGAATTTTCTAAATTTTTTCGAGTATGCAATTTTTTAGCCTGTTTAATTTTCCTATATATAAAGTTCAAATTTCAAGTCGCTAAAAATTCTGGCTGATTTTTTACAGACGGTGTGTAGCATTTTCTTCTATACAAAAGTATATTTTTTTCATGGGTTATTTGGAGGAAAATGGCCAGCACCAACAGAAAAAAAATTTACAAAAATCAACACGAATTTTCATTCACTTGAAACTTAATCTTTGTTATAGTAAATATATAGTAGTATTATTTATGCACTTTTCGATTTCATTCGTTTTGGCCTTGAGCTCAAACAAAAACAAAAAAAAATATTTATAAAACAACTTGAATCATAATTTCCAATATTTTTTATTTTGTGGTAAAAATATGATTTAGAGGCAAAGATTTAATAAATAAATCTGCAAAATACTAAAATTAAATGTAGCTTTTTGTCCCAATTTGACAAAAAAAAAGCATTGCCTAATTGTCTAGTTACAGTCGAGAATTGTCAAAATTGGCGAAAACTAAAGTAGCGGTGCCTCTGAAGACGTCACCTCATCGTGATATGAGTCATTTATCTACCCCATCGAGCCATTGGTATGTTTTTATATTTTGTTTATGAACCAAGCGGTTTATAGCGACTAAATTTTTGCATAAAACTGTAATCGAAATCTGACCTATTTCACGGCTGCATCTCAACGGGAAGTGAGCGTAAACTCGAGCAAAGGATTTGTACCTCTCGAAGGTGAGTTAAGTTTTAAAAAATAGCAAACATTTCACTGACGATGTGGATACCTCTTCCCCTCAGCCAACATCCACTGTCCAAAAAACATAAGCACATACTCATCGATGCACACGTGAGTTCTAAAAATAATACAAATTTCCAACTTTTTGTTCGAATTCCAATGAATAAGCACACGGTGATGGTCACCTTCGAAAATTTTCCACAACCTAAGTAAAGTGGCATGCTAACATCAAAGTAAATAACAATTACCGCATAAATAAGGTATAGAAAAAAAGTCAATATGAACTTGCATTACCTGTATCTACCCAAAACAAAAACAAAAAAAAAACAAAAAAAAACAAAGAGTAAATCATTGAAGTGCAAAGGTGTGCAGCAAAGAGAGTGTAGCGTGTAGATAATTATGTACATATGTAACTAATTCTTCTCGTTAGGCCATAAATACAACAGCCAGCACCAACTTCATCAAGAGCTACTGCTATTTGAATTTATTAACCGGAAGTAAAGTTGTATACGTTCGCAGTTATTATTGTACCAAACCCATATGGCTAAAATATACATACATACTTATAACCACCTACACCCACATACATACATACATACATGCATACATATATTGGATTGTATCGAAATTCCCCACTTGGAACAACTAAATGCATAGAAGTCGAGGTGGAGCAGCACTGTGTGTTCACTCAGTCGTGTTGTCGTCGTGTTGTCATTAATGTCGTTCAGTCGTTCAGTATGCATTATTTATTTTTGTTTAAGCCATTATTGTTTTATTTTTACGATTTTTTGTTTGTTTTGTTATTGCTGGTTTCTTTGTTGCTAACCCCACTGATTTTATTGTGCCACGAACCGGAAGTTTAAGCCCGAAACTCATTTGATTTGATGCGGAGCGTTGATTCTACACAAATACTCGGACAAATCGAATATGTATGCTTGTAGGTGTGTATGTGTGTATGTATGTATTTGTGCGCATCCAAGTGGTTGAAAATTATATATTTTTATACTGTCTTTGTTTTTGTTTTTAAATTCTATATTTTAGTTAAGGTTCATGCATACATACTAAATTTAATAACGCTTGTAAAATAAATATTTTCAGCTGGTCATTCGAGAGTAAATTTTGGTTAATATGCACACAGATTGAGTTTAATAGAGTGTAAACTTTGGCGTGCATATTTATTTTCGTATGAAATTAATATTAGCATAGGCTTTGATGTGAGTTTCTCTAACCTGCCGGAATAGCTGATTATCTATGGAGCCTTTCCTTTCCATTTCAAGACAATCAGCCTATTCGGGTCATAGTTTTCCTTTTGCATGAAATATGTCGAATATGTTGTTGTTGTTGTCGGTCAAAATGATTAGACACATATTTTTCTTTTGACTGGAAAATAGAATTTTTGAATATTTTTCGGCGAGTTCGCCTCTAAATTTTAGTTTTTTCTTTAATTTCCCATAACTTCTCTAAAAGCTGACCAAAGTATGCACAATTAGTTGAACATTAAAATACAAGAGGAAAAAATTGCCAACTCGTGTCGAAAATTTTTTTCTTGAGAAATGATAAAAGGCACTTTTTTATTTTTAATTTCTCGATAAGTGTATTTTTTTTAAACATTTTTTTTTACACCACCAAGAAGGCACTTTAAAATGTTTTTTTTTATTTATCTAATTATCTATTTATTTATTTATTTATTGTTAGCCAATTAATACAAAAATTCTTACCGGCTAGGAAGACTAAAGTATAATTTCTTAAAATTATCGCTTAAACATAAAGTTAACAAACCTCTTCAATGTTCTAACTAAGGGCACATTAAGAGCATAGTTGGATTTAGCATTGCTACACGGATGATATCCACGCATCTAAGGTTACGACGACAAGGTACATTAAAGCTTATTCTGCTCAGAAGTTCAAAATACCCCCCATGACATTAGCCACAAAAGAGCATGATAAAAATGCTCTCCTACTAACCAACGACGTCACATCTATCAAAGGCGGATCCAGAAACGATTCTTAGGGGGGACAAAATAATTTTATATCTCAAATCTGGAGTAAGTGTTATTCGGAATGATAGTCGGTGTGAAGTTCAATCGATTAGCAGAAAAATTGATACCTAATTGATAAAATGACTGACAGAAAAATAAAACATTGTTGATCGAAGAGACAAAATTCATCATTTTTATTTCATCAAATTATACTTAAATCTATACATACATTTCCCCCTGCTGGATCCACCCCTGGATCTATAAGCAAATACCGTGAACTATAGGATGGAATTGGTTCAGTGAATTGTAAGTAATTGTAAGCGCTAAACGTGTAAGCGATTTCTGAATACGCTCTATACGGTTAATATATTTACATATGTAGTATGGTAAGTTCTCCACATAAAAGTGCCATAATCTAGCCGTGATCGAACAAAAGTAGTGTAGAGGGTTTTAAAAGTATACGGATTAGAGAAACAACAATTACGACGAATAAATGCAAGCATAGCGTATAATTTTGGAACTATGTAGTTAATATGAGTACAAAATATAAGGTTGACATCGAAATAAATTCCCAAGTCTTTAATTTCATTCACTATTCTCAATTCAAAGCCTTCAATTGCATAAGAGTTTCGCGAAATTATCAACTTCTAAGAAAAACCCATATGAAAGCATTTCTTAACATTCATGGTTAAGGTTGTCTAGATCAGAATGAAGACCCATAGCGTCTTGTCTACATTTTATTATTGAATACATTTTTAAATCGTCAGCGTATGTATAAGAGGAACTTTTTTGAAGAAAAAAAAATAAACTAATGCCGTTGATGAAGAGCACAAATAACAAAGGGCCCAATATACTACCCTGTGGTAAACCAGAGCTCGTAGTAAATGATCGAGAGACCGTATTGTCCAGGAGAGCAGTACAAGCTTTTTTTTTAGATAAATAAGAAAGTAAAGTGAAAACCCATACAAGCCAACTTAGAAACCAAAATTTTATGTGGCACCCAGCCAAAGGCTTTAGCGGAATCTGAGTATACAGTGTCGCCTTCAACGCTGCATGACAGTCGTCAACAAACAATGCTAAGTTGGTGGCTGTGGATTTTTCCCGAACGAAATCTTGCTGGCTCGGAGAGTTAATATTACGAACAACAAAGTATAATTTAGCTTTAGAAGAAAACACACAAAAAGCTTTGCAATGGAGGTGAGTTTTGAAATAGGTCGATAATTAGCTACATCATTTTTGTTTGCATCTTTTAATGCAGGCGTTATTGATGGAATTTTCCATGCATCAATGAAAACACCAGACATCATCAGCGACTTGGTGGAAATTTGAAGAATTGGCTCAACCAGAGATCTACCATTTTTCAATAGGGTGGCAGATAAACCGTCAGCATTTTGACCAATCGGCTGTTAGACATTTTGTTTAAGAGATACAAGTTTTTTTTTTTTTTTATAAATAGTATTTTTTTCTTGTAGCAAATTATTGTAAACTAAGTATTGTAAATAAATAGCTCGCAATATGAAGTAAATAGAGCCTTTAACTTATAATTAAGTTTTTGCCTCATTATTATTGAAAAAAGTAAACAATAATGGAGTGTTCAACAACATTCGAAAGACATAGTACACTCTATGTCACATGAATCTAATTTGAATAATAAACAATTGTGCAGCACCACAACAATTTCAAGAAAATACTATTTAAAAAAAAACTGTATATTTTAAACAAGCCGCTTGGTCAAACACAATGTTTTCACCCGGATGTGAAAAAATATATAAAAAATAGACGTTTTCAGAAATTATTTAATTTTGGAAAAAAATTGCCTTTTTTATTCTCATTTATTCTCATAAATATTTTGCAAGTTGAATTAACGCAATCGGTCAATTTTCAGAGAAGTTATGTGCATTTAAAAAAAAGATTTTAAGGACGCCAAATTACTAATTTCACAACGAAATTAAAATCGCCGAGAAATATCGAAAAAAATGTTGTTCGGTCAAAAGTAAAAATACGTGTCTGATCATTTTGCCCAAGAAACAACATATTCGAGTTTAATGTAAAAAGAAAAATATGAGCCGAATTGGCCGGTTGTCTTGAAATGGAAAGGGTCAATGCATAAATATTATGTAAATATTACTAAATTTTTGTTTTCGAAATTTTCGTTTATAAAATAGTATGGCTGACAAACTACTGAATTGATTGCAATCCAATTTTTGCCGTAAAAAGAAATCCTTTATTTGTGCGTTAAATTGAAGGTTTTATCTAGCATTGTTAGAATGACCGATTTATTTCAAATATGCACCGTTTTGTTCGATAACTTGTTGCCATTTTAAAGGTAATTTCATAATTCTACTCTCATAGTCGATTTTTACAAGCTTCCATTGAGGCTAATTTTTCAACAGCAAAATCCTTCGCCATAGACAGGAAATGGCAGTAATCACTTAGATTCGGACAATAAGGTGGATTTATAAGAACCTTCCAACCAAGCTCCCCGAGCTTCTGTGGAGTCACTGTCGATATATGTGGCTGGTCGTTGCTCTAATGGAATACAATTCCTCTCCTTTTGGCCAAAGCTGACCGCTTCTGGTCGATTACATCCTTCAGAAGGTCAAAATGTTGACAGTACAGGTCCGAATTAAGAGTTTGGCCATAGGGGAGCAGCTCATAGTAGATGGTGACCTGCCAATCCCACCAAACACATAACAAAACCATCCTGACAGTCAATCCTAGCGTGGCCATCGTTTCCGTCAGCTCACCGCAATTCGACCGGTTTCGCTTGACGTTATCGGAAGTGGTCTCCTTTTCACCACCATTAACCATCCGCTTCAGAAATGATCCGATTTTGTTGAGATTCAGTAGCGATTCGCAGATGGAAATTCGGTTCATGAGGTTTTTTGCCTTAACTCAGCAATATTTAAATGATTCCAAACGGGTTTTTGTGCAATGCTTAGCCGGTAGGTAATCAAAGCAGTGCTTACATTATGGTTGGACTCTACTATTTATTTAACCGATTATTTTATCGATATATTCGACAATTGGCCTATCAGAGCGTGGTGGATCTTTCATATCAAAATTAACGGAATGGAATTGACGAAACCAAAATTGTGCGTGATTGGCTGTTACAATCTCAGAACTATAAACGCTATTCACATTTTCAGCCACCTGGCTCCCTTTTTCGCCTTTATCGAAGAAAAACTGCCCATTTTTGACGTGTGATCCAACAATGCTCAGTCAAGCAATCACAAAACAGTCTGAGAAGTTTTTCTAGTACAGATTTCGCATCTTTCTAAATAGCGTAACCCGCTCGCACTTATACAACGCTAAATACAGATTACTAAAGCCATCTATTGGAAAAATAATGGATTTATTTACACTAGATCGACATATAATATCTGCTATGTGACGTTGGAGTGAGACATTGAGTCGAGCAAAGTTTATATTCGAAATTATGTACAAAAAATTTTGTGTAGTAAAGTACAAGAGATTTTGGCCAAACCACATTAGATTTGTTGAATTTAATGGCCATAAAACTTTGGGCTCCTTATTGAATTGGCTTTAGTTGCGGACCAAGAAGTAGCGCAGCGACTTTGTAACTTGCTGCATTTTGAAATTCCAATTATTTACCGCGCTTTGAAGGTAATTCGATATGAAAAGTTAATGTGGTCCAAATAAAAATTGAAACTCTATAGCTCTATTTTTGCAAGCCAAATTTAACAGGAGAAAGAAACTCCTGTTGTCAAGCAAAACTGTTGAGCCTTTTTACTGAACAAATAATTTGCGCTGATACAATATCAAAAATTTAAAGAATTAAATTTACATCAATATATAAAAAAATTTCCAAACCTTTGACAGGAAGTTCTGCCGCGGGATTCTGAAATAAATTCAAGAATTGTTTGCGTTCGATAAAAAAAGTTTTTGCTTGTGAAAACAGCCAAATTAAGACAAATATTTTCAAAACGCTCTCGAAGTAATAAAAGTAGTGAATATAACGTTATTTAAAAATGATTTTAAGATTTTTCATATAATGACACTTTTGCCCGTTTCAGTAGCTACAGCTGAAAAAAGATTTCCTTGTTTATAAACACACAGGTCAAGAAATGTTCTATCTGTTTATTTGTCCGTTTGTTTCTTTGGGGAGAGACACAAAATCTCCGAAAATAAAATCTCCAAGCACAGAATTATCATGAAAAAAAAAATACCCAATACAAAATTTCCAAAATCTTAATCCCCAAACACAAAATCTTAATAATCAGAAATTGAAATCTATGGTTAATAATTTGAATTCCGCTTCCGCTGTACGTAAACAATTTCGTAACGATTTTGAACGCACTCTAAACGTAGTTCACAAAAAACATGGGGATTTTGTGTTATAGATTCTGTTTGTGGGTAATTTTTGTTTGGGGATTTCGAATTTGGGGATTTTAATTTAGGGATTTTGTTTCGTGGATTTTGAATTTGGGGATTTCAGGTCCAGCCCATTTTTTTTTTGTAACTCACTAATCTCCTAAGATAATGTGTGGATTTTTCTGGTGCTTTAACTGGGAAATAGATAGTAACCTCGGACATAGCATAAGGTATATTTTATCAATATATTAAATGGGGGGAAAAACTATTTTTCGCAGAAATGTTTTAGAATTATTTTAAAAAATTAACTTCACAATTATCGGTTTTTTCTCTGAATTTTCAGAAGCATTTCGTGTACGCAATTTTATACTCCGTTCAATTCTAGTAGTACAATGAACTTGAAATATATATGTACATAATTTTTAAGTTCTTAAGTTCGATTGATTTCCGATATTTTTTTTTTTTTAGTTCACGGTCTTACGCAATTCCTTCGGTATAAACCAAGCATGAAATTCTTTTATACGGCTCGAAATTCTTTTTATATGACATTTTATTTTTTATTTATTTTTTGTTTTTTTAGGGTAGGTTTTAACATCAACAACACCACCGTGGAATCTGCCACTGTCAGTTGTGGATATTTTGTATTAAAATCAGGAGCCATAACGGTTATAACTTCCATTAAAAAATTACTTGTTAATCGTTATTTCTTAAGTTTTTTTTTTTGCGCAGGAAATATAACTTAATTTTTTGTGAAAACCATCTCCAAATTTAGTTTTATTTTCTGAAAACAAAAATTACAGACGTCATTATGGCAAACTTCTTTTGCCTTTCCAAAAACTTCTTTAACATTTGCATTTAAAATATAACTAAGATATTTTTACTATCGAACTCTTTCTAAAATCTACAAGCTACATGAAAAAATTAACCCTCTTCTAATCCATTTCCTTATATGATAACTACGAACTCTACCACTATAGTATCTAATCTATTTCATATTACTTCAATTGTTCCCGCTTAAGGGTTAGTTCCTGTATTATCGCTCTTCTTTTCATCTCTTCTCTACTTTCTTCCTCCCTCTCTATCGTTCATCACCCCTGCTTTGCTGGTCATTGTCCAGCGCGTATGTCTGTCGACGCATATCTTTATGATGGATTAGACAGCCGTTGGTGGTCATGGTGGACGACAAGCGATTTTCCTTTTTTTTGTGTTTTGTTTTTGTTATTTACCTAGGTTTTTGATTGAATGCCATGTGGTTGGTTGTTCAAAAGCGAACGACTGCGTGCATGTAAAAAAAAAAAATTTTGGCTGTTATTGTGGTTTCACTAGACATTGAGGACGAAAGAGGAATGCAGAACAACGGAAAATATTTTGAAAATCTGCCAAAGCGATGAGTTGCACCCGTAAAGGATTTTATGATTTTATGTCCAGTGACTAGCTATTAAAGTTGTTAAATTTGGAAATTTAGTATTGAAAATTATCGATTTGTGTAGAAGCTTAAAGGAGATAAGTCATCCAAGTATTAAGGAATAATTGGAAGAAATGCAAAAAGTTTGAGCTGCGAATCAATGTTTGCGGCCATTCTATATGATGAACGCATTCAGTATATTCGAACAAAAGCTAAGAACTGAAAAACAAGGATATTTTTTTCCACCGACGCCACGAACAGCACATAGCGGATGCGATACTGAACTAGGGAAATCATATTTATTCACTCAGAAGAAAGTATTTCAATTTCCTTATTTTAGAGTCACTGCTATCACCAAGCCCGTTGTACAATGGCTTGGGATATTTTGTTCGTAACCACAAATAAGTCAACACAGCCTTTTGATTACATTAATCGCTTTAATTTTAATTAAGTTTTAAAACAATTCATTTACATTAAAAACACAAAATTAAGGATGTTTATGAAATTCGGTACATTAAATCAGGAAAGCAAAATATATGAAAAGTATTATTGTTCGATTACGACCGTTCACGGCGACGACTCTTCGGCAACTCTCCAGCATGTCAAGTCGGTTGCTTCGGGGTTTCTGTAGACGGGGCAGGGTTGCAAATATTATTACTTGACAACTCGGCCAATCCTGATGACAAATCGTCCCCGATTTGGGAATCGTCGTCATCTAATTCGGGACAAGTAGAACACCAGGGCTTAATTTTGTCGGATGCAAATATAGAGCAAAATTTTCGAGCTGTGATTTGCATACCCGGAATGTCCTCAACGAGGTAGCGATCGTGCCCCAAAACTTTGGTAATCTGGTAGGGTCCGCGATATTTGGGCTCTAGCTTCCGTGACTCACCCGTGGCTGATGGTTCATTTTCAACGACCACCAGTTCATTTTCGTGGTATATCTTGGGGTTTGCGTGTTTGTGATCAAAACGCTCTTTCCACTTGGAGCGTTCGCGTGCGATGTTATCAAGTGTATGAAGACGTTTTTCAGCAATTGGTATATGTTGTTCTTTATCGTAGGTATCGTCATTAACTGCGGCCAGAAGTCGATTATGAACGATGTTTCGAAGATCGAAGTCGAAAATTAGTTCATTTGGGCTGAACCCTGACGTAGCATTTTTCTGCGAATTTATGTTAAATTGTAAATTGCGTAGTGTTGTGTCCCATGATTTAGGGTTGTCAGTGGATGTGCGAATGTAGTTCAAAATCGTCTGGTTGGCACGTTCAACCTGGCCG
This sequence comes from Anomoia purmunda, assembly GCA_951828415.1. Taxonomy (NCBI): domain Eukaryota; kingdom Metazoa; phylum Arthropoda; class Insecta; order Diptera; family Tephritidae; genus Anomoia; species Anomoia purmunda. The sequence continues at coordinate 35,870,803 of OX639995.1, read as the reverse complement.
TTTGCGCGCGGAGTTCTTACAGCTGTCTTGATGTGTTGAATCCCGTTGTCTTCACAAAACGATTCGAAAACCCTTGAGGTGAACGCAGTACCTCGATCAGTAACAATTTGCGATGGTAGCCCAAAATAGCTGGTCAAGTCCATAAGAGTCTGAATAACGTGTGAAGTTTTTGTATCTCGAACCGCCTTTACTACCAAAAACTTTGTAAAAGCATCGGATATCGCTAAGACGTAACTGTTACCCTTCTTACTGCGAACGAAAGGACCTAGATGATCGATGTGTATTAAACGGAAAGGTATGGGTTCCGGCGGGGCACCATACAATCGCCCTTCGGGTTTCCCTGGGTGTGCCTTCTGATAACAACACTCGATGCACGAAGCAATGTATTTTTGTACGTACTTTCTCATTTTCGGAAACCAAAATGTCTGACGAATACGATCAAGGGTCTTTTCTAACGCAAAATGCCCCATTCGATCATGGCATAGTTGGACGATGCGCCATCTCACAGATTTCGGAACCACAAATTTCAGGCCGTCCGCCTCTAGTCGATATAATCGCTGTTTTTGCAAACGATATTCTTTTCGTAGAATGGTTTCGTTAGGCGATTTGATATCGCCTTTCAATATTGATATTATCTCGTGTACATTTTCGTCTTGTAACTGCATGGTATATAGCCAATCGTTGGTATCGGCCGTTACCTTCATTACGACACCTGCTGCTTCAACCTCTTTCGGCGGCTGATCCGGAGAACGACTCAATGTATCGACGTGGGCTAAACGGTTACCTGCTCGATGAACAGCTTCAAAATCAAACTCTAATAGTCTCAACCACCAACGTGCGATTTTGGATTTCAACTCTTTATTTGCTCGAACTTTAGCTATAGCCGAGCAATCGGTCACTAAACGGAATTTCTTGCCTAGTAGATATACTCGAAAACGTTCTAATGTCTCTACCACAGCTAGAGCCTCGAGCTCATAACTATGGTATCTGCTTTCGGCGTCTGAACAATGGCGACTGTAATACGCCACAGGTTGCCATGTCGTTGTATCGTACGACTGCAGTAATACGCCGGCAAGTCCAACGCTACTTGCATCGGTGTGTAATTCGTGATTAGCGTTAACGTCGTATAAAGCGAGTACTGGGATATTTGTGAGAGCATCGATAAGCTGTACAAATGCATTTTGTTGCGCTTCGCCCCAGCAAAAATTTTGTATCTCAGTTTTTCGTAATAATCCAGTAAGCGGTTTGGAAATAAGTGAGTAATCCTGAACGAATTTTCGAAAAAACCCCGTAAGACCTAAAAATCGTCGTAACTCGGTAGAGTTTGTCGGCGGAGGAAAATGTTTAATGGCTGAGACTTTCTTGGTACCAGGCGTTATACCCGCTTTGTTGATAATATGACCTAAATGCTCAATTTCTGTGGCCAAAAATTTGCACTTAGCTAGACGCAACGTTAGTCCGCTGTTTCGCAGTATTTCGAGGAATTGGCGTAAACGTTTTAAACCATCCTCAATCGTTTTACTGGGTATAATAACGTCATCGAGGTAACTCAGTACTTCGCCAGGTGGCATCTTAGTAATCAATCTATTCATGACTGATTGAAATACCGCTGGCGCATTTACCAATCCAAATGGCATTCGGTTGAATTCAAAATGTCCGTCATTGGTGACGAATGCAGTAAATTTTTTTGATTCTTCGTCTATCTCAATTTGATGATACCCCATTCTCAAATCAAGTGTAGTAAAATAACAATTACCTGCAAGTTGAGCAAACTGCTCCTCCAAAATGGGCATCGGAAACGGCATTTTCGTAGTTATTTTGTTTAAACAACGGTAGTCGACGCAGAGGCGGTGCTCACCGTTCTTCTTTTCGACAAGTACGATGGGTGACGCGTACGCTGAATCGGATTGTCGTATAATGTCATTGTCGAGTAATTCACGGATTATGCTAGCAACAATCGGGCGCTTAGCAAAAGGAACTCGATATGGTTTCATTCTAACCGGAATATTAGTGTCTAGTTCGATATTCATTTTTGCTACGTTGCACGTTCCGAGATCAGACACTTTTTCTGAAAACACGTCTTGATAATTCGTTAAAATGTTTTTAAGTTTTTCGCAATCAGCACCGTTTAGATTAGATACCTCACTTATCGAAAATACGCGCTCTATTCGACAAACACCATTTTCAATAACTAGTCGTTTTCCGTCTTGACATAACGTGTCTTCACCTAGTAAAATATTTTCGCATATCAACTCATCGTCCACTACTAACGCACAAATTTTTAGATTTATATTATCGATGTCAATGTTTACGTAAATTTCCTCTTTGCATAGAAATTCACCACCACCAAAACCTTTTAGCACAACAGCGCTAGGTTTTGTTTGTCCAAGTTTCACTGCAAAGCTCGTGCGAACGAGCGTACGACCGCTGCCTGGATCAATAAAAGCATTTGTGATATGATCATTCACTTTTACATTTTTCACGATACCGTCACTATTTTTGATTACATTGACCTTTGCTTTTTGATTTTCAATACATTTTTCAGTAGGATGATTCGTTCGATTACACTTGCCACACCGCATTTTCTTTTGCGGCTCCGGGCAATATTTCGAAAAATGCCCATATTTCAAACAATTATAACATTTCACGTTATCGAGCCATTTTTGTTCAGTAGGCGCACCCGTGTTTCCGCCTTGTACGTGTGGAAACTTTGTTTTGTTAACACTCACATTTGGTTTTACATATGTATTCGTAACCGGTTTTACATCGTTATAAACACAATATTCGTTTATGTCACGCAAAAGATCTGTGCACCGTTCATAGTTATTTGAAATTTTTTTTTTTAGATCAAGATCATTTATACCATTTATAATGTGTCGAACTATACCATTTTCTGGCATATCTGCTTTCGTTCCTAAAGCTTGCATTTTAAAAAAATATTCCTGCGGCGATTCGTGGTTTTGTCTTTTCATTCGCGACATTTCAATATGTATCTCCGCACTATTTACCGTACATGGAAAATCGTTCAAAAATCGCTTAACAAATTGTTGCCACGTAATAAACACTTCTTGCAACGCATCCACCCAGTACTTGGCTGGACCTCGCATCTTTTGTTGCACAGAAAAAATTAAAATGTTCTCGTTCCAACAGTATGCATTTTTCAAAGTTTCAACTCGCTTAATATATTGAACTGAATTCAGCGAAGTTTTCGATACCGGATTAAATTCAGGCAATAACTCTACCACGTCGCGGACGTTGCAGAATGGGTTTGAAATTAATGAAACGGGTTGTTCTGGTTGCACTGCATATGGAACCGTCGTATACGGAGGCACTACGCGTGGTGCATTGTCAAAATTCTGAGAATACGTATTTTGCGCTTGAGTGTACACATTTTGTGGCGGATGTGACCAACATGTTTGGCTGCATGGAGCCTGCGTAACGTTATTGAAATTTTGTGTGCAAGGCACTTGATATGAAACAGTGCTCACAGGCACTGTAACAGATGGAAGTACGGAAACTTCCACTGGCGAAGATATTCTCTGTGGTAAAAAATTGTTACCATTGTTTGTCCGTTCATCACGACTGCGCGTTTGCAAATCCAGAATAGTTTTTTCCAAATCCGCGATTCGTTGCACTAGCATTGTATGCTCACTGGCACTTTCAAAATGCTCTTCGCTATAAAATAGTTCTAGCCTATTTATTAATTCTGCTTTATTTCCAGAACACGAAATATTTTCGTCCCTGCATTTTTCCCGTAGTTGATTCACTTTTAATTTTCGCAAATCTTCCATTGTTTGTTTTGGCTACTACTTTCGTTGCCGGTTGACTTCTAGTTGTTGCCTCTACACTGCCGTATGCATGTGAGAGAGCGAGTTAGCAATTGCGCTGCTGACTTACGTGGTTGAAATTTTCGGTTTCGTTGTCGGTAAACTTTTATTTGTTTTCTCTGCACTGCCGTATGCTTGTGCGAGAACTAGACAGCAATTTCGTTGCTGAACTGAAACGTTTCTCGAAATTTCGACCATACACTTCTCTGTCGTGTGTATGCCACTATAACGTAGATAACGAATATTTCTTTCCACTGCACTGCCGTATGCTTGTGAGTGGGTGAAACAATATTTTCGTTTTATACAAGTTTTCACTTCAATGCCGTATGCATTTGAAAGTACGAAACGACTTTAAGCACGATAGTCGTAGGGTGTCGGTTGGTAATATTACCCCTCCGATTTGAAATTAACGATCGTTACGAACTGGGACACGTACGGGAGTCTCAAAATTCGCGGAACTTGCCAGAAGAGTCTCAAATTCGCGGAACTTGCCAGAAGAGTCTTAAATTCGCGAAACTTGCGAGTTATTTCACACACGATTTTTTAATGTTTAAATTGTTAGCTTTTACTTTAAATTTCGGTTTTTATTCTTTCACTTGTGGGTTGCTAATTTCACTTCTGATAAATATCACCAAGCCCGTTGTACAATGGCTTGGGATATTTTGTTCGTAACCACAAATAAGTCAACACAGCCTTTTGATTACATTAATCGCTTTAATTTTAATTAAGTTTTAAAACAATTCATTTACATTAAAAACACAAAATTAAGGATGTTTATGAAATTCGGTACATTAAATCAGGAAAGCAAAATATATGAAAAGTATTATTGTTCGATTACGACCGTTCACGGCGACGACTCTTCGGCAACTCTCCAGCATGTCAAGTCGGTTGCTTCGGGGTTTCTGTAGACGGGGCAGGGTTGCAAATATTATTACTTGACACTGCTTTTTAAAAATAATTATGTGAAAAATTAACTCAACATGAGATAATTCCCCTGGATTCAGGTTCATGCTAAAAATATTGTGTTTTTCATTTTAGAAAAAGAATTTACTTAATATTAATAAAAATTCTTTAATAAATTTTGAATTTTGTCAAATAGAAGAAAACAAAATTTTAGATTTGAAACTTTTCAACATAAAATATATATCTTCCTGCTCTTATGCACAATATAAAAAGTATGATATTAGTTAAAACATAGCGTTTTTATTAAAACATATTTATATGCACACAATTTTAAAACAATAAAAATTAAATATAAATCACAAATATTTAAATAAATATATGCGAATATTTTATTTCGTTTTGAAAAAAATAATACATACATATATAGGAGTTCATCAAACTGAGAAAATTTTCATTTCCTCAAAACAAGTAAAGCAAACTAAAAATTTCCTCAACTTTAATAAAAAGAATCCTCCTCGCAAGTTAATTTTTCCTAAAAACAAAGAAAATATAAGGCAAATTAAGGAAATGTATTTTTTTTAGTTGTTATAGCACTGGTACTAGCTAGACCCTGTACAGATCGAATCCACCCGTGATCGTTTCCATCAAACTCATCTAGGAGGAGGCTCAGGAAACGTGCGGTTTCGACATGGTCGGACCAGAGAGAGAGGGGTGTTAGAAGAGTTGGTTTGAGAGGGCATGTGAATAGGTGTACGGTATCGTGTGAAGAGTTCCCGCATGCCGGACATATATTTGATATATCGAAGTTGATTCCGGATAAGTAAATAGGAATTGGGTCTTCTACAATATCCAGATCTTAATTGGGTAAGAGTTGCGCGGAACTCACGAGGCAGCTGGGGCTACTCTTTTGCGATTGGTGGTGATTGGACTCCTATCACGGCATTTAAAGGGCGGGAGTCGATGATGGTAGTGAATGTCTCTCTGTGGATGTTGCTAAGAACCAGCCAGTACGCTGTCGGATCCAGTGGTTGGGTCGTATGCGACTGGATATCATCCTTTAGTTCATGGGGATGCCTTCTGATATGGCTGGGAATCGGCTCGACGGCTAGCAGATACCTATTTGGGGGCTCCAGACTGTGAGAGCCAGCAAGTAACTGCTAGATAAGCATGAGGTAGTACTCCTTAACTCGGAGCACGCTTGCCTTTTGGTGTAGATGCCTCTCCGGCAACATCAAAAAACATCCCGTCCCAGTTTGGAGAGCAGCGTTCTGGCAGGGATACAGTTTCATCCACGGATTTCTACTAGTTCTTGGTCGCCACACTGGCGCAGCATAATTTGGTACTGGCCGGCCAATCGCCTTGTATGTTAACTAGAACTTTTCTTTGCGTTTGCCTCAAGTGGAATCGGCGAGTGACTTGAGGACTTTGTTGCGGCTCTGCAATTTTTTGAGGATTGCAGTAGTGGGCGCAGAGAAGGAGAGTAGGCTGTCAAAATCCTAGGGTAATCGTCGGAATAAGGATGCCATTCACATTGCCATTAAGGTCCAGCTTGGCCTCCTGTGTCCAAGTAGTGAAGAGGGTCACCAAGGACTTTGTAGGTGACAATGCCAAGTTCCAGTCCGTAGAAAACCGGGCAAGGTCGTAGAGATATCCGTTTACTTTCGAACCCAAGGAATCAATTACATTACCAGTGGCCATTATCGAGCAATCATCGGCATATGAGACTCGCTCTGGTGGTTAAGAGAGCATGAAGATGCAATGATTAAACAGTTAAATACGGTAGCCCTTGTTTAATTATCCTTAATTTGGTAGCCGAGCCTTTAAATAATACCGATGATTGACGACCACATAGGCAATTCGCAGACCACCTTTTCGGTCCCTGTGGGAGAGTTGATGCCTCCACGTGAGCTAATAGCGGGGAATGACTTGCCGTGTCAAAAGCCAAGGACAAGGAATGTTTCTTCTAAGTGTGGGAGTACCTAAAATCAGAATTAATATGTTTGCTTTTCACAGTTAAATTAATGGTCTAAAAAAGTGTTAAAAGATTTGAGTTTAGAGACAGAACTGAGTCTGGTTAAATTTTTTTTGAGTCTAAACAAAAATTTCATGTAGTAAATGAGATGACATGATCTACGCCCAAAAGTCATACTTTGAGGGTTAAGTCACTGAGCCAAATATGAGTCTGATATTAAGGTGAACCCCAAAGCTTTTTGGCGCGATGTCAAGTCCAAATACTCTACCTCCACTAATCCCTTAGGTAATACTTCTTATAAATTTAGTTGAATTTGAATAATTGAAACAGGTGACAATACTCTTCAAATATATTTCTTAACTGAAGATTGCTTAAAGCTCTTTCGTTTGACCCCAGTCTAGTAGAAATTCAGTTAACTTACAAATTAAATTGAACGAACGTTCTTTAGCAGGTGGTAACCCTCTGCATAAATGTTGTCGAATGAATGCATTCATTTCACAACAAAACTGATATATTTTAGTAAGCTTAGAAGTAGAATTAAATTCGTATTTTTAAACAGCTGGCAACCAACTCTAAAGATTTTTTCTATATAAATTTTTTTAAAACCTCCTACGTTCGAGACCAATATGTCATTATTTGATTTCAGTTCTAATTTTACTTAAATTTTTTAACAGGTGGCAACCCTCTCTCAAAATATTTTTGAAATTAAGCTTTCCTAGCGCTTTTAGTTGGCGCTATTATTGGAAATTATCATTAATTTTTTTTAATTTAGCTTAATTTGCATTTAAACAAGTGGCAACCTTCTTTTAAATCGTCTGGGAAATGAAGCCTCATTCATTCGATACCCATATTGCAATATTTAATTTCATTCAGTGTTTTCATTGCATTTATCCTATTAGATAGGTGGCAGCTCCAGAACAATTTTTCTCGGAGTGTAGGTACCGGGTTCGCATCTCAGCCTGGGCTAGTACCGTCGAGTGTATTTCTGCTTTGGAAAAACTTCTCACAAAAAATATTCTACTGTGCAGATTCGGTTTGAAACTGTATATCCCTCAATTTTTAGTACAACACCAAGACATACTCCACAAATTGTAGGAGAAGTGCGGCCAAATATCGAGCTACACATATATGAAGTAGGCGGAAAGTTATTACTGGGCTCGTTTTTTTGTACCCGAATTGCAAAAGAACACTAAGTAGGATAAGAAATAGCATGTGAAGCAACAACACTAACTCGGAAAAATAATCGAGTTGAGCCAACTCGGTAAACGGATATCCGATCTGAGTTGTCGTGTTGGGAAGTCGAAAAAACTGCGCTATTGTGAATTGACTCTAAGAAAATACAAGGAAAATTAAGATTTAAGACCTAATTCGTTTTAATTTTCTTAAAAAGTACTAAACAAATCGAATCTTTCAAGACAGATGCGAACAGGGTTGCTTTTGCAACTGAAGGAAATTTTATCCGAGTTGGAGCGTTCTTTTGCAAGTCGGGTACAACAAATACAAAGTGTTCATAAGTGAAATAAATGCTAGGTTTTTAAACTAGCGGATATTTTATTACGGAGTTATTTACTTGTTATGGCGCCTATTTAAATGAAAAGCTATGAGACTTACCTAGTCAGCAGATATTTGCTCGAATCGAAGGCGCAAACATATTGTAAATTTATTCGAAAATTTTATGAAAAAGAACAAATATCACAAGGGTAAATAAGACGAACTCTAAAATGAGATTATATCAATGATATGGAAAAGAAAATGGCGGAGAGCAAACGCAGTGAGGCAATACTTGAGGTATTGGATTGTGAATTTCTGGAGGCGAATAGCAATATACTTCTTATAGCAGGAGAATAGAAAGCCGCATATGAAATGTTTAGTTTAGTAAATAATAGTTAAGCTAAGCCTGTCGACACAAAATTGGTGCTGCGAACGGCAACAGCTCCATTCGCCACTTGAAACAGACCGCAAAATGAGTGGCCGGCCGCCAGTGATTTATGGAATCTTTCAGTCACTCGTTCCTGTCAACACGAAAATACAATAAATTCTAAAATGTGTGCTCAACACTTTTACATACTAACTATCTACTATTTTTGGCATGCCTTCTCATTCTCACTCGCACTATCCGGGTGCCAACCACCTGCTTTCTGAACAACCTCTTTGAACTGTATTCAAAACCTAATACTCGTAGCACAACTTATTTTGGCTTACATATTTCCAAAATAAAATGATGAATTTCCATGAATGCTTTCACGGCTCGATTGATTTTTTTTGTTGTTGGTTTTTTTTTTTGTTTTGTTATATCTAACACCAACCAGCCAAATAGGTGAACTCACCCACCGATTCACTGAACTGAATTGAACGGCTGCTGCTACGTAAGCCTGAAATTTTCGTCGACGCATCCGCTGCCACGTGCTTTTCGAAAGCGTCTAGCTCTTGTTGCGCCTGTGCAACATTGCCACAGAGCTAGTGCAACAAGCAAATACACACACACAAGCGGACTGCTCAACATTCAACAACGATGTTTTTTTGGGAAAATTATTGGGGTGTTGTTCGCCGCCCCCTCTAAAACTACCTAGAAATCTCTGCAGGCTTCAACTTACGCACACCACATAAATTTACCCACACACGCACGCAATAATAACCATTACCCAAAAAAAAAAAACAAATATCGAAAACATCATCAAACCTCATAATCATCTTCGGCAAAGCTATCGGCAGTGTTACGAAGATTTTTGGGGGTTGGAAAATGTCTGCGATTTTTTGGGGGCAATTGCAGCTGCCGTCAACGTCAACGTCGACGTTAGCATCGCTGTGCGTTTGTCTCACAGTCAGTTCGCTCGTTGTTTTCATTGTTACTGAAAAGCAAACGGTTTATCATTCGTTTCGCAACGTTCAACGCGGAAGTACACGTGTGGCAACAACGAGCGGCATTCAACGAAATTAAAATCGTTCAGAAAATTGTGTGAAATTTAGCGCGCGTCTTTTGATACGTAATTTGTAGTGAAATTTTGAAAATGTTGGTATTGTGAAAATTATCAAAGACTTAACTTAAGTGTTGAACTCGGGGAATAATAAGCGTGTGGCAAAGAACTTAGAGAGTGCTAGAATGCAAATAAAGTTTTAAACTAGTTTTGTTCAACAGTTTTTTGGGTATACGAATTGTGGTGAAATATTGATTTTTTTGTAACATATGGTATAGTTCTAAATTGTGTTAATTTTAATTGCTTTGACGCACACCCATTAAATTTTCTGAGAAGTAGCATATTTTGACTTAATCCCTTTACAGTGGGCTTGTGCATATACATACATTGTAATGTCGTATAAAATAAAACATGGATCAACATTTTATTTATAAATTTTAGTAAAAAATATATAAGTTCTCAAAGCTAAATTTACATTTTAAAATTTTAAAATTTTAATTAATAATAATTATGATAGAAATATAGTAAACTTGATTTTTTGCAAACCATTCTTATACAATTTAAAAATTTACTCACACACATATTCACATTTTCAATTCCAAATAGTAAAAATTTAGTTTATTGTCCAAAATAATTTTTATGTAAAAATTTTTAGCTAAATAATCATTATGATAAAGCTGTCTTCCAAATGCGAAAATTCTTAAAATTTTAAGATTTTTTCAAATTCGCATTGATTTTTAATTTTGACACATAAAAATGCCACACATAAAATCTTTTGGTGATCTTTTTCAAAGATAACTAAATTTACTGTTATATGTATATTGATTTTAAAACAGAAAAATAAAATTCGAAGTTGAACTGTTACGAAAATAAGAAAAAATTACTTTCATAAAAATACTTTTATTTCGCTACGTTGCACTATTTTTTTTAATGATAAATCCATGACCGGAAGGTAACCCTGGTCCACTATTTGTCAATGAAAAGTTTGTCGTTTTGCTTCTAGTTTCGGCGTGGATGTTCTTTACTTACATGAAGATGTGAAAAGACTCTGTTTTTGAAATATTAAATATTAAAAATATTTTGATTCTTTCGTAGAGTGTACATTTTTCCGCCCGATCTCATCCGACTTGATATATTTGTATATATCTGATGAAAGTTTACTACAACTTTTAATTTGATGTTTAAATAGTCTGCTACCAAATGCTCCTATTTACAAACAAATAACAATTTTCAGACGTCAAGCCAGAAATGGTATGATGATGAATTTTAATATGTGTGGTGGGCGTTATAAAACTAAGTTTTCTTTACCAAATTCCGTTGAAATTGATTCATTAGTTTCGATGTTTTTCAACTAATCGCCCATAAACAACTAATCGACTACCCGTTCGTTTTCGATAGTTTCGATTAGTTACTTTCTTTCGATACATATTTGTGTTTTATATGTGGTTGCTTATTGACAAAGCTTGTTTTCTACTATAATGAAGTTTTTATGAATTTATTCTGAGTAAGTGCTACTATTCGAAAAATGTATGTTAGTCGATTTTCGAACTCCTCCATGGTGAGCGGTTAGTCGAAAGTGAACGATTAATCGAATAGTTGCTATTCAACTATCAACCATCAACAAACTTGCTGATCGACTAGTCGACTATTTGAATAGACGGATAGTAAGAGCTTTACGTTATAGGCAGATTTCGATGGTTTTTGAATCAAGATTTGAAAAAACTATCTGCATGGGTTATTTTTTGGCCGCAAAAAGTGTTCATTTTAGCCAGAGTGATTGCTTGCTCAATTGGCGCTGTAACCACCTAAGCGATTTTGGACAAACTGCAATGGATTAAATTGAACTATATGAGTTAAACAATTATTTTTTTACATTTTAGTAAAAAGTTAGCAAATAACAATTTGAAGATAACTTAATGTAAAATTCGAATAAAAGTTAGGGTACCTGAATTTGAAAAATTTCATTTTTTTCAATTTTATATGATTTTAAAATTCTGGCAAACGACAAAAAACTCATGGTCAACAAATTGAGAGAACAGTTTTTATCATGGTATTAAACTGTGGGAATGAAACTACTTAATTTTAAAGTAGGAACCAGTTAGTTATACAGTTTAATTTCAAGACGTAAAAATGTATTAAGTTCAAATTAGCAAGGCAAATGAGAATATAAAAATAAAACTGGCTCAAGCTGCATTTGTATTAAATTAGATTAAAAGTAGTTCACAAAAAATTTGTTGCCGTATAAATTTTTTCATAAAAATGACTAGTTTTTCCAACTGGGCACGTACATACGTACAGTGATATTCAATGACAAGTTAGGAATATATTTTTTTAATCGCACATTTTTGGTGCTGTATTCGTAGTAAAAGTTTTAAATTTTTTCATATTTTCTATTACTGAACCATTTTATTTTAATTTTTTTTTTTTGGTATTGTAATTTATTTCAGTTCCTGTTTTTTTCTTTTCTTTTTTTAGAAAGTCATGTTAGTTAAAAAATTCGCCACGAAGTTAGTTAGTTAAGGCTAATAGAAGCGCGATTATGGTTTATAAATATTATCGGAAAAATTCACTGCATTAGTATTTCTAACAGTAGAAGTTAATTAAGAACTTCATTGACATTCTAAAGCAATTGAGAGGCAAAATAAATTTCCAGTTTATAGCGCATAACTTAGACCAAAGTTTTTTATCCGCTTTCATTTAATTATAGTATATAAAGTTTTTTTAATTATTTACACTATAAAAGTTATTTTTATGTACTTTACTTTATTGATTTTCTATTTTTCTGCTATTATAAATACTATATCTTTTTTTTTAATTTCTTCCTTTTTTTAAATGGTCTGGAAATGATCCCGAATTAAGCTTGAAATGGTCCCGAAATAGCTCCGTATTTCAAGACTTCAAAACGTGTTTCTCACTCATAATTATTTATTGATGCCTTTAATATATTTTTTTTTTAACAGTTTTATTCAAAATAATACTTATCGATTATTTAAATAATTTTTATTATGCTATAATAATTTTGCAATAGAGTAACCATGGTAATTTTCTGAAAGGGATTTATTTTCTTTGCACATAGATATTAATGTGATAAAAATACATAGGTATTGTGCCCCAAGTACATAAACTTGATGGGTTACAGCTCTGATGCCTGTATGGTAAAGTTGTTCCTTGTAAAAAACTAAACATTTCATAACTACACTATAACCGGCCACCATCACTCGTTCTACCATTTTTTCCATCATTTTAGTTGACTTTCTCCAACAAGTAGCAACGCTAAGTAAAATATTAGTAACAAAATTATAATGCCTTCGGAAAAAATATGAAAAAATGGCGGAAGAAGGAATGCTGGCCGATCGAAAATTGTAAGAAACTTTCCCTAACCATCAAAGTTGAAATTCTTTAATTTTTTTTTACTTGTGGGAAAGCCCATTGTTACCCCCTTAACCCTATACGTGCAAGCAAAAAAAAAAACTTAGACGTGCCTCAACTCTTTTTTGTAAAAATTATCTGCATCAGCAAAAATTATCAGTACCATCTTCCTTTTCAGAAAATACCGTAGTTACCCTGTTGGAAGAAAAAATATTGAAATTTGTTGTATAGTGTTATTAATTGACATTTATTATTTTCTCTCATAATATCTAATGTTATGTTAAGTCATATAATTTGTTTGCATTCAAATTCCTTTTTAGAAGGCATTAATTTTCTTCACTTCTATTTCTAATGAAAATTCGGCGAACGTAAAACAAAAAAGAAGGCAGTTCAATTTCGATTTTTTTTTATTAAAAAACAGATTATTAACATTTGGCCAGATGTAAACTTTTGGAAAAGCCTAGCACCAACAGATATTTTTAAGAGAAAGTAATTTTCAATCGTAGATTTGACATTATTTACAAAATCGGGGGTCGCATATAATTCGAAACTTATCAATGAAAAAGCTTTGCTTTAAAAATTAATTCAAATATTTTTCATAAGAATTTTGAAAGGAAAGTGGATACAAATTTAGGGCGGTTTCGCAGGATTTGCTGCATTTTTTATATAATTTGTTTTTATTAATGTAATGACCTGTTTAATTGTCAAGTGGGGTAATATGGCAACCAAAAAGTCACAAAATTATTACATTCTTTATTTTAACATCCATTTTATTCAACAGCACTTTTTTTCAAATGCCAATACATTTTTATCATTTCAATGCCTTGAAGAAATTCGGTATTAATTTTATAAATATGTACAACTTTTTTCAATAAATTTTTAACGTTCCATTTTTAATGCCTTTTTTGTAATTTTTTTTTTTTTTTTTTTTGTATTTTAAACAAAAGTTGCTTACATTTTCTTAGAAATAGTTTCTATAAAAAACAAAATTGCAGCATCGTAACCTTTGTGCAATTGTAATTTGTAGTTAATTGTGCATAATATTATATTTAAAATGTTCAGTTGTATCTTTCCCATTGCACTTTTCTCGCGCCAATTAACGCCGGATAAAAAAATAAAAAAAAGCAAAAAAACACAAAAGAAATAGCAATACGTAATAATAAAAAGCACAATTCGTTCAGTCATCAGCCGCTATTAACAAAATTGTTGCCACAAATAAAAAATACAAGCGAAGTCAGCACGAAAAAAAATTTAAAAAAATAAAAACAAAACAACGAAATTAAAAATCAATTTGTAATAGTCGCTCAGAGTAAAAAAAAAGAACACTGCAAAACTAATCACAGTAAAACCAAAAACAACTACAACAAAATGAATACAAACCTATGTATGTATGTATGTAAGCAACAACAACAACAAGAACTAAAATTTAACAATAGCAGCGTCAAAAGGGTCACTCACTACAACCCACCCACCAAATAAACGGACAGCACTTCATCTGCGCGTCACATCATCAGCTTTGCCAGGCCGCTGGACGCTTGCTATTTGCCACCAGCTGGCTGCTCTGATAAACGCGTTTTTTGTTTTTGTTATTTTGTCGCTGCAGCAGCGCGCAATTAACGCGTCGCGCTTCAATGCCACCGCAGCGGCGTTGTTGCAACACAACGCCCCCGAAAAACAAAAAAAAAAACAAAACAAACGCCAACACATTGGAAAGCGAACTCATTCTACATATAGTACATATAATAGTAAAAGTCTCCAACTCACCGATCGCATCACATCACTCTATTGAGAATTTAGTACGAAACGCGCGCGCGTCCAATGACTTAATCCACTTTTCGCGCTCAGCGCTAGTAGTTAGATTTTATTGCCGTTGCTGTTTTCGGCCGGCAACATATCGCGTTACAATCAAGGCATTAACGATATACCCATACATAAGTATTTACGTACGTACATACACACACATATATATACATATATATATATATATATACATATAAGTACGTATGTATGTGGCTTTGGGTTTGTGTGTGTTTGTGCGCCATCCGATTGACTCTACGGTCCAGTGATTGATTGACTGGCCGTAGCCACCATCACCATCGTCGCCACCGCGCCTCTCCAGCCATCCTAGCGTTTAGTTATTGCAGTCTCACATTGGTGCAACGATTTAAATTTCGATTATATAAATAAATTTAAACTTTTCTTTAACTTTAATGAGTGTTTGTGAAACGAAAAACGTGACACATTTTGGAACTGTTTCGAGGAAGTGAATCATTCAGACAATGAACAAAAAACGAAAGTTTAGACCAAGCATTCAGCTCTGCTAAAATCCAAGGAAATTTTCTTATAGTTGGATGGAAATTAAATGCATATATTAACGGTAAGTTTCACGCCATATAAGATACTAAAAATTTCATATAAAATATTTAAAATCAGAGTAGCCTAATGGGCATATAAAAAAAATGTTTGAGAACCTTTCAAAAATGTACTAATTGTGTTTAACACAAGAAAAATAAGGTAGTTCCATTTCAAATTTTTTTGATTAAAAAGCAGATTATTAACATTCCCCCATATATAAACATTTGGTAAAGCGTTGCGCCATCGAATATTTGTAGAAGAGGGTAATTTTTAATTATATTTTGGGCGTTATTTACAAAACGTAGGGTTTCATATAATTCGAAAAGTTATCAATGAAAATGCTTTGTTTTAAATATTAATTGAAATATTTTTCATAAATGATGTATATTGGAACGATTTTCCGTCAACCCTTTTCAATTTTGGTTCGGAGACACTCCAAACATTCCAAGCCCTGCCGAAAAAGCAAATAATCGAAAAGAAGCATTTTTCAAAAATATTTAAATGGATAGCCGAAGATGTCCAAAGAAAGAAGTTCAAGGATGCCCTGCTGGCTTTTTTATTATATTTTAAGGTTAGGGACAACATTTACCGTTTAAATTTCCTCATGTAAATTAAGGTGTGTGTTTAATGATAAACTTTGCATAAGTATCGGGTCTTGCATCAGGAACGCTACAAAAGTTTTTTTTTAATAAAACAAAAACGGTTTGGGATATGAATTAAATTCTTTATTCCTGTGAAAGTACATTCGATGTCTTTATGTGTGGAACTCGATTTATTTTGCATGTTCACCACGGGCACGCTTGCAGAAATCCAGACGCTGAACCCAATTTTCGACGGTTTTCAAGCATAAATCGATACTGCTGCAATTTCACGTTCGATATTCGTACGATATTCATCAATCATCGCTGGCTTGTTGGCATAGACCATAGACTTGACGTAGCCCCACAGGAAATAGTCTAATGGCGTCAAATCGCACGACCGATGCGGCCAATTGGCTGTGCCATTTCGTGAGATAACACATTCACCAAACTTGATTTTCAATAAATCGATTGTGACATTCGCTGTGTGGCTTATTGACGAAGCCATTCAGCCAGAAATAACGACGATCATATATTGGACGTAGCGCTCTTAAAGTTGAGGTCATTGACTCCGAATTTCGGTAGTAAATTTTAATAATTTCGACTCGTTGTTGGATCGTATATCTTTCCATCGTCGTTTGCTGTCACTATCGGTCTACTTTTGTAGCGTCCCTATTGCAAGACCCTTTATAATTAGGATCCGCGGTTATTAGATCCCAATTAATTTTGACACACATTTTATTATCCCTTTCAAAAAACTTAAAAACTCAGATTTTGGTTTGGACTACTTAAAGCAGTTATTTGGCACACAAAACACCATTATCTCCTAAAAACATTTTGGCCATGGTTAAAATTACCCATTTGGTGTGCGCTTTAACGATCATTTCTTTGATCGAATTTGGTGTTTCTGGCATTTGCACAAAGTCCACAAAGTATGGAACGCGTGTACGTACCTATTTAGTTATATAATTTGTTATATGTATGAAAAGAAGTTAATTAAATATATATATTAATTTTTAGCCATTTATCTCTATATCAAATGAAACAAATCAACTGACCAGCACAATTGAATTATTGGTAAATTCAATATTTAAAAATCAAAATGGTTCATACGACATATGTAAGTAGATTTAGTGCCAGAAAAAAATCGAAAAATTTACAGGTATATCACATTAAAATCAGTGTTGCTATTTAAACTATTTGCCGGCTAGATCTAGCTTTTTTATTTTCTTTTACCGGAAAATTTGAGTTTAGCCTCTAGCCTTCCTCAGGAGTGTAAATTAGATACTAATGAAATAAGTGGCATCCAAATACAATGCAAAAAATTGCACTTACATCAGTGAAAAAATCTACAATCTACTGTAGGATTTTGGGCAGAGGTTCGTAAATTTAAAAATGCGTTTGGCGAAAATTCTTTTGTTACCCTTTGTAGTTTTTATTTTTTTAATCTTACTCCTCAACAAAACAGAGAAATAACACTGCGTAACAAAAATTTAAAAAAAAAAACCTGCTGTCATGATTTTGTTAATAGTTTTTATTAACATTAGTAGCAGGCTTACGAACTGTGTTTTTACTTTTTTGGGATTGGCTCTAGTTCTTGAGATAAACGAAACTTAAGAAATTAATGAAAAAAATTATATGGCCCTGTTTCAGTTGTATTAATTTAATTATTCCTCAATAAGTTTTTTTATATAAATTATTAAAACAAGTAGTTCGTTGGTTTAAATATTTTATTTTCCTTGCCTTGGACTGAGCCAACTAATCATTTAAATGATTGCTACTTTTGTGCAGTTAATGTGAAAGGTTTCAACAGGCATAAAAAACGTACTTGGGTTTGTCCTAATGTAAACTCGACTAAGCCCTCCGTATTGCACAGTCCTGATTTGCCAATTCCAGTATTTTTAGAATCATCTGCTGCAAACTGTGATGATGTTGAAATGTCAGAGACATCAGAAAATCCGACAAATAGCAGTGCAAGTGAGTTTGAAGAAAGTAGTTGTACGAAACAGGGATTTTCTACAGAAGAGCTCAATGACTTGGTTCGTGACTTGAATTTATCAAAAAAGTCGTCTGCATTTCTGGCTTCGAGGCTAAAACAAAAATCTTGTCTACAACCTGGTGTTGCTATTACAGCCTTTAGGAACAGAAAGCAACACCTTCTGCCTTACTTCACCAAAGAAGACAATCTTGTATATTGTAACAATATTTCTGGACTCTTGAGTGCTATGGCCATTCCCGAATATAATCCCGAACATTGGACGCTTTTTATAGACAGCTCAAAAATAAGTCTGAAATGTGTGTTGCTACACAATGGAAATAAACTTGCTTCGGTTCCAATCGGTCATAGTACCAAACTAAAAGAAGAATACGAAAATGTAAAAATTGTTTTAGCAAAGATTTTGTATGCACAACATAAGTGGTCAGTATGCGTGGACTTGAAGATGGTGAATGTTTTAAGTGGGTATACTAAATACCCCTGAATGAAATGAACATTGGATTAGAAAGGACTGGTTGGTGAGAGAAAATATGGAGGTAGGAACAGCAAATTTGTAGGAAATCATAAATCACCAGACTATGCAAAACTAGTTGCTGATATGCTTCGCAATTTTCGCAAACTAGGAGCTAAAATGAGCATTAAATTACATTATTTACATAGTCATTTGGACAAACTCCCGGACAACCTAGGCAATTACAGTGAGGAACAAGGTGAGCGGTTCCACCAGGACATAAAAATAATGGAAGAAAGATACCAAGGTCGATGGGACGACCACATGATGGCAGACTACTGCTGGAACTTAATATGGGATTGTCCTGAGCAACGGCATCATAGGAGGTCCTACAGGAAAGGTTTTTTGTAATTTTTTTAAAATTAATTAATGAAAATAATATATTTTTTTTTATTTTTGTATTTATTTTATACAGGCGCGCAATAAAAATATAATTTAAATCCATATTGGTATTTTTAATAAGGTTTTTTCGTGAAATATTTAAAAGTCTTTATCTGAAAAACTAGAGCCAATTCGACGAAACTGATATTATTTTCGTAATCAGTGCCCCCAAATTACCCCAAATCGACTTAGAAATCTCCGACCGCAAAATTTTGTTCCGCAGTGTAATTTTAGTGCTAAAATATTAAATACAATTTTAAGTATAAGATTTGGCGCAAAAGAAGGGAAAAAAGTGTTGTCGCAATTGACAAATGTCTCGCTCAAATGGTGAGGATTTCTAATATATACTTAAACTTATCTGATTATGAAGATATACATAGGTGATATACAAATATATGAATTAATTTTACGTATGAACAAACTACCTCGTATCTTAAAAATAAATTAGTTTTGAAACTTATAAAGCCAATACAAGTATGAGAAACCCATTTAAAATGTGTTATGAAATCGTAATACGAACAAAATGTTGGAATTATTCATTTACATGTTTAGCCTTAAACAAATTTTGATTTAGCCTTTTAGCCTTTTTATTTTGCCTATTAAGCCTTTTTTTTTTTTGTTTAAAGTTCAGGCAACACTGATTATGATACCATATATTTGATTCATTTTTTCGGACCAGATCTTTTTTGTGAATAGAAAACATTTGGGTATATAGAATTTTCCAAAGCGGATCGGCGTTCTTCGAACGAAACACAAAGATGGTACAGTGCTGGAACCGGGTTGTCTTTAAAACAAATTTGGCATAGAATGAAGAGAATTCGTTCCCTGTTCGAAGATACAGCAATGAAAGCCTAGATAAATTGCAAATTATAAAAGCACCACAAATTGACAAATTTCCTGCTGTATATTTTTATTTTATTAATTTCCCGTTAGTTTTCTATTAAAATACAGTTCATTCCTTAATTAAAAACGATATAAGTTTTAAACATTATGCAAAATGTATAGTAATTAAAGAAATTTTCATAAAAATTGCAAATTTTAAAACAAAAGTTGTATAAAATTGTCGAGTATGCAATTTTGAATATCCAGAAATCACCGTTAATTTTTGAGAATTTTTGCTGACCTAAGATGTCTCGGTTTTCTTCCAATACAAAAATTCGTAAAATTTTTTTTTGTTTTAAGTTTCTAATTTTTGTGAAAATTGGTTAAATTACTATAAATTTTGCATAACGTTTAAAACTGGAGTTTATGTGGTTTTTGATTTTGAGACATAGTAATGGCAAAAGCATGAAATCAAAATTTTTACAAGTATTCGCAATAAGTAATGTTCATTATGTAATGGCTACATTTTGAAATGTCTTCTTTCTGATGTGGAAAAATAAAAAATAGGTACTCTTTTCGAGAAATTAAATTTAAGAAAAAAATATTTTTGGAAATTTTCTGAAAAAAAATTGTTGAGGCATGGCAATTTTTTCCTTCGCAGTTTTATGTTCAACTCTTTACAAACATTTTGCAAGTTGAGCTATCAAAATCGCTCTGTATTTAGAGAAGTTATGTGCATTTAAAATAAATATAAAAAAAATGTAAAGACGGACAATTACGATTTTCACAGATAAATTAAAATCGCCGAAAAATATTGGAACATTTTTTTCCCGACAAAAGAAAAATTACGTATCTGATCATTTTGACCAAGAAAAAACATATTCGAGTTTTATGGAAGAGGAAAAGCATGACTCGAATGAAACGGTTGTTCTGAATTGGAAAGGCTCTGTAGAATATGAGAAGTGCAAAAATTGTCCATGACTAGAAGAAAGGTTTAAATTTATTGATCGCAGTCATCATAATTCACCATTTTAGTATAGTAATTAATATAATATAAACAGTGAACTAAGCTCGGTATAAAATGATTGAATTATAAACTTCCAATAGTATATGGAATTTCCATCTGACTAACTCGACTCATAAGGGCAACCGGATTTTTTCTGTGAACCCCAGAATATCCTCATTAGCACAGTTTCAACACAATAGCATGCAATACATATATCCTACATAAAAAAAATTATCTGCATTAAGGAAGAAAAAAAAGTAAAAGAAAAAGGGAAAATGGAAAATGGAAATAAAATGGCGTTTAAAACATATTTCTTACTTTTAGAGAAAACAGATTTTATTTTATGTAGGTTTTTATTAAATTTGAACAAACCCTTCACTCAATTCGGAGGAAATATCGCTATTTGAGGAAAAAATTACAACATCAATATTGGAAAAATTTTGCTTACGTCCTTTTTTTCAGTGGACTTCTGCACCGGCCTTGCAAAACATATATTATATTTTTGAGTACAATATATGCTAACTTGTGATACAATATTTTCGAAATACATCCACTCCATCGCTTGCTGACGGGAAATATATTCAGTATAAAAATTGGCATATACCTACATAGTTGGTATTAAAAAAAAGTATGCCTGAAATGCTTGATAATTAAATTATTATTTTAGAATCGGCCATAAAATCGTCAAAAAATCTGCGGTGTTTCATTTTAGTAGCCTTCTATGGTTTCGTCTGTAGTTACACTTAATACGAAAATTTACTAAATTTATAAGTTCCTTCTAAACAGCCTACTTTTCGCCATTTTTCTCAAACTTCCAAAATACCACATCGTGTTAATGAAGCACCAAACGGATCTGTACTATTTGGGAGTGAAAAATAGTAAAACTAATACAAATTCTTGCTACTTTAACTTAAAAAATCCCTTGCTTAGTCATTTCACCAATATCAGACTTACTGAGCCTCATCCATTTAATTATCGAATCATTGACAACAACGGTCTGCTTACTGAACCTAGCACAGCTCCTCTACTAAATATAATATTTTAATACGCTTTAGTAAATTTTCCATAGTTTGAGTATTTATTTCAGTTTTTTTATTTCTTTTGCTTGTGTTGCTGCTGCTGCTGCTACTGCTGCCGTTTTGTAAACTTTTTTGTTCACTGTTGGTTGTGATGCGCAACGATGCGATATCGAATTCCGTCAGCAATAGACCGGAACGTTTGAGCGAGCGCAATAATGTCGAATGGGTGCGTTTCGTTGTGATAAATACCAATAATATACATACATATATGTAATATATGTAGGTGGGAACGCACATTTGCATATATCTAATTTTGTTTGTGCTAAAGATTTGTCTATGAATTTGTATGTACATAGAGAAAGGCATAAGTATTTGTGGCATGACGTGGTGCTTAATTGTTCAGCGCGCATTCAAAAGTCGACTGAAACGATGGAAGTGATATATGAAGCTCAAAAATAAATTTATGACAGTAAAAGAAGCTCAGCAATCATATTTATAGAGTATTATATTTCTATTACATTTAGCATGTACGGTATAGAATGAGGCACAACATTAAATATGCCCACTTTGATTTTTTCAATATTATTCATAATGTCTCTCGTACTAAACTTTTTCGTCAGTTTTTATCAAAAATAAACAAAATGATGTAAATTAAAATTACATACTTACTACGGCAAACAATTTAACCGATTCCAAACAAAGCTTCCAATAAATGAATGAGAAATTTGGTCAAATAATGTGCAAACTTGTGTGGCAACAAAGTGTAGTGGTAAATTTCAAACAGAGCAGCAGAGATATTCGCAAGTTCTTGATAGAAAAAATTATCAAAACGAAATCTGTGCAATAAAATATTAAGCTTAATCAGTACCTTCATACATTTTTTGTACATATACCAAACATTTTTTGAATGCATATTTTAATTAAAGTAGAACAAAGGAAAATATTGTAATGAAACTCGACATATACATACCTAAATACATATATCTCGAATTGTAGAACGGTTGCCAAATTGACAACAGTGGCTAAATTGTTCCAAAGCATTGTCAAGGAAAATATTATTTTTGCAATTCAAAAATTCAGCATGGCTTGGTTAAAGGGAGATTTACTATTTCAATTTTCAAATCTTGCTATTTTTACAGATGATTGCATTAGAAATTTTGCCAAGGCGTCTGATAGGATGTACCATAAATTCTTACTTAATAAATTATAAGTTAAGAGCTTCCACTCGACGATCCCGGAATGGTTAAAATTCTATCTAAGAGGAAGGTATTGTACGGTGCGATTCAATGAAGTAACATCGCGCTCTTTTCATGCAAGTTCAGGAGTTCCTCAGAGTAATATATTTGTGTCTATTTTCTATATAATCTTTCTAAATGGCTAAGCTCGAGCTACTTATTCTCAAAATTTCTTTTGTATGTTGATAATCTCAAACCTTTTTCGATTGCAAATACCAACGAGGATTATGTGTCGCTTTAATCTGATTTCGATAGAATACACTCTTGGTGGTGAAAAAATTACCTTTTCTTAAATATTGATTAAAGTTTTCATATGATTTCTTATTTTGAAATTGGTAGATCAGGTTAAAGGTCAAAAGATCTCTATCTATATTGATTTCATTGCTCCAAATGCCTACTCCATGCTCGCATTTGTTCGTCGTAACAGCTCCGATTTTTCTGATCTAAACTCCCTTAAAAAATTTGATATTGCTTTTGTTAGGTCTCGGTTAGAATATGCCTCAATTATTTAGTTACCTTTTCATTAACGCATGTAAACCAAATTCAGCGTTTGCAGAAAACATATATCAAGTCTGCACAAAGATATCTTAACTTTACGGAATCAATGCCTTCCTATAAGTCACGTTACTTACTTCTAAGTCTAGGATTGCTTGTGGGTAGGAGGAGATTTCTATCCTACTCTTTTATCTTCAATGTTCGTTCTAATATTTTTGATAACCCTGAAATTTTGCAGAGAATATTGCGTAATATTCCTCTAAAAAAAATTGTGGCGTTCTGACTTATTTTACGTAAATTCCACAAAATCAAATTATTCTATGAATCCACCTAGTGGACGCGTCCTCAGGGAAATTAATCAAATCAATCGAATGTTTGATATTTATATTTCACTTTTTCGAGTAGTTCTAAAAAAACATTATCTCAAACAATCTTAATTTAAGTTATTAAAAAGCTAGAATAGAATTTTTAGGCGTAGTTAGTAAGTAACTTTGCATTCATTGACACAAATATATAAATAATTAAGATAATCTTATGAAATTTGCCGATGGTACTAAATACTGATGAAATCGACCAACAACCACGTCTATGTACTTACAGTGGCTTAATCAACTGAGCACATGGTAAATTTTTTAGAATATTTGCAAAAAGCATACAAATTAAAAATTCAAAGTTTTTGAAAATTATAAAAATTCAACAAATCTTCAAACTTTTTAATCAGAAGTTTTCCAAAAATTCGGATTAAAAAGTTTGGAAATTTTATTACAATTAGTAACATTTTTATAAATTTTCTACAAAGTTAGAAATTTTAATGTATACGCTTTTTATATAGAAATAACTAAAGTTTTATTAAAAATTAAATTAACGGTTGTTTACAAAAATCAAAAAAAAAAAGATAGTTCATTAACTCCAAGAGGTAATGTTGGCTTAAATTCGATAGATAGAATTTAGTTGGAGAAAAAACTACGTGGTTACAAAATGTTTGGAAAATGGGCATAACACCGCCCGCTTTAGAGCAAAATGGTAAATCTCTGAACGTGCTGCATCAAAGTCTTTCAAATTTGGTACTCACTTTGCATTTTAAGTCAATAAACATGATTTTTAAAATAATAGAGAACGGAAAACATCAACACCTATTTCTCATATAGCAGTATTTTTATTTTTTTCAAAATATTATTAATAAAATATTTAATTAATAAGAAAAAAATAGTGCGTCGAAGTTTAATTTTTTCGGATAAAAAATCATTGGAAAGAATTCGTTCAAGCCAAAACTCGAACATATCGATTTTGGTCTTGTGCCAGGCAAACCTGACCGTATATTTATTTAGACGATTTTTTGTTTTATTATTATTATTTTGTAATATTTTTTTTTATTGAAATCGATCGGTTTTTTTTTTTAATTTTTGATTTTTTTCGATAAAATTGTAACGATATTATTATTATTTTGTAATATTTTTTTTTTATTGAAATTGATCGGTTTTTTTAATTTTTGATTTTTTTCGATAAAATTGTAACGATATTTTGTGAGTTTTATTTTTTGGAGCAACGTAAATCGTATTATTGTTTTTGTTATTATGATCAAAAGTTTTTTTTTTTTTAATCTTAGATCGATAAAAAGTACAAATCACAAAATATCGACTAAAAATAAAAAATCCAAAAATAACGATTAAAGAATTTGTTTTTATGAAAATTATAATTATACGATACTTTAGACTTAACTAAAGAAAAAACTTCTTTAATATTTTTCCAAATTAAATATTTTGTTTGCGAACGCGCTTTTTTGGAATGCATATTTCTTTAAGAACTAAGACATCTTTTAAATGATAGTTTCCAGTGTCTAAAAAACAGCTCAGGAATATCTTCTAATTTATTTTAATTATTTTAGTGAGCGTCGGTTATATTTAGACGGTTCCTTATTTTACGACCCTTTTCTCACCTTTTTTTTATTAGTAGTAAGAAGGTAGTAAAGGCTAATTTAAAAAAAAAAAATTTGAATTAAAATTATAGTTAAAAATATCTTGTATATTTACTCTATGAGAATGCATGAAAAATTCATCTTTACTTAGTCAGACAATTTTCTTAAGAACTACAACGTTAGATATTTGAAATTCGATGGTCTAGAGAAATCAATGCCAGCAGTGTAGGCAGAAAAATTTTTTAAAAATCTGAAAAATGAAGATAAAAAATTTTCACTGAAAATGGGGGAGAAATATTTGACTAGAAATGTTCTTCCTGGAGACTGAATATAAAAATTTCAATTGCCAATGTTATTTTATTCCAGAAAAAAAAACAAACCATAACTAGCTGACTAATTCATCACTGTAATTTTAACTGTATAGTACAATATTTTAATAAATCTTTGATCTCATTTAAATTTTCATCATCTCACTCCCAATAATCCCTGATACAAAGAATAGTAAGCATCATGCTGTTAATTTTTACTAAACAGAATAATGAACGTCCACAGCTCTCTTCTTTTAATAACAAATTTAAAAAAAACAAAGAAATTTGATAAAATAAATGTTTATTGAAACGATTTGCTGTTATCTTATATCAAATTTGTTATGAAAGCAATCCGACTTTGAGGTTGTTCCAACTTCAGTTTAATGTTTCGAAAAACATTTTGTAAACCTGTAAAATTCACTTTTTATATATAGGTTATATTCGAAAGAAATTAGAAAAAACACTGCTCCCAAGCGATATTATAAAAGAAAATAATAAAAGCCAATCAATAACACTGCGTAACAAAAATTAGAAAAAAAACCCGCGGTCATGATTTTGTTTTTTACGAACTGTGTTTTTACTTTTTTGGGATTGGCTCTAGTTCTTGAGATAAACGAAACTTAAGAAATTAATGAAAAAAATTATATGGTCCTGTTTCAGTTGTATTAATTTAATTATTCCTCAATAAGCTTTGTTATATAAATTATTAAAACAAGTAGTTCGTTGGTTTAAATATTTTATTTTCCTTGCCTTGGACTGAGCCAACTAATCATTTAAATGATTGCTACTTTTGTGCAGTTAATGTGAAAGGTTTCAACAGGCATAAAAAACGTACTTGGGTTTATCCTAATGTAAACTCGGCTAAGCCCTCCGTATTGCACAGTCATGATTTGCCAATTCCAGTATTTTTAGAATCATCTGCTGCAAACTTTGATGATGTTGAAATGTCAGAGACATCAGAAAATCCGACAAATAGCAGTGCAAGTGAGTTTGAAGAAAGTAGTTGTACGAAACAGGGATTTTCTACAGAAGAGCTCAATGACTTGGTTCGTGACTTAAATTTATCAAAAAAGTCGTCTGTATTTCTGGCTTCGAGGCTAAAACAAAAATCTTGTCTACAACCTGGTGTTGCTATTACAGCCTTTAGGAACAGAGAGCAACACCTTCTGCCTTACTTCACCAAAGAAGACAATCTTGTATATTGTAACAATATTTCTGGACTCTTGAGTGCTATGGCCATTCCCGAATATAATCCCGAACATTGGACGCTTTTTATAGACAGCTCAAAAAGAAGTCTGAAATGTGTGTTGCTACACAATGGAAATAAACTTGCTTCGGTTCCAATCGGCCATAGTACCAAACTAAAAGAAGAATACGAAAATGTAAAAATTGTTTTAGCAACGATTTTGTATGCACAACATAAGTGGTCAGTATGCGTGGACTTGAAGATGGTGAATGTTTTAAGTGGGTATACTAAATACCCCTGAATGAAATGAACATTGGATTATAAAGGACTGGCCGGTGAGAGAAAATATGGAGGTAGGAACAGCAAATGTGGTTCATGACCAACTGATAAGCCGAGAAAAAATCAATGCTTCGCAATTTTCGCAAACTAGGAGCTAAAATGAGCATTAAATTACATTATTTACATAGTCATTTGGACAAATTCCCGGACAACCTTGGCGATTGCAGTGAGGAAAAAGGTGAACGGTTCCACCAGGACATAAAAATAATGGAAAAAAGATACCAAGGTCGATGAGACGACCAAATTATGGCAGACTACTGCTGGAACTTAATACGGGATTGTCCTGAGCAACGAGATCATAGAAGGTCCTACAGAAAATGTTTTCTGTAATTTTTTTAAAATTAATTAATGAAAATAATATATATTTTTTATTTTTGTATTATTTTTATACAGGCGCGTAATAAAAATAGAATTTAAATCCATATAGGTATTTTAATTAGGGTTTTTCGTGAAATATTTAAAAGTATTTATCTGGAAAACCAGAGCCAACTCGACAAAACTGATATTATTATCGTAATCAGCGCACCCAAATTACCCTAAATCGACTTAAAAATCTTCGACCGCAAAATTTTGTTCAGCAGTGTAATTAGTATGGCATAAAGCCGAGTTTTTAAATATCGATAACTGTTATTTTGAGACTGAAATTATAAAAGTATTTTAATAACAATAAAGAAAAAGGCAAGTTATTTAAGTCATCGGTAATAATTATTTTGAGACATTTATTTCCACAATAATTCTTTGTGAGATACATTTTTTTAATCTTTAGCAGACTTTTAACTTGAGACTTATATTATAAAAGCCTTTAAATAATAATTATGACTGAGAAAATATTTTTTAAGTCTTGAAATAGCGCTTTCGGGACTATTTCAAGCCTCGTTCAGAACCATTTCAAGACTGTTTCAAGATCACTTCTGGTCTATTTCGGGGCATTTTCTGGTTGTCTCACATAAAAGTTAAGGACGATTTAAAAACTTTTCCTCGCTCATAAATTTTGCCAAAAGACTTTTATAATTTTAGTCTCCAAATTATTGTTATTAACGTCTTTAAGAATATATATTATGCTATACCAATTATCAATAGACTTTTGTAATTCTTACGAAAGTTTGAATGACTTCTTTAAAACTCAATCTTTTTTTTTTTGGCTTCTGCTTAGAAGTCCCCGAATCTTGGTTTGGTGTTTCTAGAAAATTTTTAACAGAGACCTTAACTGTTAAGCGATATCGAAGAAATGGTTATTAAATTGTTTCCTTTTGATCTTCTGTTATCACTTCATTCTTATGTTTTGATTTTTATATTTTTCATCACATTAAATGTGAACCATTTCATAAGTTCTAGATTTTCTCGTTAAATAATACTTATTTGTTGCATTTTATTTATTTTTTTCTTTTTCAATAAGTAACACACATATATTTTAGCTATAAATGTAAGTTTTATTTTACAACAGAAAAGTAAAATTTACCACGTAAGTTTTATTTTCTTGAACGAAAAATAAAACTCATGCCAAAAGTGTTATTTATTGAAAGAAAAATAAAACTCAACAAATAAATATTATATTACGAGGAAATATGAAACTTACGAAAAAATGATTCAATTTGAAGGAAAGGAAATCAAAATTAAGAAAATTTAGGTTTTTTACATGAATTAATAGGTCTCCAAAATACGTTCATTTTCATATACTACATCATCAATTTCCGACCACTCCTTCGTGTTGATTTTTTCAATAAATTTTTCACCTATAACACTTATTTGCGGTTCCTGCTTTTTTAATAGTACTGAATATGATAAAAGTAAGAAAAACGTATATATTTTGTAATGCATACTGTGACTTCGCCGCTTAAAGAAATTTCCATTTTCCTCCTCCAATTAAGTGCAAAATCTGCGAAAATCACCAACTTCATGTTTTCACTGACCAAATGCGAATTTCTTCAAACTCACTTGCTTTTGTTTTTTTGTTTTTTGTTTTTTTGGTTGTGTTATTTACGCATTCTCAATTTCCCACCGACCATAGTAGTATTTTAGACTTGGTTTTGGCATCTTCGCCGGCACATGTCTGTCTTAATTTTATTGATTGTCTATCCAATTGCTAATGGCCTTAATTTCGGTCTCTTAGCAGCTTTCGCATTGGTCTCCCAACACACATACACATACATACATACATACACACATACATTCATGTATACATTCAGATGTATGTAGACGAGTTTATTCAAATACCTACCTACCTACCTGGGCTTTTGTAGTTGCCTATTGTACAACAACAACTACAACAGCAACTTACCTACGGGCCAGCTTTCTCTACTCCGCTATTGCCTTTTACCAAATGAACCTTAAGTGCTCAATTTGTTAGAGTTGGAACAGCGAGTGACACAAGGGACCGCTTTTGCTTAAATACTTTTGGGCAAACAATGTTTTTTTTTTTTTGTGCAATTTTTATTGTTATTGTTGTGTATGAAAAAGTAGATGCAATCTACCAAAGTTAGCTTCGGCGAGTTGGGTCTTTGCAGCTGCGCTTCATTTGACTTAAGACATTTTACTTTGAGCTTAAATTAAATATTTCAAGTTCAGTGAGCATATGCACAAATCGATGTATGTATTAGTACTTATGTACATATATATGTACATATATTTAGAGGAAAAAAGAAGAAATCTCTAAATGCAAAGAATAGCACGTAACATTCATATGTTACTTCGCTCTCTATAAAAATATTAACTTTTTTCTATTTTTTTTTTGTTCAAATTAGATTTCTATAATTTTCGAAATAGTGACTACTGTACACCAAATTTGTTTAGGTATTTTTGGAGATCTCCCTACTTACTGTAAAGTGGTTAGTGCCACGCCTACTTTCATAAATCTTTCAATCCCTGCATATAAAAGTTGAGCAAATTAGTTTTTATATTTACTGAATTATGGCGCTTTTTGGATTTTCGTACAAGTACCGTAGGCATGGTTATGATCTGAGTTCTCCCATTTGCATAAACGGGTGGACGGACAT
Source organism: Anomoia purmunda (assembly GCA_951828415.1). Taxonomy (NCBI): domain Eukaryota; kingdom Metazoa; phylum Arthropoda; class Insecta; order Diptera; family Tephritidae; genus Anomoia; species Anomoia purmunda. The sequence continues at coordinate 35,840,678 of OX639995.1, read as the reverse complement.
CGAATAGAGGCAGCATATTCCATTTCAAAATGGGTATGCACTAAAGAAACGTACAGGAGTTTTAAGGTATAATAATCAAAAGATTCAGAACTATTACTTCACAGCAGACAATAATGCTCCGATAAAGAAATATTTCTATCTCTAATGAAATTATATCGGCTATGCTCGAAAGCACTCATTGACCAAACAACCTCCATATATTAATTCCTCAAAATCAGGAGCCCGGGCTTTTATAACTTTTATAATATAAGTCGTTGGAAAAAAGCTAATTTTGGGCTTTTATTTTATTTGACTTTTATTTCGGCCTTAAACTCAGTTATTATTGTAACTTTTTGCAAAAATTAAAAAAAAAAATAAGAATAAGGGATTCTTATTCGGGAGGTCCTGGGATCAAAGGAATATTGACAACTTTCTTTTACTACAATATCTTTCCCCGGACTTTTAAACTTACAAAACAATAACTGTTATTTTCGATTTCCGCTCAAAATACAAAAATTTTATGTAAAAATGCCTAGAGCTTAGAAGACATTGTATATTGTATCACCCATTTTTGTTGCATTAATTGCAATATTTCGCTGTGATGCTCAATCGTGTAAATTGCCATGGTGATTTGGGATCATTGACATAACAGCAAATAATATCTTAGACAGATGTCGCCAAAATAGCATGGCTTCCACAAAGTCTAAATATAAGTATTTTAACCAGCCCGCCTAATTGTTCGGTTCGGTTGATTTGTTACATAAATCATTTATAAGTTGCTATGTCAAAGTAATCGTTTCTAAGTTTTTACCTTGTATCACGTTCAGACCAAAGCTTAATCTTATAATTATTGCAATTATCGTAATTATCTCACCATTTCACTTGCTTTGAAAAGATTTCGATATACATACAAAAATGTGACTTGGAAATCTCGTCATCGAAAAGATCAAGATTTAATCCATATTTAATTTCTCTATGCAGGCTTGATAGGCGTCCTTTATTTTTGAAAACAACTGCCAAACTGTAGTGCAAACCACAAACCCAAGCCAAATTTATACAAGTTGATAGCGTCGCATTGTTCTACCTACTCCTTGACTTTAATGATGAAAATTTCAACATTTTTTTGGTTTTATTCAAATTTCCGAAATGAAAAATTCACACTCTCTTTTTTTTTACTTCCAACCAGCTCGTTTCTGACTGTCTTTCTTAGTTTCTCTATCATTTACTCCACTTTTGATTAATCGAAAACAAAAACTCAGTAAAACTAGTTATTTAATCCTTATTGAAAAAAAACTGCAGTAAAATACCGATATTGTAATTTCATTTGCATTGCCAGTCAAATATTTGAAATTGGAATTCGAAATCAGATTTCTAAATTATCAGGCATAGTTTCCCGCTACAATTAAGGCCTGAGAAAGATGAAGGAAATGACGGATAGGGTAAAAGGATAAGGAACACGGTGCGTTTGAGACTTCACATCACCTCGACAAATCATCCAGACTCTGATAAATCTGAGAAGCTTGGCAAGGGACAGAGAATGCAAGCCTTCTTTTATCAATATATCAATATATATCCACATATTATCCATTCGAACCTAACCGATACTGTTATGTTGGCCTGATATTTGGGATCTGCCCCATGACTGCAAGCTTATTCCATTTTTCAACAGAGCTCAGTCTCAACTCAGTTTCTTGAACGATTTTTGCAGAGATGCGAGTAGGCCATAATTAAAGCAGACTCTGATTTGGAATTCACGTAATCTTTCGCCAATCATCCTGTCAGTCCTCTATTTTAAGTATAGCAGAAAAAACGGTTGGCATTGCGCCTATGAGAGAAAATCATCCAAAATCACCAACCAGCTCCTTTTTCCTTTTCTGCCCTCGAGCCGTGAATGTAAAAAGTTTTCCCCAAACCACTCAAGAGCCTGTCTTCACTGGTCTCATGTAAGAAACCTTAAGCAATACTTTCTGCTAAAAGCGACTCTCGGTATCAGTTTCTCATTTAAGACAAAACCCCAAGGGTATTGAAACTCTTATCTGGCAAACTTACAAATAACTTTCTGTATACGGAGTTCTCATCTGTGAGTCGCCCCTTCAATTGAATTGTAAACTTTGAGTTTTGGGAAGTTTGCTAATCTCGTTTCATGGGGCCACACAAATTCTTTGCAACCTTTGCTTTTCGAAAATTTCGACCTTTGGGTGCTTGATTTGTGTCAGTGCTCAGCCGAACCTCAATGAATCGAGGATCAAAAGGGAGTTTTCTTCCAAAAACCTGGTGTGACCCTTCATAATTTTGTTAGCTAAGGTCAGATCGATCACTACTTGTCTTTTGGTGGAGACAAATTTTTGTTGACCATCTCATTCGTATTGTAAAATGTTTACTGTTTACTAAAGTGGAAGAAATGAAATCTCATCGCTACCGTCTTACGTAACCTTTTACCCTTATTCACTTCATCGCTTATAGGTCTTAGTTGCAATGGGTAACCGTGCTGAATTCGGGTTTACAGCCTACTTTAATTCCATTCCAAACATTTTCTGATTTCGCAAATGAAATTATATTATAAGCAAGGCGAATTTAGAGAAAGTGGTGCCAAAAGAACAGTTTAGTTCATTTTTTTTCATTTAAATTCGCCTTGTCTTTGTGTAGGGATTGTCGTAATTAATATTTGTTTACAATAAAATTTTTGATTTTGTAAATAACAAATTAATTACACTGGCGAGCAAAACCATTCGATTGGTGAATTTCGTTTTATTCGCACAAATTTATTAATTATATTTAGATCAGACCAGCCAGTTAACAAAAACTACAAGAACCAAATGTAAATTATTGTTCCAAAAACTTATATACAAATTATAAAAGCTCAGCAAATTTTCATACAAAATTGCCCACTTTTTAAACATTTTTTTGGTATGATGTCTTATAGCCTAATTAATTTTAGTATAATAAAATGCAATTTTATGTGGCTAGAAACTATCGTTGATTTTTATAATTATTTTTTTAATTTTGGCATCGGAAACTTTTATACTAAAATTAAGTAAGCTACAAAACAGCGGCCACGAGAAATTCCTAAAACTTTTATCAAGTTCGAAACATTAATTTATAGGGGTTTTGTTATAGTGTCAATTAATTTATATTTGCATATAAAATTAACAAAAGAAATTATGTCATGAAAAACATTACCATAATTGAAGCTCATGAACGGCTCATATTTTCTATTATTTTATATTTTTGCTATAGATATTTGGAGTGAAAACAACACCAGCAACGCATAAGTCAAAGTTTGATTGGTAAATGGAAAAATTTGCTGAGCTTAACACAAACAGAAAGTGAGAAAAAAGCGAGTAGCAAATAGATAAATTCGGTTTGAATGTATAATTTAAAAACAAAAAAAATCAAATAAAAGAAAAATTGCATTAGTAACAATGTGCAGTGAATTTTACATTAGTATATGTATTTGGGTGTATGTGTGAGTTTGTGCTGTACATGCAAAGGTGCTAAAAACACCTGTTACCCTAGCAGCCACTAGGGTTTTGAAGTGTGAAATATTTTGCTAAGCTGATGAAGTGTAGCGCATAAGGAAGAAAGTGTCTGCTTATTTTTTACATACATATCTACAAACCCAACTGATAAGAAGCTGTTGTCGTTGAATGGCAGTTAACCGAAACACAGAGAGAATGGCAATCCAATTCAAGCAGCGCTCAGACAGTTAGAAACACAGCCAACCAAAACCGAAGGTGCAAAATGCGAAACTTTCATGCCGATGGGTAACAAAGCATTACAGGAACAAGTGTGTAATACTTATATGCTTGCAGAAGTTAGCATACCACCAACAACAACAATATGCAAAGCATACAGCTCAAAACTCGAATTGCTGCTACTTCACCAGAGAGTGTTGGAAAATGTACAATGTTTATTTGCTCGATTTGCTGTTAAAAGTTAGCTTTGCTTTTGCTTTTGTTACTTTGCTATTGTTGTTATTAAACCTTTTTATTGTTGTCACAGTTATGCCACTTGTTTCGTTACTGTTTTCATTTTGGTTACTTATGTCTCAAGTACGAATAGTCAGTCACTCACTCACTGCAACTCACTTTGCATTGTACACACTTTATCCTTTGAATTTGCGTGAGTTATTCATACGCCCTGTTACGCAAAATTAGCAGCAACTTTTTTTCGAACGGGTTTGGTTTAACCAGGGCTGTGGACACGAGGGGACGTTCTGGGTATTCAAACCCCCTAGAAAAATCTTAAATTGAAGTTTACATTGTAACTGAAGATACGTTATGTTACAGAACCCAGTAAGTTTTTGGAGAGCTAAATCGAGGAATTTATTAATTGGAAAAAAAGCACGTGTGTTGTGTTATATATAAGTCGAGAACCGAACCGAACTTCGGCTTCGGCTTCGGGCACGTTCTTTAGAACAAACTCAAATAAGCCGTTCGTATTTAGAAGATAGCTATGTGAGTTGCAGTAATAATACTGAAAGAAATCATTCTCTACATTCGAGAACAGTATCGGCACCAAAGGATTGTGGCATTTTTTAATATTCCTTGAAAAAATTCTGTCTGCACCTCCAACGAGTGCATCTAGTGAGAAATTATTCAAATTCAGATTATTCATTTTCAATTTGTATTCGGAAGATTTTTTAAGTTTTGCCCCGACTACGCAGTACGCTGGAACAAGACTGTCAGATGTCATGCTAGGTTAGGTTAGGTTAGGTTACTGTGGTAGTTCCCCAAAGGGAACTCACTTAGACATAGTAGGAGTCCGTTGTGATACCACCTAATTTATGAACGGTAACGTGAATCGGAAAGTCAGGAACGATTAACCTGAGAAACGTTGCGTGCCCCGAAGGAAGTCACGCAAACTACCAATCTCCACTCCAGAAAGGTCTTCTGGAGAGCTAAAGAAGTACGAGCCTAGGTACTTGAACCTCAGTCTCGCAAATGCAGGGCAGCTGAGCAGAAAATGACAAGATGTCATGCTAGCTTTTTTGAAATCTTCGGGGATAGACTGTACGTACTTTTTCGTCCACTGTTACGATGCTGCAAGTGCAATGAATAAAAAATTTCACGGATCGCATTGTGCAGCTCAGCTAGTTTCAATTTGGTCGCTAGTGCTGTATGCAGAATTGTTCCGGTCAGAAGCTCTCTGCGCACAATCCAAAGTGTGTACACTTTTTTCAATTATCGTGTTAACAAAACTCTTGCAGAGGTTTCAAATTGAAACAATCTTGTACAAAGAGATGAATGGAACGTCACGAATCAGTGAAATTGTATCTCCACTTACAACTAACAGTTATAAGCGCCTTAAAACCCATCTCGAATAACTGGATTTAAGCCTTAGATTTTCAGGTTCCATTGCAAGTTTTCGATTTGATTCATTCTCTGATTGATTTTCATTGAGTCAAGTTCTGAGAACTGATAATCACAATATTTATGGAGCCATCAATTTGCAAGATCCAACAAAGAAAGGGTACACATAGTCTGGAGAGAGAATGTAGAGGAATATTTCAGTAAGATTTTCCAAAAAGCCGGTCAGGTTGGTAAACAGCATGATATTGAAATGAAGAAACTCAGAATAACTTCTCGTCTGATTTATCGGTGCAATGTGGAGACTAGCAAAATTGAAGATTATTATCGGGTCTCTACTTAAATAAGTTAGGTTAGGTTAGAGTAGCTATGATAGTCCACGGATGCGCACTTAGGCTGACAAAGCCTGTTGTGGTATCACTGGCGGGATCCATTATGTTTTCTTCTTTCTTCCCTTAGAAGGTGACCCACCATGTACGCCTTACGTAGCACAGAAGATCGGGAATGCATGCCGAGCTCAGGTCGACCAAACAGTTTAGAAGATACCCTTTAGGAATTGGTTTCGAGTTTTGGACAGGGCGGGACAGTAGCATGGATAGTGTTCGATGCTCTCCACTTCCTTTTCGTCCCTGCAACTTTGGTAGAAATCGTTGGTTATGCACCCCAATCCCTTTCCGTGTGTGCCCATAAGGCAGTGCTCAGGGAACCATTTCGCAATGACGGAACGCTTAGACGCGAGCAGATTGAAGGAATTCTGCATTTTATGGCAAATTAGGGCGTGAGAATTAAGAGATTTAATAGCCACTTGACTGCCTGAGTATATAGTGGCAGGTGTGTCTATAGGAGCGGACACTGTCAGACATCGAGCAGCCTCCATTATGGCATTTATCTCTACTTGGAAAACGCTACAGTGATCCGGTAAGCGAAAGCTGAGGTCCAGCACTAATTCGTTGGAGTGAATCGCGCTACCCACTCTTTCGTTGAGTTTGGAACTATCTGTAAAGACAGCCGTCGACTCTGGGTCTAGGTCTTTGTCCTCTTCTCATTCATTCCTCTCTGGGATTCTTATGGAGAATTTATTGTCCATGCAGAGTAGAAGAGGAGTGTAATCTATCTTCCTCAGTGCATTCGAAAAAGCTTCCAGTACCTTTGCATAGCCGTACTTTAGCTTTTTCCACGGCTAGATCGCGTTAAGCCTGGCGGCACTACAACCAGCCAGAAATTTACCACATACTTACATAGATCCACTGTTGGAAGATTTAGAATTACTTCCAGAGATTTAGTAGGTGTAGAGGGTAGCGCTTCCATGACCAGCATGTAAGCAGTGCGCTCGCTGTACTCGCTCCATCTTAGCGTTTCAACTTACAAACCATATCTGGATTTATTCGTGCGTAACTCTTCTTGAAGACCGTTTTTTAAAGCACCTTAAAATACTTTCGAATTTCGCATGTCTTTTTCATTGAAAACTTCAACTCTAGACGAAAAAGCCTGCAAGCAATTATTTGAAAAATATTCTTCGATTTTGTATGACGATTGTGATGTAGTGTCTGGGATAATACCTGCACAACTAATTAAGATACTGGAAGTGGCTACTCTGCTGCAGAGTAGTAAGGGCTAAGCTGGGTGCGAGCGAATTGTCGAGGCACGTGTCGAGGGGGACACCCCAAGGAGGTGCCCTATTCTCACTTCTGTAGAACCTCACCGTAAATAGGCTTCTGCGAAATACGGATTGGGGTGGCGCAAAAGTTGTCGCATTCGCAGATGACGTCGCGATTGCACTCAGGTGAAAGTTTCCGCAACCAATATGCGAGATGATGCAACGAACACTTCGGGAGGTATTCAAGTGGTCCACCCGCTGCGGGCTTAGGGTCGGCTCAAGTAAGGTGGTACTCGTTCTCTTTACGAGGCGGTATGAAATGCTTTCGGTAAGTCTACCGGAACTGAATAGCGTCCGTTTAAGTTTTGCTACAAGTGCCAAATTTTTAGGCATTATTTTAGATAAGAAGTTGAAATGGAAAGAGAATATAGCTCAATGTTATGAAAAGGCTTCCATAGCCCTCTACACCCGTAAGAGAGCCATAGGCAGGAAATGGGTTCTTAATACCTGGATCTGTCAGTAGATTTTTACAGCGGTCGTCAGACCAATTCTCCTATATGGAGTGATCGTATGGTGGCCTGCATTAGAAAAGGAAACTAACCTAAGGCTGCTAACCCAGATACAAAGATCTAGTGTGATCTGTATAAGTGGGGCGCTCAGAACCACACCAACCGATGCTCTGCGCGGTATCTTAGATCTTCTGCCGCTGTATTTGTGAGGACAGCGCTGACTGCTCTGCAATTAAGGGAAACATCTCAGTGGCACCCCGAAATCCAGGGTCACTCTTGTATATTGAAAAAGTTTCACTTCATTCCAAGCCCCACGGGCCGTTGCGTTTCGAAATCGATTTCTGAAAGTAGTCTTATAACGAGTATTCCCAGTAGGGAATAGTGAAATCAAGAGTTCAACACTCCACTTGATTGTATTGTCATCTAAACTTGTCAGTTAAGTGGGAGGAAATGTCTTCTCGCGAAACCCTTCCCAGCAAATCTCCTTTATTAATTTGCTAAATGAATAATTCTTTCGAAAGTTTTGTAACGTTAACGTACTCGTATTTATGAACTATATAAATACATTTTTATTCACACCCATAAAATAATGGTTTTCTTTGAAGAACTTCTTCCATTTTATGAAATAAAATAAAAACCCCCGAGAACAAGTCCTGCGTACGAGCTTGGGTATAACTATCGGTATGTCTGTCTGTCTGGTGGCTGTCTGTCAACTTGACTGTTGGATGTTGCACGTGCTATTATTGCTCGTTTTGTTGCCAGAAAAGCAAACGAAAATTTCCTGTTTTATTGTTATATGTATCGCATGCCATTTATTTATTTATTTTTTTTATTTTTTTTGTTGCCATACCTTTGCTGGTACTGTTTTTAACAATTGTCTTTGCCTGATTGTTTTGACTATAAATGTCAGCATCTCAGCGACAATAGCGACACTCAAAAGTCTGTTGCTGCCACATGTAAGTTGAATGCATAAAAGCGCTCGCACACACACACACACACACAGTACCCACAAATAGCTACCTCGGGTGGTTGGTGGCGCAACAAGCGGCGGCAATGGCAACGACGTCAACGGCGGCAACAGGATATGTTACACACATTGTTACTATGCCACTCAGCGTATTGTTGTTCTTGCAGTTGTTAGTTAGAATTGTGCACTTAGTTACAGTTACAGTGTCACTGCTTCGAGTGTCTTTCTATTCGGTATATATATATGTATGTATGTATGTGTGATTTCCTTTGCTTGCGTCAACACTGCGCGTGTCCCTATGGCTGTGCAGGCAGACATTCAGACATAAATTGATATCTCCATTTCCTTCCGTTTCACTCACCGTTTCGTTGTCAAACTATATTCATATGCACCACACACATACACACACACACACACACACCAAACAGATGCTGTTGTAGGAAATCTCACTTCATAACTGCTCGCACACAGCGCTTGCCGCAAATGCCACAGGCACGTATTTATGCGCTTTCATAACACGTTGCACCACACTTTCCGTGTGTATGTGGGTGTGTGTGTGTGTGTGTGTGTTTCGCTTTATTGTTTTGTTGAAGTACGATTGATATTTCCGTTTGATAACGAAATGCATATAAATATTGTAATTCTAGCATACCTTAAGGCGCACAACCAAGCAAATTGTGCTAGTCTGAGATGTAGCAACGCTGTAAGTGTGTTTGTTGATATTTTTTTATTAACAATTTTCAATGTTATTGTTTGCTATTTTCATACGAGTTATTTTGATGGCATTGTTTTTGTTGTTTATCTGATAGTTTCAGTTTTTTTTTGTTTTAACATGCACGCACGCTGTCATAAACACCAGCTATTTTTGTATGGAAGAAAATGCGCGACAAGCGGCAGCAATAAAAATATAACCAAAAAACGACGCACATTTTTCAAACTTAAATTTCAGAATCTATCATTGAATATACTACAAAACTGCATAGCCAAAAAGTTGCTAAAAATGGTGACTAAAAATTTTGAGAATTTGATGATAAATTTCTTTAAATGTATTAAATTTTCATATTATTTTTGTCAGATATTTATAAATTTCGGTAATTTAATTAAGATTTTATACGGGAAGTGTAATAAATATTATTGAAACAACTCGATTGCCTCAAAAAACTTTGATCTGAATTAAAGCGATCATTAGAGAAGTTGAAAACCTGTACTTCAGAAATTTTCGGTTTCTTCACTTGAAATAAAAACTTTGTATTGCGAAGACCTACAATCTTTTGATATTTATTTGTTGAAAGCATTTGATTTTCTTGGTTAAGAGGAACATTATGAAAAAACAAACATTTTTTAAAGTGGTAGAAGTGACAGCTGCTATTTCGCAGACCACCACATCTCTTCCTCCATCGGACTTCTTTCCTTTAAACCATGATACCATGAAACCTGTACTGATTTTTCGACAGATTTATACAATTCTTTACAATAAATGGCACCAACCCAAATATTTTGTAATAGTATTGAAATTTAGGTAAGCCGGACCGTTTTGAAATTATTTCAATTTTTGGTATCATAAACGCAAATCCTTCTTTTTAAATATAACTTCAAACAATTACTTCAGATCATAGCACAGTTTAAGCTTAAGTGCTGCATAAAAATATCTAAAAATTTATTCGATGGAATCATAATAATGCATTGAAAAGACAATTTTTATCGATAACTGCATCTTTAAGCACATTTCCATCTAAACATTTTTTCAAAATATTTTGACAAAAGTTTTAAAATATAATAAATCTTATAATAGCAATGTTAAAATAGTACCGTTTTTTTTGCAACCTGCCACTATAGGATGTTTTAGACATGTGGGTTTCAAGAAGAACTAAAACGCATATAATTTAAAGTTATGGCCAAAAATTTTGCTTAATAATAAAGATAAGGGTTTGCCATTATGTTTTTAAAATGATCTCGAGAAAATGATCATCGCGGCTAGCTTGATATATTCCAGTCGAGTGGCCTAATTTTCGACCACTTTTTGCCAGAATTGGAGTCGTATATCAGCAATAATGCGCCGAATATTCTCTTTCAAGACGTCAATCGTTATCTCGGGCTTATCTTCGTAGACAAGCGACCTCACATAACCCCACACAAAATAGTCCAGCGGTGTTAGATTGCACGATCTTGAGGCCACGCCACAGGCCCACGACGCAAGAAAAAAAATTCAGGTACGAAAAAGTCATTTATCATGGTTCTATAGCGTTCCCCATTGACTGTAAAATTGTGGCCGGCTTGATTTTTGGAGAAATGTGGACCAATGATTCCCTCTGCCCACAGACAACACCAACCACTGACTGTTTGAGGATGTAACGGCGTCTCAATAATGGCTTGTGGATTATCAACACTCCAGTGATTTTTATTTGAAACAATCAAAAATAACAGTTATATAAATTTTATAAAATAAAAATCAAAAATAATAGTTACATATCATTTTTATTTTATAAATCAAAAATAACTGTACTTTTATTTATAAAAGTCATCAATATAAATCATTCACTGGCTTTTTTTTCTGAGTCATACTTGCAAAAGTCATTTTAGGTTTGTGCATAAAATGAGCAATTAGGGAACCAAAAAATTATTTATTATTCATATTATTTTCTCCGAAAAATTAAATTGAATTTTTTAAGCATAACTTCAAAAACAAAAGTATGACTTTTATAAACAAAAGTCTGCAATAACTGCTATTTTAATTTATAAAAAAAAAAAAAACAATAAATTCCTCTCATTTATGACTTTTAAAATAAAAAAAAAACAAAACTAACTGTTATTTATGATTTTTAAAATGAAGTTACAAAATATTCCTTAATGAGCGATTTTTATAATAAAAACTCCAAGCGCAAAATTATTCGCTAACAAGTAGCTGTAGCTTAAGTTTTACACAAAATATTACAATAAATACAAATCTCACGTAACTCTATATTATGTTTAATAATTTCAAATATTCCTATCAAATTTCAAAATCATTCATTATAATTCTAAATACATCTTAATGCATATTGAAAAAAGTGCAGCCAGTTGATTTGTATATGATAAGTGCACATTTGCATAGCTACGGGCATGTATAGATATAAAGGGTTTTCCAATATTTATAGAACGTTTTTAATAGAAGGCGCGTTTTTTTGCAAGCTGTAAAATCTGTATTAAAAAGTTCAAAACATATATTTATGTACATAAAAAAATTATATATGGAATAGCAATTCGGATAAATGTCCTCCACTTGCATATTTCCATTATTTTCTCTAAATTTCCCTTAGTAAATTTATACGAGTAAAAATTGTGCTGTGTTTCGCTGATGCAACCTTGAGTCTTCTTCTTTTTAAATATCATTCGGCGTGATCTCCAGGGGTCTATGTTGTAGCCTCTCATTCCTAGTTACCCCAAACTGTCGGGTAATAAACTAATTTGTATCTTTTTATAACCAACACGTTCCCACACTAAATGGGTCTTATACTTAAATCATGTGTGCATATTTGGGACACCCTTCGTGTACATATATCTAATATCAGTGAGTAGTCTTATGCTTTCTTTGTGCACTTCCTTAGGAGATGCAAGTAAGCAGCTTTGCATCTGTATCGATAAAATCTCAAGTGATTTATGGCACTTTGCTAGCAAAATATTCAAATCTAAATATGTTTATCAACTTTCTTGTAGGATTATTACCATAAATCTGCTTAGTAGACTTAAAGGTGTTTTTGGACATACATATACAAATGTAAATACGTGTATCATACAAGTATTCAAGTGGCCATAATACATACATATGTATTATATGTATGAATAGACACACATACAGTGCTGGCCAAGCCTAAAGCGCTGCCAAAATATTTTCCCTAATGCTGCTTCTCTTAAAAATCGTAGATGGAAAGTACGAAGCTCTTACACTTTTGTGTTTATATATTCATCGTAATTGAATACATAGAACTACGGCATTCACTTCATTGAAGTACGGAAATACTAACACAATTAAGTTAATATTATAGGACAAACCCAGAGTTTCGAATGACAGTAGCACATCTTTGCCGTAATGTTATTAGGAATTTATCGAAGACATCAATTTTGTTCAAAAATAACACTGAATAACACAAACCAAACTTGACAAGGGCTAACGGAAAATCGCTTCAATATACATCATCTTTTCACCCTGTCGGAAAAACAGAAGATCAAATGTATGTCCACACGGTAATGAAAAAAACCGTCCAGATAGCCTTTCTTTTTACTTACTGGATTTCGATGACATTTCCCTATTTTTGTATTTTTTATACTCTAAAGGAATCCGGTAATCTAAATGCCGCGCAGAGCTTCAAAATTAAAGCTTCGCTCTGTACACATCAAGCAACGCCACTTTTTATAATTATTTCAGTTTTTCATCACCCCGATTTTTTATTGCTATTGCTCTTATACCTACTTCTAAACTAGTGACGGCAAATCATCGATTTTTGAGTTATCGCGCAAAGAGTTGCTTATGAAAGTTTACATGTTTTCGAGATTATCATGATGGGTTTGTAATGAGGTTAGACAGTTTTTGTAGGGCGAAAACATTTACTTTTTAACTATATGGACTTTCACAGAATATCTTGAATGAGTTATAAACAACTGGTTTTCGTTGTCGTGTGGATTTAGCATTACATGCAATTCTTAATAATTCGTTCGCAGTTTTAAAATTTTCTAGCTTAGTTGTCACAAAAGTTGTATACAATTACCACTATAAAACGTCTATAAATAATATGGCATACACATTTTGCACAAATTAAAAATGTTATATGTTTTTTCTATTCAACGGACCCTGCTTTTATTTTTTTGGGGTTTCGAGAAGAGCAGATCTTATGTGAGCAGTCCATTAAAGATGCAGGCTCTCGAGATGAATATCGAGTAAGTTATAAGATAGCGCTAGAAACCATCACCAAGGCCTTGAAAACCCAGATTAACAGGATGCGCTACTGCGGAGCCAACCGAGGCAGCCACGTGAATTAAATAGTATTGTATAAATGCTGGAGATGTTTACTCTTTCGAATAAACCAGTAGACGGCACGTCATAGCACAGTAAGCGCTCTCTGAGTATCTGTGTATTTCACACATGCCATGTTATGCAATTTATCGCCAAATGACGATATTTTTTCTGATTTTTACCAAAGAAATTTCATTACTCAACCGGTGGTTTAGTAGAATGATTTTTAAATAGTTACAATTTGTCTCTCTGTTATTATTTTTATTTAACACCTTATCGCATTTCTTGTGAATTGTCTTTTAAATTGCATTGTTGTTTACTCTATGGCTATGGCATTTCCCTTTGTTCTCGTCTCAATATTTAAAAATGTACTAAAAGTTAAACCTAAGTGCCTACTTTGAAGTATTTTGGGCGATGCATGTTTGGAATTCGAGGATGTTTTTAAGACAGAAAGAAGCACAACTGCTTTCAGTTTTTTGTGCTCTTCCAAAAATAATTATAAAGAGTGTTTCAGTTGAAATCTGTCAGCATTGCTATTCGAACAACTGGGGTACTTTTAATTGGACTATAAGCATATAGCGGCTATTCTCATTAAAAGTTCATTTATTCATATTAATTATTTCTCAAACACAATTAGCAAAAAAGTTAATAATTCCATGATCGACTGCTCACAACTTTTTTTGGAAATTTTAAGAAAACTAAAACAATTGGCAGGAAACATTAATAGGGGAAAAAATGTGGAACAGTGAGTAAATATATTGAAGATAATGTACGGTAAATATTTAAGAGGAGTCCAAATCTTTGTCTTCCGCTGTACACAGTGCCAAATATCCCGAAAAATTCTGATATGTTAAACAAAAGTGAGAAAATTGTACACCGGTTTCCTTACAAAATTCCAATACTGTATCTTGGACGATGAAATTTATTGTGTAGCTGACTTTAAGCAAATTCCAGGTTAGGAGTTTCAAGTTACCACAAATAAAGATAAAATTGATGGAAAACATAAGTCAAAGGTGTCAAAATATCAACAAAAAAAATATGGTCTGGAAAGATATGATAAAAAGAAAGTGAAGAACTCGTAACCGTAAGCTCAATTAATACTGAAATTGATATTAAAGAGTGCTCGGCACGGAGACTTCTTCGTCTTATACAAGTACATGATGTTTCTGTTTTCTTCTGGTCTGATTTCGCCATTTGCCACTATTTAGCTAACAACTAAGGCGTTTTACTCAGAAAATGGTGTCAATTTGGTGCCGAAAGGCGCCAACCCACCGAACTGCTCTGAGGTACGGCCCATCAAAATGACTTGTGCTCAAATGAAAAGAGATCCGAAGAAGACAAAGTCTAAAGTTCATACAGTGCCGAAATTATGATAAAAAAATGGCGTCATCAGGCTTGGAGCTATCAAAAGATGATGTCCAAAGATTGATGCAATATCTTAATTTTTTCTATGATAATTTTACTTAGAAAGAACATAAAGGAGATTCATTTTCATTAGGCTTTATTGACTATGGTTTTGTTCAAATTAGAGCAGCTTATTGGCTGCTATATTTCAACGAGTTGACAGTTGTGAAGCAATAACACATACCTCCGACTATCGAAAGATTTTATATCTTATTTCGTTTTCTATGATCACCAGATGGTTTTCAAGTTGAGCTCATCTTTAGCAAATTCTCGTCTAGTTCTTCTACTCTTTTGTGATCCTTCAATTGTTCGTTTGCTGACTGAATTTAGTTTGCCATAATGGGGCATCCCTTCGAAAAACAGTTCACAGTTTTTGTACAGATTTGCCGGCAATTTGTATTGAACCCAATATCCTTAACGTTCCAAAAAAAATCATATTCTACCTGTCGAATGAGAAATCTAAATAAAATGCCCCCATATATTTACAACGTCATGCCGCAGTACTTAAAACAAAAATGATATAGTTTTTTCACAAAAATTGGAATAATTTAAAACAGTTTTGCTTTTCTTAATTAGAAAAAAAACTAATTGAAATTTGAATATATTTATTGCCAACCAATACATTAGCTGTTAAAAAATTAATACATTTTTACTTTTTTCGGCACACAGCATTTACCAAAACAGCACCCGCAGTTGCTTTTATTTTGGTCAACACTGTACGAGTATGTATCATGATGCAAGTACTTCTGGCAAATATGTTTGTAAAATGTAAGCTTAATCATAGATTTATTCTCTTGTGTTTAGGCTGTTAGTATTCTTAAGACATTTGTGTACATATTTACATAAATAGTTGTTATGATTGCAAAGATGTGTAAAGAAAATTGATTTATACGCAGACGTCTGCCGACAGGCAAATAGTAAAATGAAACTTGAGGTGTTTTCATTATTGAATTAATGATTTTTGAGAGCAAATAAAGGAAGTGCTATGAGATGTTCAATAAGGGAAAGTGACCACAACTCTCTAGTGCATATAAGGAAACTAGAGAATCAATATACATATTTACTTACATAAGTATGTAGTATATGTAACTTCTGCAATTTAAATGTCAATAATGGCAAATTTCAAGTGACCAGCAGTCTGTAGAGGTTTTTGTAACTTCAGAATTAGTTACAAATAAATTTAGTGTTTGGGTTAATTAAATATGTCCATAAATTAGATGGTAATTAAATTGTTTGACTAAAATACAATAAAAGCACACAAGATCCTTGATGAGGACACATTTAAGTGGCGACTTTACATACACACATTTGTGTACTTGCACATATAAAAAAAGTGTTCTTGAAATGCCGAACGGAAACGGATAGTATTATCGTTTTATTTCAAACTCAGTTTTCGGGTTTAATCGAAAAATTGTCATTTAAAAAAAAGAATTTACATTCTAAACTTTAGTTTATATACATATAAAAACCCACTTATACAATGATTCTAGGTAACTTACTTACTTGCTTAATTGACACTATAACCGCTTAAGCAATTTTGGCCGAAGTTTTTTATAGCAGAAATGCCCTCGGAGTTTTGCCATTGTCTGCTGAGGGGCAACCGTTATTAGAAAAAACTTTAATATAATTTTTGATGTTACAGGATTTGAACCCGGGACCCACCGAATGAAGCGCGCTTACGCTACCCACTCGGCTACAGCGACCGCCTTAAGGAAAAAACTGGTATACACCTTCATACATAGGGAAGAAATTTCACAAACTCTACGAAAATTCCGGTAACTTGCCGCATAAATTGAGTTATGAGAAATACAAAATCGAATTCAATTGTCTGAATAACTTTCTTTTTAAAAATTATTTTTTGAAGTTGCAAAATATCATAAAGTTGAATCTCAAGTAATTTTGGCACTTGGTTAACGCCCCTCCTCAGTAATACTGGCGAAAATGTCCTATAAATGTACGCTATCCCAAGCAGTAATGGAAACCTCTAAGTGACTGCACATTGAAATCAATAATGCATCTTCTCTTAACTCTAAACTTTTAGTCTTAACTCACCTTTTTTCTTTAACAATGTTTTTTTTAATATTTCTGAGCTGCTCCTATTTATTTTTAACCAAACTCTTAAGCACGGTTGTTTTCTGGATGAGTGGATAAATTACTTTTGTTACCCCTTTATTTAAAACTGGAGACAAAAGTGGTGCTTCTAATTATCGTCTCATGTTCAAGCTCACAACTATTGCCGAACTATTTGAAAATATTATTAGTAATTAAGTTTCGTTCGAGATTAAGCCGTTTATTTCCTCATCCCAACTTGGATTTGTACCAGACCGCACAACAATTACTAATCTTGCAGTCTTTTCAAATTATTGCATGTTATCGTTTGTTGATGCTTATCAGGAGGATACTATCTACATAGACAGATATATCAAAATCCCTTGATAGGGTTTCCCATAGCTTATTGCTGAATAAATTGCATAAATTTTGACTTCACGCAACCTCTTCGTCTTGGGTTAGATCTTACTTAGTAAATAGAGCTAATTATGTTGTTGTTAAAAAAATCGAGTGCATATAAAGCAAGCTCAGGAGTTCCTCAAGAAAGTAAGTTGGGTCCATTAGTTTTTTTTTTAATTTTCATGAACCACTGTAGCGACTGTTTTAAGCACTGTGGGCAACTCCTCTATGCAGACGATTTAAAAATATTTTACAAGATAAAAAATCATTCTGATATTTGCCTTCTTCAAAATGACCTAGGTGAGTTCCATAACTGGTGTCGCCGAAATAAGTTAGAAATCAATATTGAAAAATGCTTCACTATGACTTATAATAAAATTTGAGCAGCTCTTCTTTTATCCTCTTTTCACTCTTTCTAATTTTGTTTTCAGTTCTTTTGATAAAATTAAAGAGCTTGGTGTCGTTTTTAACTATTCTTTCAGTTTTATTGACCACATGTACTACTACATCATTCGCAAAGCATTTTCGTCACTAGCTAACATAAAACGAAATAGTCTTGCATTTAAGAACCCATACACTTGAAAGCTTCTTTCTAAGATCTAAATTGGAACACGTCATATGGTGTTCATTCCAATAGATTAGAACGCATTCAAAAGAAACTTATAAAATTAGATTTGTGTCAAAGAAGATTCGATTTTCCAATTCCAACTTATATTTCGCATTTCAAACCTATTAGTTTGAATACTTTTCATAGCAGAAAAATAATATCAGAATTGGTTTTCTTACATGATGTGCTGAGTGGGCTTATTTATTTTCCTTGTCTATTACAACTCATAAAACTCGAATGTTCCGTTTAAATCCCTTCGCGGCTATTTCCATTATAAATTTTTTTGTCAATTTTATGTAAAATTATCATGCGTTACATAACAACGGGCATATAAATCCAATTTTCCAACTATAAACAAAACTTTTTAAAAATGCAATAAATTTGAATCAAAATTTCAAACCATTTAATATAGATTTTTAGAAATTCCAGGTATTCTGTGAATTTGTTAACCTTTTTTTTTAATAATGCATGCAGTTTATATAAATATAAAAAATCAACCGAAATTTATATAAAAGAAATTAGATCTTCATAAAATTTAAAAAAATCAACCAGTATTTTCAGTTAAATTTAGTTTTTAGCATATTTTTATACCTTTCATGAGAATGAAATGGTATATTAAGTTTGGTCCGATGTTTGTAAGTGCCAGAAGGAGAAGAGATAGACCCATCAAAAAGTATACCTAAATGATCAGGACGATGAGCTGAGTCGATTTAGCCATGTCCGTCTGTCTGTCCGTCTGTCCGTCTGTCCGTCTGTCCGTCTGTCCGTCTGTTTGAACGCAAACTAGTCCCTCAATTTTAGAGCTATTTTGATGAAATTTGGTGAGCAGGTGTCGTTGTACAAATGATTGAACATTTGTCGGAATCGGCCAGATCGGGTGACTATAACATATAATACAACCGATTATTCAGATATTGAATTTTGCGCCATAACTCCTCCATTTAAGCAGCTAAAGGCTTGAAATTTTGCAGAAATATCAGCCATTATTAGCTACGTATCAGTATTGAAAATCATGAAGATCGGAGAAATATAACATATAGCTCCCATACAACCGATTGTTCAGATATTGCATTTTGCACCATAACTCCTCCATTTAAACAGCTAAAGGCTTGAAATTTTGCAGAAATATCAGCCATTATTAGCTACGTATCAGTATTGAAAATCATGAAGATCGGAGAAATATAACATATAGCTCCCATACAACCGATTGTTCAGATATTGCATTTTGCACCATAACTCCTCCATTTAAACAGCTAAAGGCTTGAAATTTTGCACAAACATCAACCATTATTAGCTATATATTAGTATTCATCAAGATCGGAGTTCACAGTGTAAATCGGCAAGATAAATTCAGGACAAATATTTATTGCGAAAAGTAATAAGCTCAGCGCAATATCACATGAATCATAGCGTTAAACGTTTGGGAACTATTTACGGATCTGATAACTGTTTTCAAAGACCGACATATGTAGGTCTTACATATTAATACTTAATTATTTTTATTTTTTAAATGTTGAATATCAAGCGTCGATACGATATTAAAAATATTCAAAAACCATTCCCTTCTTAAAACATAGTTCTTTTTAATTACATAAGGAAAAGCATTAAATAATTTATAACAATGCCTTTACTAGAATTATTTTTATTGATTTGAAGGAAATTTTCGCTTTTAACTATAGGTAATACGAAATTGTAATACAATAACACGTTTTTTACTATTCTTCCATTCATGAAAGGTATGAAGCCTTCGGCATAGCCGAAGACAGCGCTGTTTTTACTTGTTTAATGTTCATTTAAGAATGTTCTGTAGTCACATTAAAGGTGAAGTCAACTCTAAAGTTAATAGCAATTTTTATATGCACCACCTAGTGGCCAGACTTTTGATAAAGGTATTTCTCATATCACCCCTTTTTTAAGTTTTTAATTTCTTCAATATCGGATTATAAACACAGATTTTCTAAATAGCTCGACTCATGCGCCACCAAATTTGCTTGAAATCCGCTCATTGGGTTTTTAGCCAAGTTGTAACATAGAAAAAGGGAGCATTTTTATCTTATATATAAAAATCTCGTGTCACAGTGTTTTTGGCCGATTTTGATGAAATTTTGTATGTACATATAAAGGGTGGTTAAATTTTAAGGGCCGATGTTGAATACACACAAATTATTTTGGAAATTATTGTAATTTCTTTTTTTTATGATAATATGGTGTGGTTCAATTATGTATGGAACAAAATTCGGCCAAATGTCCGCCGCGATCTCGGCGGCACACCTCCATCCGATGGTCCAAAGTTTCGATGACGCTGAGGCATAATTGAGGTTCTATGCCGTTAATGTGCCGAATTATCTCATCCTTTAGCTCCTGAATTGTTGCTGGCTTATCGACGTACACCTTTTCATTTCTAAAGAAAGTAGTCCAACGGTGTCAAATCACATGATCTTGGTGGCCAATTGACATCGCCACCACGTGAGATAACACGTCCATTGAATTTGTCGCGCAAAAGAACCATTGTTTCGTTGGCTGTGTGGCAAGTGGCACCATCCTGTTGGTTCATATGTTCCAATTCGGGCCATAAAAAGTTCGTTATCATCTCACGATAGCGAACACCATTCACAGTAACTGACTGACCGGACTCATTTTGGAAAAAATACGGCCCGATGACGCCGCCAGTCCATAAACCGTACCAAACAGTCACTCTTTGTGGGTGCATTGGTTTTTCGGCAATCACTCTTGGATTATCATTCGCCCAAATGCGGCAATTCTGCTTATTGAAGAATCCACTGAGGTGAAAATGTGCCTCATCACTGAAGATGATTTTCGTCGAAAATTGAACATCAACTGTTGTTTTTTTTGCCAACATTCTGACCATTGCTCGATTGTGTATCTTTCCATGTTCAAATTGAGTTAGTCTGAAATTGAGAAATGTCGAATGAAATGCAGAAAAAAAACTTGACGTTTAGGTGTGGTTCACATTCAACATCGGCCTTTAAAATTTAACCACCCTTTATTTGGTAGGTGAGAATAGCTCGTAAAGTAAAATTTATGCTTGGGTGAGGAAGATGAACAGCTAGTTCGTACACATTTTTTGTAGAGCGTTGCCACCTATTTGAAAAGCGGAATTTAATTTTATTATACACAATTTATATGAAATGTAAAAAATTGGAACAGAACCGGTTTTAAACGATAAAATTTTATGAAATTATACACAAGTATATAAGCTATTGAAACATGTGTATCAGATGGTTCGCTTAGCTGAGCTAGCTATATTTTTAACAGAGTTGCCACGTGTTTCAATAGTCGAAATTAATTAATTTATGCGCAAGTTAGATGAAATATTAAAATATAATAAACAAGTTATATTAAATATTAAAGTATTGGTGTCCAACGATTTGTCTCGGCATGAAGATATATAGCTAACTTTATGAGGTTGCCACCTATTAGAAAAATCGAATTTAATAAATTTAATATAGTAAAAATCGTTTTGCTGAAAAGATAGTTTATAGGCACATTTTGAAGAGGGTTGCCATAATTTTCAAAAGTTAAATTCAATTAAATTATGAGTGTCAAATTGATCGTCTCGGCGAGGGCACGGTATGCACCTTGGTTACGTAGGCAAATGCCAATTAATAAATAAATATAGGCAGGACAACCTTTGCCGCGGTTTTCTAGTCTATATACAGTTAACGAAAAAAAATTATGTGTAAAATTTATAGAGCTTGAGGCCAGGTTTGTATTAGGGAATAATAAAAAAAAATTATCACGGAAAATATGGCGAATATTATACGAAAAATTACCAAGTGGTCAATTTAATTGTCTTTACCATTACAAATTCTCATTTTTAACTCAATTAATTTGTAAAGCCAGCAATGGTATGTCGCAAATATTCACCACTAAATGCACACATATGCACCCGCCCATTCACCAGACACCCTCACAACAAATGCTCACTACAGGAACTCGTATAATTTGTCATGTTTACTGTTGTTTGTTTATATTTTTCACTTTGGTATGCAACGGTAAATTTAAAACAAATTAATGTGCAAAACAACCACAATGCACATTTATGCAAATAGGCGCGCACATCTGAGCATAGAGTGAGAAATTCACTGCTAAGTGGTAACAGAGGCCTCTCAATGGGCAGCGAGAATAGGTAGTACTGACATGGGCTGTAACAGTAATTGACGGCAATGGGACGGAGAATGGGTGGCGGCGAATTTGTTGGCTGTTTCGGCTGATTGTGGCTACGGCTAATCTAATTGCTGGTATTTCACAAAAAACACCAACAACAATCAGCAAATGCAACATACTACAACACAAAAACAACAAATGGCTACAATGGCAGCTGGCCGCGACTTGTCACTTGTCAGCGACATGCAACAAGCAACAAGCAACAACCAGCCACCAGCCAGTGATTTGGTGTGCAGTGTTTTGTGCGTATACCAACATTTTTCCAGAGGGATAGAGAGAGCGAGTGTACGTTTAATGAAATGCACCGAAAAATAAAGTAATTTTCGTTCTAATTGCATTAAAAGTGATGCACTGACAGTCAGACCACTACAGTAAATAGTAGCTCGTGCAACAGTAGCAGTTGCAAGGTGACAACATCCTCTTCCACCCACATACAGCCAAACGTCCAACATCAACCGTGTTTCGAGATATTCGTACAAAGACTTTTTTGTTGTTGTTGAAGCAGGCAAGTGAAGCCGCCACTTGATTGACTAGCAAAGTTGCATAAGTATTGAGCTACCCTCCACTTACAAAACTCTACATAGAAATCTACGCTTGTCCATCACAAATTTTGTACATCAACTTGCCTTGCCCTCTCTCCTCTCTTCTTTTTCGGTCATTTGTTCTCCTGGCTTTTTATTGTTGTAGTTGTACGATAGTGCAGTGTCGCTATGTTGTTAAGTTTTTGGTGTTGTTGTCCTGTTAGTGACATGCTTTGTGGTATTCAGCAATTGATCAATGTCCCTAAATAGCATAGACTGCTGATAAAGTTCACATACAAGGAGTGGCCTATTCTCTACTGGCATTTTGTTTCTAGCTCTCCAGTCAATTAATATGCGCCCAAAATGCTTCTAACACATGTGACATTGCTTGGGACAAAACTTTATAATTTGTTTAGAATGAAATTGAATCACAAAGATGTGGTTACAAATTATATTTGCTGCTTTGGGGTCTCCGCTATGTAAAATTTTATAAACTAATTAATTTAAAAAATTATATTTTCATATGTGATAATTTTCGTTTGCTTTTAGAGGGGCACACAAATTGTAACACCATCGAACTTCTAGTCTTTGTAAAAGTAAAAAATACTTCCATCAAAAAGCCCGAAATTCAACGATAAGAACCGCTAAGAAAATTAGAAACCGTTGGAAAAAAAATTAACAAAAATCAATGGGAGATTTATGTTACTTATTTCAAAATTAATGGCCTACAAAACTGTATTCTATGTAAAAAAAAATTCAAAAAATTATGATTAAAAGATTTGAAAAATACTAACTTAAAACAACTAACTTAAAAACTAAATTTTAAATATGTGAATTTTTCAAAAATTTTCTAAACCATTGGCACAAAAAAAATTTCGAAAATCGACGGGAGTTTTGAATTGCATGAGACATGCATTTTTTTATTTCAAAATTAAATGGGCTACAAAATTTTCTATTTAAAAAAGAATTCAAAAAATACGATAAAAAAAATTTTAAATTTAGTTTTAAACTAATTTAAAAATTAAATTTAAAATTTGTGAATTTTTCGAAATTGTCCAAATTTTCCGAAACAGGAGATTTGAGTCATTTTCTTATTTCAAAATTAAATGGGCTACAAAACTGCATTCTATGTAAAAAAAATAAATTTCAAAAAATTATGAATGTAGTTTTAAACTAGTAATTTAAAAATTAAATTTTAAATTTGTTAATTTTTCTAAACTTTTCCTTACTGTTGGAAAAAAAAATTTAAAAAAATCAACGTGAGTTTTGAGTTGCTTGAGCCATGCATTTTTTTATTTCAAAATTAAATGGGCTACAAAGGTGCATTCTATAAAAAAAATTCAAAAAATTTTAAATGTATTTCTTAACTAATTTGAAAATTAATTTTTAAATTTGTGCTTCTGATAACTCGACTAAATATTAAGATATCTCGACGAGCTCGATGCATCGCCCTCGACCAAAGGTAGGTTGGTATTGAAAATGAACGAAAATAACCACGCCCTAATATTCCGAAAAATGCTAATTTCAAAATCTAGAAAATAGGCTTGGCTCCACCTACAACTTTGTCAAACCTTATCATATTTAGAACAAACTTTGCATTTCAAGTCAACAACCATAACTTTGAAAATTATAAAAATCGCTCAAAAACCACGCCCACCCCTCATATAACGTTAATTTTCACAGATCATAAAATAAAATATTTCAGTTACTGCGAAAGGTAAATTTGGTCAAATTTAATATACAGAATTAGGTTAAATAGAAGACGTAGGTAAAACAAAACTTAGGAAAATGGGCTTGGATCCGAATACATTAGAGTAAATAGGTATATTTCCTTTAACTTAATAATTATATTGTATATACTCTTTTAAGCAGGTATCAATTCCCTCCAAAAGTATTTTCAAAATAAAGCTTTCTTCAAACTCTTTCGTTTGAGACCCACATTTCAATATTTAATTCAACTTATTATAGGTTTGATTAGTTTTTTAACTCCAAAATAATTCTTAAAATTGCGCTTTCTTAAAATTTGTAGTTTGACACTCACATTGAGTCCAAAAGAACACTAGATTGAATAACGAATTGCATGTAAAGCAACAACACTAACTCGGAAAAATGTGCGAGTTGAGCCAACTCGGGTAAATTATGTCCGACCTGAGATGTAGTGCTGGGAAGTGAAAAAACTGCGCTATTGTGAATTAGCCCTAAGAAAATACATGGGAAATTTAAATTTAAAACCTAATTCGTTTTTTTTCATAGTATTTGTAAATATATAACTACATAAGCCTAAAAATTGCCAGCACAACTAATTTCCGTTCTTAAATAGCCCTAAACAAATCGCAACTTGCATGAAAGAGACTAACAGGGTTGCTTTTGCAACTAAAGAAAATTTTTTCCGAGTTGAAGCGTTCTTTTGCAACTCGGTTCCATTAAAACGGTGCCATTGTAAAATGTCGTTTATTTTTTTACTTAACTTAATTTGCATATAAACAGGTAGCAACCTTTTTTAAAACTATTTGTGAAATGAAACTTTGTAGCGCATTATATACTCGTATAATATTAGTTGGATGTGATTTAACATATTATAATTTTGATAAATTTTAAAAAATGTATCAAAATTTTCATAAATTTTTTAAACCCTCTTCGAGATTACTTTTTATATTGATTGTTCTTAAAACTTTTAGTTTGACACTCATGTTCTAACCTGCCGTTATTTTTTTTGTAATTTAACTTAATTGGCATTTATACAATAAATGGGCAACCTTCTTTCAAAACATTTGGGAAACGAAGCTTTATTCAGCTTCGAATGTAATATTAGTAGGATTTGATTTAACTTATTATAACTTTCATTAATTTTCTAAACAGGTGACAACCCTTTTCAAAAGTATTTTTAAATTAATTGTTCTTAAAACTTTTAATTTGGAATTCAAATTTGTAAAATTTCATTTATTTTTTTAAGATAACTTAATTTACATTTAAGCAGGTGGCAACCTTCTTTCAAAACATTTGAGAAATCAAGCTTTATTGAGCCTTGCGTATAATATAAGATGAATTTGATACGGCCTACAATAGTTTTGAATAATTTTTAAACAGGTGGCAACCCTTTTCAAAAGGATTTTTCAAACAAGAAGTTCTTAAACTTTTTAGTTTGGCACTCATATTGTAAGTTAGCTTAATTTGATTTAAGCAACTGGTAACCTCTTTTAAAACATTTGGGAAGTGAAACTTTATTACTCCGCTTTCATTTGATGCCTATATTGATGTATTTGATTTCGATCATTGCGTTCATAGAATTTAACCTTTTAATCTTGTGGCAACTCCCAATGAAAAATCGATTTTATCATAACCTGTACAACGGCTATACACGTATGCGCCAAATCGTATCTTTTTCACTTCAATTTTTTTAATAATTTTTTAACAGTGGCAACTCTCCACATAATGTAGCCTATATATTAAAATATAAATAGGAGAGGTAGGGCTAACGTTTCATTTTAAAAAATACGTATTTCTGAAGTAAGGCTATTGATATCTTTATCATTTAATAGCCATATTCTAGCATTTAATTTAAAATAGATGGCAATTTTTTTGCGAATGAGTTCGGATACACTAGCTCTGTTGTTTTTTTTTTATCAATTTAGATATCATAGGAATTCCAATTTACATAACCTATTAGATAATATAGTAAGTAAACCGTTTACTTGAAAAATTACGTGGCAACCCTTATGTTCATAAATACTTTAAGCGAAACAAGCTGTTCTCTCCTCTACACAAAATACAAACTGAGGTTGGTTTTTTTTTTTTTGATTACTGGGCCCTCTATAGCCGCATGAAAAAGTAAATAGGCATATCATAATAAAGCCAAATGGTAGAAATGAAAAACCGGCACCCACTTCATAATACATAAAATTTTAGCTAATCTAATAATCTTTCCACGTGTTATGTACTCGTATGCACTTTAAACTAAGCAATTGAAAATCATTGCTCCCCAGATGCCAGTCAATCAGATATGGGTTCAAGTCAAACTCACACACACACACACACTCGCACGCACGCACGCACGCACGCACTTAAGTCAATTGCCATATGAATTTTTCATGAAACACAACTTAATTAAATCAGCTTATTTACACTTCAGACTGTCATGAGAAGATTCGCAATTTGAGCAAAAGAAACAGAGCACCAACTAATTGTGAAGAACAACAACTCACCTGCCATTCCACACCATAAACATACAGACATTAACATATATGGTGTTAAAAGAATATGTTGCAAAACTTGATTGAATTGTTGTTGTTTTTGTAGCTGTTGTAGCTGTTGTTGGTGGGCTTGAGCGCAAGGATACAACTAAATTAATAATTAAAATGATAACAGCTTAATGCCTTTCATTATTTACGAATGTCTATTGTGTAGTGTAAGTCTGAACGCTTTAGCAGGCACCCTATGCTTATGTTCATCTTCTAGGCACTCGTTCATTGTGAATGGCGAAATTACAAAGAGGATTTTATATTACATATATTACCTGTGTGTGGGCGCTAGGCAGTGGCAAGGAAAATAGATGAAATGGTTAAGAGGCGATGGGAGTTCCATTCATAGCGTAGAATTTATGAATACTGCAGTTTGTATGTTTCATCAGCAATCAGTAGTACCTGATACTAAGGCGTAGGGTTGTGCCCCCTCCAGCTAAAAAATTTGCTGACATTATCTATTCAACGCTTGTCAGCATTTGCCACGCTGTTAAGCCCCCAAGACTCTTACACTTTCCTGCCAGCGCCAGTACATTGAAAGAGCTGCGTTATCTTAGCGGTGCTTATAACAACCGCTTAGCTAAATTACCAAAAAATGAGCGCCTGTCTGTGATTTCCCTGCTATTCACCCAACTCAACACTCGCCCTATTCCAGTCAGTCAGTCAGTCAGTCAGTCATTCTCTCTCTCGACAGCACTTTGGGGCCCAATTTAAAACTCATAAAAACCTTTCAAGCTTGTTGCACCGACATGGATAGGATATGTATTTACTTAAGTATCATATGGGGTATATACATTTGTATGTGTGTGTAGGTATTTTTAACACAGAGCCTTGAAGTATGCTTTACAAATATACATATAATATATATTTGCTGTTGAACGGCAAATTTTAGCTGTGCTTCAATTGTTTTTTGCGCTGAATTTGTATTTTTTGCTTATTTCTAAGATTTCCTTAAGTGTTTATTGTATGGTAAATGAGATGCATTTATTTGAGGGCGTACGGTGTAAGGGTAGTAGAGCCTTAGGTTAAAAGCAACAGCAGCATTTTGTGGCGCAAGAAATGAAAATACTTAAAATACTTTATCATACATACATAGCTTAGTTTCAGAGGGATTTACATATATGAATGGAAATTATAATGGTTATTATTGGGACTTTGACATTATTGAATAAAAAATAAGGAATACTTTAGAGTTATTTCACCGCTGGCTGTGTTGCTGCTTTTGAGAGGAAGCTCCCAAAATGGGGCGTGGTTAGTGTTTTTGTAGCAGTTAGCTACGCCCTGTTAGGATCACAATTACCCATCGCGTTTGTCGTCAAACTCATCTAGGGTGAGGCCCACGTAACGCACTGTTTCGAAAGAGTAGGATAAGTTGGATTGAGTTTACTTCTTCTTCTTAATTGGTTTTGGCCGATTTAAACATAGCGCGACAGTTGCTCGCCTGCTTTGCTAACTGGCACCAGTTAGAGGCACCAAGTCAAGCCAAGTTCTTCTCCACCTGGTCTTTTCAACGTAGAGGAGGCCTTCCACTTCCTCTGCCACCACCAGCGGGTACCGCATTAAATACCTTCAGGGCAAAAGCATTTTCGTCCATTCCCAGTCAGCGTCCCAGCCAACGTAGCAGGTGTATTTTAATTCGGTGAACTTTGTCTATGTCGCGGTAAAGCTCATACAACTCATCGTTCCATCAACTGCGGTATCCATCGTCGCAAAGACGTAAATTTCCAGAAATCTTTCGGGAAATCTTTCTCTCGATCACTCCAAGGGCCAAATCATCTGATGTTGATAACGTCCATGCTTCTACGTCATACAATATCACGAGCATGATGCGGAACTTATAGAGCGTGGCTTTCGTTCGTCGAGAGGGCGCTTTAGTACTTCTCATTTGCCTACTCACCCCAAACTAGCACGAGAGATTCTTCGTTGGATTTCGAGGCTGATATTGTTGTTGGTGTAAATGTTGATTCCAAAATAAACAAGGTTATCTACTTTGTCAAAATTGTAACTGTCAACTGTAATGCGGGAGCCAAGACGCGAATGCGCTGACTGTTTATTTGATGGCGGGACGTACTTCGTTTTGCCCTCGTTCACCTTTGGACCCATTCGCTTCGCACAGCGTCATTTTACATAGCCGTATTAATTTTGAGTTTATTATATATAATATCCATACTTTAGTTGGGTGAGAGTTGCGCGGGGCTAAAGAGGTAGCTGGGACTACTCTATTGCAATTGGAGGTGGACTCGTATTATTTTATAAAGTTGTTCTAAGAGGCAGTTTGATAATAAATAATTGATTAAAGCTAGTATTCTATCAATTTTCATATAACTCCTAAATCAACTTAAAAACGATTAAATTTTGACAGATCGTCTTTATCTATGTTGCCATAGATTGATGTGAATACTTGTTTTTGCTAAAATTTATCACTTCAATCGCCACGTTTCATGATAGTGGTCTAATCTAAAATCCCCCAAAATTAAAATTTTATATTTTTCTATTATCAAATATGTATATTCCGCACAAAGCAACAAGTAACAGCATTAGAAAAAATACAACCCTGACGTGTATTTTGTTGTTGCTGGTGGCTCATCAAACGCCAAAAATACTACACTGTTTGTATATGGTAAGAGAGAGAGAGAGAGATATCAATCGGTTTTACGAAGGTGGGTAACTTTAGTAGATAATTGACGTTTTGGTATAAATTCCATGCTCAAATTGTTGTATTTGTAGTTTTAGAACGTCACAAAACCCCTTACTGAATGTGAGTTAATAAAGCGACCGTTTTCAAAGATACGATTTTTTGAAAAACCACAAGGTCGCCAATAGATTCATTTCTTTTAAGTGATCATTTCGTGTTTAGTGACAGTAATGACGCCACATATTGGCTTATTTTGGGGTTCAATTATGAGACTTGAAAGTGCTCGAGAAACTAAAGCTTTACATGTAGAGATTTATTTTTCGGAATTTAACTTTTCTAAACTAAAGAAAATATTTTTGTAAACAAATTTAGTAGAAACTTGCCAAAAATTTAATGGTTTCATTTTTTAACCCGCTGTCTGATAAATACATATACCATGTGTTTAATTTTAAAGTCAATTGAGAGGTCAGCTGATTAATTGCATGACGCAAAAATAAGAGCACATTTTTATTCGTTATTCAAATCATTTTGAATGGCGAATAAATTTCTATTCATCATTTGAGAGATCTTTAATAAAAAATAAATCTTCATTCATCATACGTATAATTTTGCTTGGAAAACTATTTGAATGACGAATAAAAATATACTCATCTTTCAAAAATATTTTTATGACGAACAAAAATTTATCCTTCATACAAAATATTTTTGTGTTTTAAATGCATCAACCGATTCTGGCAGCGAAAATTGATGACCGCGGATTTAATTCTCGATGTTGTAGAACAAAACGATCTCTCTGGGTAGCGAGCCAGGACCGACATCTATTCGATAGTTTTTTTTTTACTGTTCAACTAACTGGTTGTCGGGCCGATCTGTGTGAGTTCGTAATCAATTCGACGTCATCAGTTAAGTTCCTGATATTGCCGAAAACTTGTGGCAAACATATAATTGCGCACCATTCAGAATTTACCACAAATGGCCACTAAGTATTTATCTCAAAGTTCGGAAGTCGTAGAAAGTCGGTGCTCGTATTGAAGAAACATCATTTAATTTTTGAAATAAATAGACATGATTCAATTGTGTAGGGAATAAAATATGTAGTGAATTATTAGACTCTACCATTTCTAAAACACTGTAAAGAAATCATTTAACTCACGCAGCGATTTTACTCAAATCAGGTAGTTAACTACACCAAAAGCCACATAATAAAAATCTTGGTAGAGTGTTTTACTTTCCTTTGTATTTTTTTATTTATTTTTTTTTATTAGCTATTTAACTTATTTCCTTTGCGGCAAACAGAAACAAAAACAAGCAACAACCAAGTCATGGTCGCATATTAAGCAGACGTCTCTGTGTGCTGGTGAAATTTTTGCCAAAAATCTGAGATTTAACCCCTCCAATTTATACGTATCTATCTATTCATAAGTTCGTACATACATATGTATCTGAATATGAAAGTAAAGCCGAGCTGCAGATATGCGTGCTTGTTGCGTGTCAAATACCACATTAGCATGTGCTAATGAGCAATTTTGTAAAGTGATAACATTTTATCATGGCTTGAGGCAACTTACAACTTACCGTAGTGCCACTGAAGTTGCCACAGCA
This sequence comes from Anomoia purmunda, assembly GCA_951828415.1. Classification (NCBI taxonomy): domain Eukaryota; kingdom Metazoa; phylum Arthropoda; class Insecta; order Diptera; family Tephritidae; genus Anomoia; species Anomoia purmunda. The sequence continues at coordinate 35,809,687 of OX639995.1, read as the reverse complement.
GAGAGAAAGTAAAAAACAAAAACAACAAAAAACACAACAGCGTACGGTTAATGGTGAAGGGCGCAAAAGAACTCGCGGCAGCGGTAGCCGAAATCAGCAACCAGCACTAAAGCCTCGCATTAGGTAGGGTCGATGGTTTTTTTTTGTCTAATTTGTATTATTTATTAATTTTCGAGATTCATAGGAACGCTAAGTGAAGGGGAATAATAGGGAAGTATCTTTAAAAAATGCGACAATTTTATTAAAAAAACGTGCAATTTCCCAGAAATACGGGAGAAATATTTTTTCTTGTTTTGGAATCAATTTTGATAATTTTAAGCGCTTTAGTAACTTAGGTACTGTATGTATAACTTGCAGTTTCGGAAATTAAGTGATCTACAGTAAAGGAATTATTACGGTATCGAAGTTTAGTAGAAATTTACAAAAATCGAAAGACTTAACCGTTTTTTGAAGTTTGAGTAGAATTATACCAACAATTTAAGAGTAAAATAAATGCATATACTCGTACGCAATTAATAAGCCGAAATTCAATTTTTTTTCACAAAACTATTTTTCAAAAAAATTGATTACTTTTGAGTGTTATGCTATTTGTAAGAAGTAGACAAGGTGCGACACATCGACTTTAAGGTCTACGAAGAGCTAAGAACAAAATATATGACGAAATTGCCTCCTTGTTTATATACGGAAATGTTCACAACCCGCTTGGATTATTTGATTTTTGCTCATTAAAAAAAAATGTTAACTATTTCCTTAATTGTCGTTAATATGTACAGTATTGTACTAAAACCCCCTATCATTTAGCTCATATTTAATTTTTATAGTATGAGCGATGAGTAAGGCAAAATTAATATGATTTTTATCCACACTATTCAAATATTTTCTTTGCTGTTCTCAGCGCTGTTTTTGATGTCACGCTATGTGGCTTTACCTTACGTTTTAAAATAGCCCACAAGTGTTCGATAACCTTAAGATATCTATACTGCGCTGGCTAATCTAACAAAACAATGTTATTATCTCTCACCTTGAAATTGTACTAGCTGATTTATGACACGGAGCATTGACTTGTTGGAATTGGACCACATCTAAATTGGTGTTGCCAAAAATGATACCTTCTCCATTAACAGTCGGTACCAGGCAAGCTGGGTGGTCATCCTCGCGAATTCGTCTCCTCAAATACGTCATACAAGGTGCTCTAAATACATGTAGGTAAATAATAACAATACATTTTGAAAAATTGGTAATATTACTTCAAAACTGAACTACAGTTGAAAGTGATGATTGTCGATATTTTAAAAAATCTCAACTTGGCTAACCCCAATGATCGATTAATCGGAGCACCGGATATTGGACTAATCGTACTCTGTAAAATTTTGCTATTGGAGAGCTCTTTGCGATCTACTTTCACGATTATTTTGTGAAAGGCACTGCTTTTTCCGGACTTTGCGACCTTCCAAACCAGCTTTTCTGTGACATCGTCTAGCTGTTCGGGTACTAAACTTTTTTCCAATTTATTCCGAGGATTGATTTTTACGATCTTTTGAATTTCAATTCAACCAGTTTAGCTAATTAATTCTGAGGCATCCTTTCCTCCCTTAGGATTTTGATTCTCACATTTAGGCATTTGGATTAAAAAATATTTTTTCTATTCTAGCTGATCAACTCTAAACGATTATTTATTTGCACGTTGACTAACGAATCAAAAAAAAAACATATTTAAACAGTTCATGATAAACTCAATTTTTTAGATTTTAATCATCAATGTATATGCTATAGAAAGTGACAAAAGGAGGTAAAAGCATGTGATATATATCGGTAAATAATTGTATTATATTATTTCGACTATCGAATGGCAGATGGCGCTAAGCAAATATAAACCAAGCGAAGATACTAACCATGGGTATGACAAATGTCATATAAATGTGAAATATGAAATACAAAACGAAATTGTAACTATAGTCAAAATCGATATATCGATGTCAAGCGACAGGGAGTACTATTCTTCTTCTTCTTAGAAGCAAGGAGAGCATCACCACTTAGGGCAAATTATTTTTATTAAAGAATTTAATTAAATTAAATTAATTTCAATCTCTTAAACTGTTTATAAAATGTTGTTGGTCAAAGATAAATAATGTATTCCTGCTGTTTTATGTTGTTCTCGCCTCCATTGGCAATCCGAGCAAAGATAACGTCTATAGAGCGCTATAAGATATCAGGTGGTCGGTTGTCAGTCGGAGAGTTTTCAATAATTTCGATCCATTTTTGATAGAATTCTAGTATTTTTAAAAATGAAAACAAATTCATTTAATTTTTTGGCTCATATACTGTGGTTTGATAGATTTATTTGCAACAGTGCACGTATATTCAAGGGCTGTCGAAAATACTACCTTTTTAGATACATACAAACTCAATTGAAACAAAACATTATCGACCCCACCTAATGGACATACTAATTTTATCATTTACGTTGCTTTAGCAATTTGTTTGTGTTTCTTTTTTGTTTATTTTTGGTTTTGCTGCAAGTTGGTTCACTTTTTCTTTCCCTACCTAATTTGTAGACTTGTTGATTTTCGGCTGAAATTGCTACTATATATTCGAGTAGCTTATATTTATATATTCCTTGCGCCCTTGTGCCCTTTCTTCCCCGCCCACAGGGAGGATAAACATAAAATTAGTGTGGAAATGACTAGGAAAGTGCTTACAAAAAAAACAGGGAAAAAGGTAAAACCCACAAAACCTTTAAAAGTCACAGTGATTTAAACAGGAGGAGTTTGGTATGGAAAAAGCAGCGCAGGAAGAAACATCCGAATTACGAGTAGTAGGCGGAAGCAATGAAATAAATTGGAAGGCAAAGTATAATGATATGAGCTGTTTTGGGTGGAAAACTGCTATAGAAGTTACTATGTTTGTATGTATGTAAGTAGATGGGAAGTGGATGAAAGTGCAAACGAAAACATGAAAGTGGAATAATACCATACGTAAAATTATGAGAAACAGGCGCGAAAGTAAGAGGAATAAATTCGGCTAGTCACAAAAGTAAAACTTTGCTTACTACGTATACTCTGAAGATGAGAGATTACAGCCACCTTTATAGTTGTATGATTTGATGGTAATATTAAAAAGTTGTAACGACAAAGGATGTGTGGCAATATTATTAGATAAATATTTCAGAATTTCAGCAAAAACACCTAGGCTTTTTTCTGTTTTCATTCCAAAATAATTATCAACCTCAAATGCTTGAGTTACACTCAAAAGTGATTTACGTGCAATTTTTTAAATCATTCGTTGCTATATTTCCTAGAATGGCTTAACTGTCTGTTATTCTTTTTTTGTGAAAACAAACATTACTCGAGATATAAAGATAACTTTAGCTGCAAGCAAAAAAGGAGCTAAGGATTTGCTCAAAAGAATGTATTCTGATTGCACCTTCCGCGGGACGCTAGTCCTCTCTTTGTCAATTTAACAACAACCACCAATTCAGTGACGAAGTGAAAGCAATTTGCTTTTATTTTACACCAACAATACTAACAAAACTTTCGTTTATTCTGTCGTTTGTACGCTTCTTCTGCGCTTCTTCCTCTTCTTTTTTTTAATTTTTTCTTTGTTATCTCACTCTCTAGCTATTATTGCGTCACCACCAGTTGCTCTTGTCCGATTACTCAGTAAATATTGAGATATCTCAATGAAACTCGATACACATATTGGCGTCGACGCAAATTGGTTATATTGGAAATGCACGAAATTGAATAATAACCACGCCCCACATAGGTTTCTGCTAGTGCATACTGCGGCTAAAAATATAAGGAGTTGTCGCAGGACAATGACATTTGGTACATCATTGTTTTGGATTCCAATCAAGAAAAAAATTAAAAAATCAAAATCACGCCCCCTAGTTTACGCCCACCTCCCATATAAGGTGAAACTTAATTTTTGACCTACAGCACTGATTTTTGGTACATAGCATTTTTATGACATTATATATGTTGGTGTTAAATTTCAATAATATCCGCCCACTTTTACGACCACCTCCCATACAACTAAATTCTCTTTTATCAAGTCTCTTTTAGCAACTTTTTTACATCTTCGTGACATTCTAATTTTTTTAATTTTATTTTAGTACGAAAAATTTTTATGTACGGATCCGAAGACATTAATAAGTGATGCATCACATCTTCGTTAGTGGATATGCGTCCAATTCTTCTGGAATGATACATCCTATAGTTCCTGTAATCCTTGTTGCGTGCTTCTTGTGCTTCCTCAGATAACATTCCTATGAAAAAACATTACAACTTGCATAAATTAAGATATAAAATTAAAAAAGGTTAAACAAAACTCACCTATTGGTAAAATAGCCTCTGAAATAATTTTGCTGCCATGAATTAAAACTTTGTGAACAGTTATGGGCATATAATACCAGCCATAAGGTCAACATACAGTTTGGCGGTATCCAAACAATATCTATAGAATTTGTCTGTATCAATCGACTTCCTGCAATTGATTGTGGTCAATATAATTTTAAAGCGATGAACGAGTTCTTCGTTTACTCCAGTTGCATCAGATGTTAGAGCAGGATTTTCAAAAAATCGTCTAGATATATTCCCGTCATTTGTTGTGCCCATTCCTTGTTTCACTACGTCTACATTGATACCCAGTATTTGTTTCAGATTGTCTTGAATAGCTGCTTTATTTGCTTGCAACATCCACTTGAGTCATGTTTCTATTATTAGTCGCAATAATTTCAACAACTATGTCAATATCACTATTGGTATCCATTAAAAGTTCACATATTCTTAAATAAGAAATTTTAAAACTTTCCATTGCAGCACTTGATATCACTTGACCTCTAATCACTTTCCAACTTCGCAAATTAATGTAATTTGATCAATATTGTTGTTCAACAATATTCAATATTACGGTAAAAATATCAACAAAATGTTAAGAAATCAGTGCCAAAAACAATTGCATTCAAAGGCAAACGTTTATAAAGTACGCTATATATTCCATACTTTTGGGCGGTAACTTGCCATTTTAGAGTATCTCATTGTTTCTTTCAAGGGGGGCAATTTGGGGCAGCTGAATTTTTTTTTATCGTTTAGCTGAGACTTCAGGCTTTAATTCGGTATATGTATGTCGACAGCGGTAGACAGCGCTAAAAAGATGCACCACTTTGAATTTGAAGAACATTGAAATTTTGACGTCCAAATTATGTTGTTCCACAAAATTTTTTATGCATTATTTTTTTCAATGGATTTTGATGCAAATTTTGTCTTTGATACATATTATAAATGAATAATAATAATAAAGTTGAATTTCAATAGTTGTTTTATTGTATCAATGATTTGACTTTTGAATAAATTTTTTGCTAATTTTGATGTTCTCCACATTCACCAACTTTGGGCAGTTCTGGACAAAAAACTAATGCAGATAGAATCCTAATACTTTGGGAAAATAATGTATAGATAGTTGGTAACAAACTGTGAAAATTTCATTCAAATCAGACAACTTGCCATTTTTGAATTTCAGCCACGGAAATCCCTATGTGCGCCCACATAACGGTATTTTGCGGAAATAAAAAAAAAACATACTTCAATAACTATTCATTGGGCGGGCGCCGTAGCCGTGCGGGCTTCACCCGGTGCGTACTTTGCCCTGCTGTTTTTTTTTCTTGGAGAAATAAATATAAGATCCAAGGCTTAAAACTTCCACGAACAAATTATACATACAAGGGCATTTAGTGTTACAAAAAACGTACAAAAAACGTAAAATATTAATATTTACTCTAGCATGGCGAAATAAATCAGCTGCTAACTATCCCCACCTTATTAAATTCGCCTTGATACGAGCATTTCTTTCTTGAGAGCTGCAAACAGATTTAAGAAATTTTGATAGAAGAGAATTTATTTTTCAATTCATGAGCGAATTTTATTATGAATTTTTGAATTTGTTATTAGCTGGATACTTAGCTATACTCTAGTAAGTAACAATATGTTTGGGGTTTTGAAACTAAAAAAACAATAATTATTATAATTTTTTATATAGCTTGATATTTTGCATCACAAATTTTATAATCGTTAGGAATGGTTGATTATTTTTGGGAGAAGCTTTTTCATGAAAGAAATTCACTCGGATTTTGCCATCACACTCCGAAAACCAATATTATAAAAAAACAAATTGTGTTTATTTTTTATGTAATCTATCCCGGTGAAGGTTTAATCTCGGGTCAAGCTGCAAACTCGGCTTCTGCAGCCGCCGCACATTATTACTTAGTGGTTAAAGAAGCGTCACGTAATTCTTACTGGGTCGAATGAGACAGGAAGATTTGTGAAAGTTTTCAGAACGTTTTCTAAGATTTTAGTGAGATTTTGGCTCAGAAGTTGCAGTCAACAATATCTCGAAAAAGTAGAAAATGACTCTGTAGTTAGAAAATATATAACAAAGCTCGCGTAACTTTATGCTAAACTCAGATCAGTTTTAGAATTCTTGGAAAATATTGAGAAAATTCGACCCAAACCTAAGTAAAAATTTCAACACCCCATATTTCAAACTCAAGACGTGATTAATAAATTAAAATGCCATTTTCAGAAACATTTCGAGAATCTAAAAAGTGACCTTATTTCTTGCAATTAGACGACAGTAACTTCAAAAGTACTATTCCGATTTATACAAAATCGCGTAAAGAGATTGAATGTACTTTGAAAACGATACCCATAAAAGGATAGGTTTATTTGCTATTCTGGAGTTTTTCGGCAATAACTGCCGAACTTCGACTTCGAAAACAGGATTTTTGCCTATATCTCGAAAACGCTCCTTTGGAATAATAAATGAAACTCAAAACTGTTGTTTTCTCATATTATTCCCCAATACAAATCTGGCCTCAAGCTCTATAAATTATACAGACGATTCATAAATATAAGGCCAAAACTAATAGTGAAACTAATTTTTGTTTTCAGCGATCCAAAACTAGTCTAAAAAACTTTTTTTCGTAGAAATTTATTTTGGATTATAAAGAACTCTGAAAACAATTTTAACTTGTTATTAAATTAAATATATTTAAAACTTGAATTTTAAAAATAGCACTTTTTTAATAATTTACTCTTGCTGCTAATTTAGGCTGGTGTGCAAAAAATTTCAAAGCGGCTGAGGTAAACTTAGTGCTATTATTTTTACAAAACTCAAGACCAGACAATTTCTGAGATGTGTACACTATTTGAGATTTTGCATAAATGTGGATGAAAATTTCAACTTTTGAATTTTGTTGAGCCAGATTGATCAACGAACCCACTGTCCAGCGTGTCATGTTTTAAACACAACAAACGTAACCTCATAATTTGCCTTCCTCTGCCGCTCAACCATTCCACCATTGGGAGCGACTTTTAGCGAAATTGTCGTAATTTGTAATTTTATTTGTCTACTCACACCGTGCTTGTTTACTTGAATTTACGTCGAATTTTTACCTTTGCATCATTTTCATTTTCATTATAATTTTTTTATTTTTTATTTTCAATTTTTGTGCCGCAAATTCGCTAACGCTTTTAAGCATGATAGAATTTTAAAATTATTTGCGCCCCTCACTGTGCTTGTTTACACTCGAAAGTGTACCTACTATGGTAAAAAAAAAAAACTCATTATTGTGTATTAGATAGAACTTAATTATTGTTATTTGTGCCTGTTACGTAGTGAAGTTTCCCTAAGGCCACGTCAGCTGGTGCACGAAATCTACAGATAAGAAATTAATTACATTTAATGAAAGTGGAATTACGAGTAATCGAAAGTGCGTGCAAATTGGAAAAAAGAACCACGGGGAAAGAGAAAAAAGCACAGTTTCCGTCATTAGAAGTTGCCCCTATTGTTATCCTTGAAAATTGAAAGCGAACACATTGAATCAAAGCGCAAAAAAAACAACCCAATTCGTTTGAATGGATTTAGTTCTTACAATTTAATTTAGTTCATTCCATCTTATATGTTGGCATATTCGGAGTGGCTGTATTTTTTTATGACCTGAATGCCGTCCGTTCTCCCGATAACTATTGTTAGGTGTGTTCACAAATAGGTACGATCTTTCAATAACCACGTGCCGCACACCCTAATATAACGGTAATTTTTAACAACCAGTGCTGCAATATTTTTACGAAATTACTCAGATTTGGAATAGAGAGTCAAAAAATGTCAACGGCTCGGTTTCTAAAGTTTTCAGATCCGCTGTATCTGAATCTGAAACGCGAATTTCCGGAACAATCTACATTTTCACTACTGTATGTGTTTTGTCCACAAAGAAATTATTGTAAGTAGATAAATTAAAATTTTTTTAACGTTTTTAAAATCACTGAAATAGTTTATATAAAGATTTTTAGGATCAAAAAATTAGAATCCACATCCAGATGACGCTGTAGTACCAAAAATTGTATTTTTGTTCATTTTATACATTTCGCTTTCAAATGTTAAGCTCTGCATTATAACTCCCATACTAAAACAGCGAAGAAAATTTTAATTTTGCGCTCGTTTCACTAGCCATGAGTAGATTAGAAAAATTACCAAGAAATGCTTACTATAACTTATATTTAGCTCCCATACAACAGATTTTTCAGATATGACGTTTGATTTTAAAACTTCTTTATTTATATTGCGAAAACCATGAAACTTTACTCTATAAGGTATAGCGACCATACCACTGATGGCTGATTTTCAATTTAAATTTTTCCACATTTATTTTTATTTGAATCTGCTTGTTGTAGAATGTTCTTAGAGGGCTTGCTTTTGCTTCAAGCTTCATAATAAAATTATTTATCTACTTAAATGCAATATAAATAATAACTGTATTTCAAAATAGTCAAATTGAACTAATTTTAATTACGTATATGCCCTACCTTTAGCTGCCTCAATTCACTTTTTGCAGAACATACCTTCTTCCATAGAAAATATTTTACTATTTTTAAGTTATCTGTCGAAACGAATTTTACGTTAAACGAAAGTAAAATAGCGAATTTCAGTTATAATATATATTATTATATATTTTTTTATTCTCTTTTAATAAATTTCTTTTTTTCATTCCAGAGCAAAATACTGTGGAAATTGGAATGTCTGCCAGCCCAACTGCCCAGGTAATTTTAACATTTCTCATTTTTATATTTTGGTAACTATTCAAACAAACCTTATATTTAGTCGGGCAGTGATTATAAATTGTCGCCAGTTTGAAATAAATACATAAATATAATTTCTCAACTTTTGGCCTAACTGATAACAAAATTGGCAAACTTATCTTATCTGGAGACTATATCTTTATAAAAAATCAACTAGTTGCAAAAAAAAACCACTACCGCCTTTGTGATCACTCTGTGAGGACTTGGATTGCATTCCCACCTATTTTAAACGATTCCAAATGTTTTTCTACACATATAAATATTTAAATATTTGATATGCTTTATTTTGTTAACCTTTTTGGTTTTCTTTATTTATAGTCGACACTAATTTGCCAGCAAATACACTTTTGAATTAGAACTAAACAAAAAATCCCAAAGAAATTTTGTCAAATTAGTCAACTCTTTACTCAAATATTTTTTCGACTTATCTGTTAACAAAACAGATCGGACAATTTTTGTAGCTAATCTGATAGTAAATTCGATTATATATAGTTTCCGGCGAAAAAATGTCATGAATCGGCTGTACACTTTGAATTGGGTGGCAGCCAGTTTTTGCATTACACTTGAATTGGTAGGTAGATGGGTGCGAAAAAATACATTTTATCAAGCTTTGTACTTTTAAAAATTAGTTAAAAATTAACTACGACTAATTTTTGAACGACCAAATCGCAATTTAATGTTTAAACGTACAAAGCTTGATAAAATGTATTTTTTCAACCGTTAAGATTCCTTTACATCGAAAAAAAAACTACACCCATTCCAACAAGTCTCCTGAAGAGAAACAGAGTTTGCCGTTCAAAAAATGTTAATTTCAAGAATTCTATACCATTTTTACCAAAAATTGTTGTTTCCTCATTTAAAGTGCAAACAAATAGGCGTAGTATTTTCTTCGACATATAGCAATCTTTGCGGGTGCGAGGATTAAAATTCCAACTTTGATTTTTACCCATATATGCCTTAAATTGGGCATAATTCTTGTATATCTTTCGAAACTATATGTAACATGTGAAGGCTTAAATTGAATAAAAACAAAAAAGCTATTAAATGCATTCGATTCGCCACTTCTCCGCTCGCTATGTCGAAGCTCTGCTCGCGATCAAACAAATTTGTGTGTAAAAGCAACATTACAGCGATAGCTAGCTAGATTCGGCGATCGCGAGTAAGGTTACACCAGATTAAACTGGTCGAACTAGTTACACTCAATGATGCCAAAATATTTGGCGAAGATATTAGACCAGTTTTAAGCTGCACACAAACGACGTTCATGGGCGCTTGCACTTTTGTTGCATAATCGTCGTTTGTGTTACGCGAACATTTCATTGGATGCCAAAACAACACAACTGTGTTTAAAATATTTACTTCAGTAGCAAAAGTAGCGCAAGCCTTAAATAAGAGCGTTTAATTAAGTAAGTGTTTGAAAAATTAGTGCGCATATTTTCTTCGTCAATGTCAAATAAGCCAGTGCTGCCAGGACGTTCATTCAGTGCTTCCAAATATAGGGTCCTGCAATAGGGACGCTACAAAAGTAGACCGATAGTGACAGCAAACGACGCCATATTTTTTCACGCTCTATTGACATTTCTCTTCTGTAAGGTTTGCCATTTCATCATGGAAAGATATACGATCCAACAACGAGACGAAATTATTAAAATTTACTACCGAAATTCGGAGTCAATGACCTCAACTTTAAGAGCGCTACGTCCAATTTATGGTGGTCGTCATTTCTGGCTGAATGGTTTCATCAATAAGCAAAATATGCGTTATTGGACAGGCAGCAATCCACACGTAGTCCATGAGTCAACATTGCATCCCGAAAAAATAACGGTTTGGTGCGATTTATGGGCCGGCGGCGTCATTGTGCCGTACTTCTTCCGTGATGATCAAGACCGGCACGTTACTGTGAATGGGAATCGCTACCACTAAATGATAACCGAATATTTTTGGTCCGAATTGGACGATATGGACTTGGATAATATGTGGTTCCAACAGGACGGCGCCACAAGCCACACAGCGAATGTCACAGTCGATTTATTGAAAACCAAGTTTGGTGAACGTGTTATCTCACGAAATGGCCCAGTCACTTAGCCGCCTCGGTCGTGCGATTAGACGCCGTTAGACTATTTCGTGTGAGGCTACGTCTGGTCTATGGTCTATGCCAACAAGCCAGCGACGATTGATGAACTTCGTACGAATATCGAACGTGAAATTGCAGCAGTACCGGCCGACTTATGCTTGAAACCCGTCGAAAATTGGGATCAGCGTCAGGACTTCTGCAAGCGTGCCCGTGGTGAACATGCAAATGAAATCGAGTTCCATACATAATGGCATCGAATGCAATTTCACAGAAATAAAGAATTTAATTCATATCCCCGACCGTTTTTGTTTTATTTAAAAAAAAACTTTTGTAGCGTTCCTATTGAAAACCCCTTATTTGCCATACCCGTCCAATGCTAGCAATCTACTCAACTTATGGCAGATGATTAAAGAACATTTGTTTTTTTAGTTTACTTTTGTTCGTAAAATTTAAACATCACAAAATATCTAATTGGAATTTAGTGAAAATACCTTTTAAGAAATGCAATAAAAACTCAAAAACTAATTGCATACCATTAAAAGAATATGAACGTACTTCAATAAGATTAATTCAGGAAATATTTATATGTATATGTCTACCTAAACAGCCACTGTAAGTTACATAAATGTACTAAAAATTAACCTCAACTACCAGCTGGCCAGCTGTGCAACTAAACCTTATGCAATAATAGTAATATTAAACAAAGAGAATTATTATTAGAAAAAAAAAAACAAAAAACAGTAGACAAAGAAACAACGATAACAAATTAGAGGTGAAAGCAATTACATATGTACATATGTACGTTCGGTTGTATGTGTGTATTTGTAAGCAAAAAGCCACAAAATAAATACAACAAATATAATATAGAATACTATATTTAGTACAATGCACGAGTAATTGACAAAGCTCCACAAACGCACACACATACACAGAGAAAGATATAGATACATATATGAAACAAAGTGAATAACGGGAGATTAATTAGGAGTTTTTTGTTTTCAATTTCAAATAAAATGTATGTATTTTAAACTATGAATTGTGCAATAATTCGAAAAACAAGTCAGACATTAATTCTGGCAGGGTTACCAATGAAAATTTTCAAAAAAAAAGTCGCAGAATAATGCCCGGGACGGAATAAAGCGTTTCCTTTTATACTTTTTAAAGTTCATATTGTATATACATACACATGTAATTTTTTTTGCGTTATTTATTCTTTTAAAAATCGGTTATAAAACTTCAAAGCATTAATAACAGAATATAAAGTTAATTTAGCCACAGAGCAACACAATGAACGTTATATAAAATTGAATTAAAACTAAAGTAAATAGTTTTTTTATTTTATTTTAATTTCATGTGTATGTGTTAAGTTGTTTAAATTTTGGTACCAAATATTTGGCAACACAATTTTCTTCAGGTACTTAAGAATCTAATCCTTTCTTATCAAAAATTGTATTGCTAAGATCTTTGAGTTATACTTATTAATACTACCAAACGGTTTGGAACCTTTTTTTTAAAGAAAATTATTAGCAACAAATATGTAAAAATTTTCAAATTATTGAGCTACGATTTTTATGACAATAGGGGTCATCCTTGTAATACTGAGCTGAAAATGATGTGTCTATAAAAATCTTCGAAGAAACAATTTTAAACAAAATATGACAAATAAAAGAAATGAGTAAAATATTGAATACTTTGACTAGGTTGGAGCCTGGGGGATTGACTCTAAAAAAGGGCCAAATTGCGACTTTACTCACCCAACGATAACACTGATCTAGAGTACTAAGTTGGGTTAATTCACTTAGACATATTAAAGGAGTTCATTGTGATACCACCTAATGTTTGAACGGCAACTACCACCGTAACCAAAATGGTTAACTGGAGCAACGCTGCGTACCCAAAACGAAGTCCGCGGGCTGCTGATTTCCTCCCCTGAGAGCTCTTCTGGGGTGTTAATACATTGAGAGCCTAGGTACCTGAACTTCAGTCGCGCTTTGGTAGGGCAGCTGAGTAGAAAATGTAAAGATGATTCCACCTCGTCATTCCACAGACGGCTGCGCAAAAAAGCGTCAGAGACTATATTCATCCTAACCGCATGATCACCTATCGGACAATTTCCAGTCAGAACTGCTACGATAATTGAGAGTTGTCGCTTTGTTAGCGACCGGAGCTCCTTCCAACGCCCAGGGTCCACCATCGGACAGAGCGTCCTTGCAATTCTGCATGTCGTGGGAGTTGCCCACGAAGTCCGTAGTAGCCCCCAACCTCTCCCTGCATGGAGTAATGAATTCCAGGGTACCCAACCGAGCGAACTCATCACATATGCAGCCTGACTATCAGAATAGATTTTCGCCCGTCTACAGGGCAACACATGGCTTGTGGGTACCCCCCTTGAAATACACTACAGTAGTCCGGAAGCCTAAATTACTGGCTGAGGGAGAGCTCCTTGCGGAAGACACCCTGCAGCACCTTACTGGCAATGTCCACAGGTACCATGCTTAGCATATCGTTGGGCGGAAGATTAGGTGTGGTTCGAAGCGTCTCACTGATTCCAATGAGCGCAGTCCGTTGAATCCGCTCTAGTTGCTTAACTTTTGATACCTACCTCAGTGAGTGCCTCGAGACCACCACCCCATCATTATTGGCCTAATTATTGTTTCGTAAAACCTTGAGAGAAAGAGGACTCATCTCTTTCCAATAGCACCCCGGCAGCAGTGTACAACAAACAATACCTTCTTCACTCTTTCCTCAATATTTGACCCCCAGAAGCGCATTCTGTCCAAAATCAGGCCCAAGTACCTGACCCGATCAGAAAGTGGGACGCCGCCGATTGAGGGAGTTCGGTCATTCACTGCACTCTGTATCTTCTGGAAAACAAAACAAGCTCAGTCTTGCTAGGATTAATAGCGAGTACCCACTCCTTGGCCCACTTCATGATCATGTATAGGTATCCATGGATGACGTCATACAGGGTGTCTATGAACTTTCCCCTAGAAAATTTATTTTTTCTTTATTTATGACAGAATGCCACAAACTTAACAATTTAACCCTTTAACACTTTCATTAGGTTATCTGGCGTCCTGAAAAATAGCTTTGGGTCTTTTTTTTGTACCCGACTTGCAAAAGAACGCACGAACTCGAATAAAATTTCCTTTAGTTGCCAAAGCAACCCTGTTCGCATCTTTCGCGAAACATGCGATTTGTTTAGTGCAATTGAAGAACAGAAAATAGTTATGCTGGTAAATTTTAGTTTGATTTATTTATATACATATTTAAAAATACTATTCAAATAAAAACGCATGAGGTTTCAAACTAAAATTCCCCATTTCACATTTTCTTAGCGCTCATTAACAATGAAAACGCAAGCCTGTTAAAGGGCTGAGTAAAACATACAGGGCAAAATTTTTTCGAGCAGAGAAACTGCCATAAGTTTTTACTCAATCCTCTCATGGCTCTTTTCTTTGTACCCGAGTCGCAAAAGAACACTAGCTAAGATAACGAATTTCACGTTAAACAACAACACTAACTTGGAAAAATATGCGAGTTGAGCCAACTCGGTAAGCTGATATCCGACCTGAGCTGTAGTGTTGGGAAGTGAAAAAACTGCGCTATTGTGAATGAGCCCAAAGAAAATACAAGAGAAATTTAGATTTAAAACTTAATAGGTTTTTATTTGAAGGAAGTTTTATCCGAGTTGGAGCATTCTGTTGTAAGTCTGTATATATGTAAAATTAAAATGAATCACCCACTATAAATACAAGAACAAAATGGCAACAAAAATAACGAAAATAATGGCAGCAAACGCAAAAAGTTGTAGCGGCAATGGTTGTGACAAAACGTCATACCTATATCCATATTTATGTGCATATATTTGTGTATATGTATGTACATATGTACATGCATGTGTGTGTGTGTGTCTGTTATTGGCGAATGTAGAAAATTTGCATAAAAAGCCGAAACACACATATGAATTTATTTCTATTTAGCTTGCAGCGCACGTGAGCACCTGTAGTCATACACACACACATACGCACTTACATACACATACGTATGTACATACGCACACAAATACATATACAGATACATATGTTTATCACACGTGCAAGTGGTGTTTTTGTGTCTGTGGCAAAAGTTTATGCCAAAATGCCAAATTAATTGTGGCTTACAATGTAAAAGACAAATATTAACTTTTGGTTTTAGTGCGGTTTTAATTTTGATACGAATCGCACACTAGAGCGAATGCAAGCAAACAAGCCTGCGCACACACACACATACATGCATACATGCAACTTTATGTGTAAATTTATGTGCATGGGTATATTAATTGTGACATTTTGGCAAGCAAACGCACAGCACAGCAAATGAATTGAATTGAACCGACACTCACACACACGCGCACACGCACACATCTACATAGCAGTGGTCAAATACATGGAAAACATGGAAAACACCAGTGTCACGTGCAAGCTGCCACCCAAAACAAACTAAAAACACAAACAAGCATTCAACAACAGCAACAACAATAAGAATAAAATTTATTTAGGTATCCTTGTTTGTGGCAAGAAGACGGCTGAATTGCAGATTTGCCACATCGGTGACTCTTAGAGCAGCACATACTCGTACATATTTATTCTATACGCTCGTCCGCGATAGTCCTGTTCTTTACTTGTTGTTGCCTAGTTAGGCAGCTTTTGTTCCATATTTTTTTGCCAACCATCATACGAGTAATTATGTATATTTAAATCTCAAATAAACATATGCAGTTGCTCTACCAGAATTTTGGTTGAAATTACCGCTGGTTCCTCACCGGACAGCATAATACCATGTCCACACGGCAATGGAAATTAAAAACATGACCGTCCAGACAGCATTCCTTTTTACTTACTGGATTTCGATGACATTTCTCTATGTATTTACCTTTTTTACTCTAAGGTAATTTGGTAATCAAAATCCTCCCCAGAGCTTCAAAAAATAAAAGCTTCGTTCTGTGCACACCAATCAGTGTGGCTCTTTATAAATATTTCAGTTTTTCTTCGCTCGATTTCTTATTATTATTGCTTTTATTTCTTTTTCTGAACGAGTGACGGCTAATCATCGATTTTTTGTTTGGCAATAGTTATCGAACGCAGTGCTTCTTATGAGAACACAACGAAAATTTTGATGTTTTCGAGATTATCATGACTGATTCGTAATAAATGTAGATAGTGTAAACAACTTTTTTTCGTTGTCGTGTGAACTTGGTATAAGGTATATTAAAAACAAATTGTATGAATTTATTTATGAAAGTATTATCGGCCATCTATGTGGTACTTGATGCAAAAATCTGACAAAAATAATTGTTTTGTAGTTTCTCTAATGAAACACCCCGAAAAGCTAACAAAGTCTAATTTGCCTTTTTCTATAAAGCTATTCTGATAAAGATTTCGATTACGTAATGATAAAGAACTCAACTTTCCGAAATTAACAAATTGGAAAATTGGATTTTGCCTTTCCCTATATAACTTTGTTTCTATTAGAATTATTGCGTGACAGAGACATAACGGTTATAAGGGAAAAAAATATTTATTTTTATTTATTTACTACAATTAATTATAATACAAAACACTATAATATTATAACTCGATAAAATAGGTCAGTACCCATAGGCTGTAAAGAACATCGAGCCTAGAGAGAATTGAATAAAATTCAATCAATATATTAACTCTTCAATGAGTGAGAAGGTACCTGGGAAGCTTTATCATTTTCAAACTTACATTACTCCTATTTCGGCCAGGGCAAGGTATCCAAGAAAGTCTTGTTAAAAGATCCGTAGGGACCTTGTACTGAAATTTCAAGAAATCACTACTAAATGCACTTTCTTTTAACTTTCGTATACTTTTGGCTTCTTTACACTGGTTTTATTGTTTGCTTAAATGTATTGGAAAAGTCTTTTCACAATATTAATCAGCGAGATAAGTTTTTTTTATCATCGGTCGTTTGATTGAGAACAATTTTTTTAAGTCATCGACAACTATTATTCTGAGACTGGTATAGTCTTTTTCATGCCATTTATGAGTGAGAAACAAGTTGTTAAGTCGTAAGATGTGGAACTATTTCGGGACCTTTTCAAGACTAATTCATGCCCATTTCGGGACTTTTTTCAAAATTATCTAGAATTTTTTCCGCAACAGTTCCAACTTAAAAATGATATATCTCTTGTAATAATTATGAAAAGACTTTTATAATATAAGCCCCAAAATTGTATTTATCGATGATCTGCAAAATTTACCTCGCAGATGCATAACTCATAATTGTTAAGATCTTATAAAATACATAAATCTCAAAATAATAGTTATGGATGACGTCTGAAGAAAACAAAAAGTGTCAAAAATCAACATAAATTTTTTAGTCACTTAAAATAAATTTTTTGTTTAGACAAAATAAAAATTAACACTTTGAAAGATTAAGCAATTTCTCAAAAGTGGTTGCGTCTACCAAAAAATGATTTTTGTGTTTTATTACCTTATATATTCAACTAGTAGTAAAAGCCCTTCGCACGATGGGTCCAACCATTTTCTATTCTCATATTCCCGCATTGCAAAGGTATCAAAACTGTCACCTTTTTGTTATAAATACTTTCAGGCTTAATGTAATGGAATTAACAGTTGTGAGTAGAAGAATGCTTGGATTTTATATATTAGGTATTCAGATTATCAAACTGGTTCGTAAGATATACATACATATGTGATTACCCGTCTTATGCTGATGCACTAACAAAACTCACCAACCTGACAGTTGTCGGATTTAGTGCGCCTAAAACTATAACACAACAACTCCAATGACTGTTGTTGTCATCATTGGAGTCCTGATACCCATTATTGCCCCAGTTTTGGACCTTATTTTTATTTAGAAGATTTTTTTTTTTTCAAATCATTAATCTTTGTTCTGGGATTTTTTTTCATTAAAAAAAATCTATGGTTTAAATGATTTTGATTAAAAAATAAATAAAATCACAAAATATCGATCAAATTTGGCCGATGAAATTGTAATCGATTTATAACGATTAAATCATGATGTATTTATAAAAATTACAAGCGTTATGCTCTCTGATTCTGAAAGCTCATTTCACATGAAACGGGAACAGAGTGCTATGCTTTAAAGTAAAAATCATAAAGTTAAACCGAATACCGTATGTGATGGCTTTCACAGGCAAAGAGGTGTGCTCTTTTCGAATATATTAGAAATAATTTTTGTGGTAAACCTAAAACAGATCCCTCCTTTTGTTCATGTCATTCAATGCAACGAAAGCATCATATATATAATAATTTTATACATAGCACAGTTCAGTAACACAAACAAAGTTAATGTTGTTAAAGATACATATAACTAAAAATCGTAAAGTTAAATTTCGAATATGGTCTTATTATGAATTTATTGCCTATCCAAGTAAATCTGGCGAAACTTTATTTTATTTTTCCAAAGTAAAAGCACTCCAGTAGAATTCACAGACGTTTACGGCGGGCCTGCAGAAGAAGATTTTTATAGAATTTTTGTATTTGATATACGATTTTCTTTAATTAATATGTGATATTTTGATATTTTTTGATGTCTATAATAAAAGTTTTGCAATATATTTTTTTTTTTGGTTTTACCTTTAGATTTGGTTTTCGCATGAGAAATTATGATAAATAAATTATAAGTTGTGCATTGCTTTAGAAAATAATCAGTCTTTCTTCATTCTTGAATGTTTATAATTTTTTTAATATGTGTAATTTTCAAAATTTAACACGCAATAAATTTGCTATAGAAATTTACCATTTATTCAGTTATAATAAATGTGTCACATTTTTACAAGACTTCGAAATGAAACAAACACAACAAATCACTTCCTTTTACTTATCAAATTACTAATAACACAATTCATATTCACGTTGAGTTTATAGGCTCACACAGGATAATCAAATATGTTGGCTAAATTCGGCTTCACAAGGAAGACCTACATATATTGTAATTAGAAAAAAAAGGTAGTATGAATAATAAAGCACATAATTGCTGCTAAGCAAATAACAATACAGAAGTAGAAAAGTGCCTTTAATTTTTATTTTTATTTTCATTTTTATACACTTAACTTGCCTAACAACGCGCGACGGCGCTTGAGGCATGACGACCTAAATTAAATGGATAAATGAGAGGAAATGTAGCGGATATACACAATGATTTGCAAGAAGCCGTCTCTCATAAATCATTTTACAATCTTTTGTCGCCAAGTTAGAAACGGAGGCAAATAAATGTTTTAAGTAAACGCTTTAATTTTTTTTTTTCGTTTTATGTTGTGTTTTTTTTTTTTAATGTCAAAGTAGATACATATGCTATGTCGACAAAGCGTAATAGATATTTAGGAGAATAATTGTCACAAACTTATAAGCCACTTATTTTATTCTCGAATGCGACTATAGTTTTGGCATAACACTAAATGGAGAACACCACTCTTTGAGCTATCAGTACTCGTATTAAGGCATTGATGAAAGTCTTGTGATGGGAGATGGAAACGGAACGTTGCAAACACTGCGCGGCCTTCGAAAAAAATTATATGGGGAGCTTTTACATAAAACTATGGTAACGTGATTTAAAAATGGTAGAAGTAATAATTTTTACTTAAAGTTTACTCGAGCTTCTCCTTCCACCCGTGGCGACTACAAACGGCAGATGATTTGTGTGAGAAGCTTCTTCATTGCCTGAAGGTCTGCTATTGCCTACCGATGAGGATTATTTTTAGAAAACCCCCTTTTATCAAGGGCGCTGCCAATGGGATAGGTCTCCTAAGGAATGGAAACACTTCCTGGGTGTGTATTTTCCAGGATCTTCGTTGGAACCTAATCAGTTAATGTCATCGCCTTCGGAACACAAGGTTCGATTCCATGTTTAAATGTATAAGATGTGTAAGGCAGTGGGGTTATTTATACCTTTCAAACTTACAAGAAGTGAAGGAGATTTCCCATATCGACCCTCCGATCAGTCTTTCTAGGCTCAGTTATAGCTGAGAAGATATACCATTGAATTTGGGGATATCTGTTATTTTATTCTCAAATTGGACTGTAGACCCCTGAGTTTTCCTTAATCATATAGACACCTAAGTTTCACTTCCGTCAGGTCATTGTCACGGGAAAACTCGGCAGCACTGTCTCTGACGTTATGAGGGTGGCCGTTATCGCATTGTTTAGAAGAAAATATCAACCGAACGTTGGAGGAGATGATGCTAGTATACTCTGGTAAAATCAAATTCCGGGATAATACGATCGATATAGTTAGAATTCTCCTCTTGACAAGACTTTAAGTAAATCTAGAAGGGTCATGTGGGCTTACAGAAGACTATTTGACCTAACAAGGGGTCTGAATTGAAAGATTATAGTTTGGTTCTACAATACGATCGTTCCGCCGTTTGTGTCATAAACTTCCCTGATCTGATGCCAAAAAACACTCGGAAATACCACCATACTGCACTTAAGCAAAATGCGAAGGTTAGAATATCTCTTGGTCACTGGATCTATGAAAACTCTGTGCTTTGGAATCCCTTCTAAACATTTTTATGTAGACAGCAGCGGCCTAAAGAGGCTTCAACTCCGAAAAGCTGAAGGGACTTTTCTTCATAAAAAGTTTCGGTCAGCGATCAAGGGCAGGATACATAGGTTAAAAATATGTAGAGCTTCTGAATCCATGCCTAGGGAGGTCTACTTCAGAAGAAAGTTTCAAGTCAAAATTCCTGACCGATACGTTTGGTCAAACGGGTTGCCATATCTTGCCTCCAGATCCGAACATCAAATGTGGGCAGGTGCAGAAATATGTGGGAGGGTCTCGTACCAAGATCTACATACATCGCGATGGATAAATACTCCACCGTAATTCAGGCCGAGGTTTTGGCAATCTCAACATGCGAAAAGGCATGAAAAGGTTATTCACTAGCTTTTCAGACATCCAAGCGATCATCAGGACTTTTTCATCGAAGCTCGTTAAGGAGTGTTTATGACGGTCTTCAGCAGCTGGTAACGAGGAATGGTTTTAAGTTAGACTGTTTACCAGGTCACTTTGGGATTGACGACAATGAGATTGCTGACGGTCTGACCAGGAATGGTTCGGTAACAGCCATAATTGCACCTGAATAGTTTTGCTTGTTCTAATTTAGCGGTTCTTCCTCCAAATAATTAATCACTGAATATGTGGACTCAGTGTTGGGGTATTAGAAAGGCTAGCTTTTAAGCTGTCACTTACTTCAATATAAAGAACATCACATCGCTTGGTTGATCTGATATCAGATCCTTGCTAGTTGCCTAACCTAACCGGTAAAAGTCTGCTGCCCTTTCGGCTGGGTCTGCCTACCGAGACAGGATGTTGGAGCATATATTTTGTTCATGTCCGGTATTGGCAAGACATAGATTGAGGTACTTTTTTGTTGATCCCCAAAACGATACGCTAAGGCCGTGCTCCAAAGCTACCTTTTGTAACTTTCAGGTCGCAGTTTCCCTTCGTTTCTGTTTAACCCTAGTATTTATCTAACTATCTGTCTATGAGGAGTGGCCAAGTAACAAAGTAATTTTATTTAATAATAAGGCTCTTATAGAAATATACCTTTACTTAGTTTGATATAAATTTCACATTGATAGATTTTCAGCGTTCGGTTGTAAAGGTGGCAACGAATAAAATTTAGTTCGAATTGTAGCACGATTGTGGTGAAGTTCGTGCCCTGTTTCAAACCCTTACCTACTGCTTAGCTCAATACCTAAATTATGTGAGGGAGAGCGAGGTGTTGTTGTTGCTTTGCACATTGTCATACCATGACGACACAACGACTAATATAATTATCGCAAATAAATGCAGACAACATCATGAATTAATTTACTCGTAATCTGATTAGTGTTTTCACATACATTCACACACACACACCCACGCATATGCGTACATATGTATATCCACTTTGTCATGCATTGCTCCACAAATAGCACAGATATGGAAATGTTAAGAGTATAAGCTGGTTAGATACAAATTTAGATGTACGCATGTCTGTACATTAGACCGATTCGATACCCATATAAAAATAAAAAATTTTTTTTTTTTTTTTTTATACAAAACTTAACTTATAATTTAAAATTAAAAGCTAGTGTAATTTATAGCGATAGCAAATAAAAAATTATAATTACAGCTTATTTTGGGATTGGTTTTCGAGAACTGAAAAAAATAGAAATTTAGCCTCTTCTGGGTCTAGGAAGGTTCTGTATGGAACTCGATTTCTTTTGCATGGACACCATGGGCACGCTTTCAGAAGTCCAGACGCTGAACCAAATTTTCGACGGTTTTCAAGCATAAATCGGCCGATACTGCTGCAATTTCACGTTCGATATTCGTACGATATTCATCAATCGTCGCTGGCTTGTTGGCACAGACCATAGACTTAACGAAGCCTCAGAGGAAATAGTCTTACGACGTCAAATCGCACGACCGAGGCGGCTAATTGACTGGGCCATTTCGTGAGATAACACGTTCACCAAACTTGGTTTTCAATAAATCGACTGTGACATTCACTGTGTGGCTTGTGGCGCCGTACTGTTGGAACCACATATTGTCCAAGTCCATATCATCCAATTTGGGCCAAAACAATTTTGTTATCATTGAGCGGTAGCGATTCCCATTCACAGTAACGTGCCGGTCTTGATCATCACGGAAGAAGTACGGCCCAATGAAGCCGCCAATCCATAAACCGCACCAAACCTAATTTTTTCGAGATGCAATGTTGACTCATGGAGTATTGACGAAGCCATTCAGCCAGAAATGACGACGACCATAAATTGGACGTAGCGCTCTTAAAGTTTAGGCCATTGACTCCGAATTTCGGTAGTAAATTTCAATAATTTCGACTCGTTGTTGGAACGTATATCTTTCCATTATGAAATGGCAAACCTTACTGAAGAGAAATGTCAAAAGAGCGGGACAAAATATGGCGTCGTTTGCTGTCACTATCGGTCTACTTTTGTAGCGTCCCTATTGCAAGACCCTTTATATATGCAGTGGCGAACACAGAAAAATATTGGGGAGGGGGTATTGTTTATATTGACTTTACAACTAATAAATTGATTTCAAGTTAGCACTGCTGTTTCAAATATATAATAATATAATAAAAAGTTTCCCTTATTAATAAATTTAATAAAATTCTGGTAAAAATCAGAAGATCTGAATATTAATTTACTTTATATGATTTTTAACATAAAAACAAGGAGATTTATTCTTCCAATTTCATATTTTTGAAAAAAAAATCCATTAAAATTAATAATGAAGAAAAATTCAAAATATAATTTAGCAGATTTTCCAGCGAAAACTGCCTTAATCTGGTCCACAATTGCCCTGTCAATCTCTTTAATTATAGTTGAACTTTTTAGTTCTGTGTGTATCACAAAAAAGAAAAAAATTCAATTCCATGTTATTTACGACATATGTACATATCGAGGGTGAAATTTGTATAATATTTCAAACATTTTTTGATGATCTAATCTAATCTACACACATACATTTGTATATATAGTAGGTGTATGTATATGTATATGATGCCATCCATCTCACAGCGCGTGCTTTTTATGTATGTGAATAATACCGGATCAATGGAGTTCATGTGCTTAACGAAATGCCAACTCCACCCAATATCACACCCTAAATACATTGACACGTGATGTGTACGCTATGCCCTTTGGTATTCCAAGGCACAACTCTAGCCCACTTTTCCACTCACGTGCCATAGCTTTCAAATGTGACTATTAGTTATCATTTAATATCTGTTTAAAGGATATTAGCCAATTATATGTAAATTTTAGTGAGAGACAAAATATTGATTGCATTTCTCCATTGTTCAATACTCAAGCATTTGCCCATCATATACTCATACGAATATAATGTATGTACATACATATTTATGAAGCCATTTTCGCATTTAAATTTTATTGTCTTCAAAAGGCTTTTGACTCTGGTTATTTAATGAATTTTAATTGTACTTATATATTGCGGCTTCATTGATTTAACGTAATCAAACTGGTACTAATTGAACTTGGAAAAAGTACGAGAAAATTAAGATAAATTTGCCGACTTAAAATTATTTTAAAAGAATTTGAATTTGAAATGTGCAAATAACTTCAAACTTAACTTTTTCTCATATTTAGATTTGCCACTTTTTTCACTTTAGGTGTATTGCTTGTTATTTATGCCGGTATTCTGCAACTCAGTCTCACCTCAAATCACTAAATTTGAGACTTTCAATTAGAGACAGGAACGGTTTGCTGAGTGTTTTTAGCCTCATCCTAGCAAAAGTTGGGCGCCCACACAGTAGGTGTTCGACTGTCTTTCTTGAACCCGGGTCATCGCAACTGCGGCAGACCCTCTTGTAGAGTAAAGCCGATTATTTCGGCTTGCTCATTCCTAAAACAGCCCTGGTTTTAGCCGGATCATAGGAAACCCAAAACTTTCATGTAATCCTATACGATGCTATACGGTTCCTCCTTTGTTTAGCATTTAAGTTGTAAAATTCCACACCTCGTCAATTCTTCCGGTATTTCCTTATGGTAAATGTTTTTATACCTCAGGACCCATACTTGGGTGAACTCGTTCGAGTCAGAAATCAAGGCCAGTTCTCTTCTATACTCATCCACTAGTTGGGATCTGCCCGAGATAGAAAACAGTGTCTAAATAGCCGCTTGGCTATCCGAGAAGATATTTACCTGCGAGATCGCGGAGCGTTTTTTTCCTTATACATTCTGGCCCCTTTAATACAAATGTTTCGGCGTGAAAAACGCTTGTATGGTCCTGCAGGTGGAATAATAATTTTTGATTAAAATTCTCAATGAAAATCCCTGTTCGGACCCCGCATTTTATCTTTGATCAGTCCGTGAGAGCTCCTATGGTTGGCTCCACCCCTAAGAACAATCCATGTAGCTTGAGAATTTTGTGCGAAGTGCGTGACTCACCCACGTCTTTATCACGGTGTAGTCAGAGAGCAGCGCCTTAACCTCAGAGGGAAGTGCATTGAGAATGGAATTGTGCCCAAACGTCCATTTTTTCCAGAATCCCAAGGCACGCTGTCTAATAGCGCTGTTAGCAGCTGAATTTTCGATAAATATTAAGTATCGGCAATTAAGCAGAACGTTGAAAACATTCGTTGGTCATGATCTTAGGGCAACGTCAACGGATGATGTCCTTTGAATTCCACATAGTTCCTCAACAACATAATCATTAGTAAGGGGTGCCCACCCAGACCAGCGACTATAGGTGTGAACATATTCCTTGTTGCATAGAGAACAACCGAGTCCTTCCTTGCACGCTCTTCGGTATTCAGCCTCCAATTAAGTTTGAGGTCCAGGATAACACCAAGCAACGTTTTTTTTGTCAGTTTTTTTTGCGTTGACCATTTTGTTTTGGTATTTTTCACACAGTCTGAAGTGATTTTTCGGTGCCAAAAACAACAACCAAATTAAATATTTCATTATATATATATTGTATTTTAGAGTCATTCCATGTAAAAAGAAAAAAATCCATCAAATAGCCTATGGCTAAGTGAATAAAGTCATTATTATGTTTGAAAGTATTAAAAAAGAGAGTTTGTTTCCAATACGTTCGTTTGCTTTATTTGCATTCTTTTTTTTGGAATTGTAATCCTTTATGGCAAAATTTATGAATAATCTATCTATGCTATAATAAAACTGTAGAAAAATCGTAGCTGAGCATTTAAAATTTCTTTAAGAAAATTTCCGAAAAAGATGCCGGGAATATGGATTATTTTTAGAACATTTGTCTGTTTTTTTTTGCTAATTTTTTTTTTTTTTTTTTTTTTTTGCTAGCAGTGCACTCTTGTTTAAGTTTTTAACAAAATTCAAATCAAAACCAACCATTTTTACAGATTTTACATTTGTTGTACCAGTCACACTTAAATATTTTTTTTTAAACATAAAAAAATTGGCAATGATGATTCAGTGGTTTGTCCAAAATTTGCCTTTGAGTGCACAAAGATTTTAGAGTAAGAATTTTCAATAGCCCACCAATCACATGCATTCAAATAATAGTTACAAAGGAATTAGAAACTATTTATTAATTCCGATGACATAGTTATGGGTCACATTTCTCAGAGTCAAACGTCAAACGGCCGCAATAAACCCCTCGTTCTTTTTCTTGCTTTTTTTTTTATTTCACTTATTTAATCTTATTTTATTTTACTTATTTTGTTTTATTTTGTTTTTTATTGAATTTTTTTTTTTGTTATATTTTTTTCATTTAATTGTATTTGATTTGTTTTTTTGTTTTTTTTTTTAATTTTAGATTATTCTTTATTTTTGTTACTTTTTTATATTTAATACGGTTTTATTTTGATTATTTTTTTTTAATTTTACTCCTTATTTTTTATATTTAATTTCATTTTATTTTATTTCTTCATTTTTTATTTTATTTTTGTTTTATTTCATGTCATTTTATTATATTTTATTTACAGATGAAATGCACAAATGGCGCTAGTGTGGAAACATTAAATAAACTCGTATTTGCGTACAACAAAAAGATTTTTTTCAATAATAGCAACCTGGAGTGCCTAGCCATGCAAGAGTACAGAAACAATGTTTCTGCTTCAAGCAAAACAGCGTAACAGATGTACCCGCCCCAGAACCTAGCTTTGATTTGAATCCGTCAATAGAAAATCTCACATCTGGTTTCGAAGGAGTAGTTCTTTGGGCCCTCTGATATCACCATAGCAAATCTCCTAAAAAACGTAAATCTCATTGCACAAGAATCCCAGTCGAGTACCTCTAATTGCGACTATATTCCCGATTTTCATAAATCATATTAGCCTCAAATCGTGGTGGAGGTGAGGTCGGTGTGTTGACAAGGCAGATTAAACACTGGATCTGCATTTTTAGCATTCATTCTAAAACTACCATACCACGACACATCCTGAAAAAGGATATTTTTTGGGTAATTTTCAGTAAGATCTTATTTACTCACAAATTTGTTGTACTGAAGTTCAAGGTCTTTCGAGATACTTTATTTCGCGCAAAATCTCTATTGTGGCTACTCAGACTACAGTCGGTGCATGGAATATAAATTCTAAGGATAAGTTACTATTTTAGTATGGGAAAATTCATCAAAATCAGCAAAATATTACCTAAGTATTTCCCACGTTCCACCAATAGCCAAAAATTTTAAACAGAGGTTTCAGCACCAAATTTAATGCTAAACTCCAACTCATTTACAGAAAAAAATTATTTTTTATTTAAATTGCTCGTGAAAACCAGCTCGAAGATAAAAAATAAAAGTGAAGATTTTCTGAATTGACTTGAATTTAGCTTTCGAAAATATTGAAAACGTTTTAAACGGTCTTAATATGAGCCTCAAATGAAAGGCAAAAGAAATTGTCTCAATTAATAAAAGCTTAGAAAATATTAATGGTGCATTTTTCACTTACGACCTGTTGTTAATATTTAAATGAATTAAAATATTATTAATTAAATCCTATTTGACAGGCATCAAAACTTTATTTGTTCATCTTAGTAATATGCCTCCAATACCTTAAATATAAAATATATCCGCTCACCTGCCCCCCATCCACAGTTTACCAGCTTCTGTTCCAACATACTTACTTACTCACTTACTTATTATTATTTATTACTTACACCTTCTTGCCTCTTGTCTTACTCCTCTTCCAGCTCGTTATATGTATTACGCAATAAATTTGGAAGGATTTCGTTTACAAAGCTTCGACGCGCAGAATAATTAAGTCATTTTGATGTGTGCGTTGTAAATATTGGCGTTTCTATAATTGTTGTTGTTGTTGTTGTTGTTCTTGGTGTTTTTGTTCGCGTAATGGCGTGTTCTGTGAGCGTGGTAATTATTATTTACGCTTTCACATACTACGTAAGTCTCCGACAACTCCACGTCACGCAACTACGAAATGTCAAAAGGCTTAGAGGGATGAGGAAAGAAAACAGACGTTAAAGTCAAAAGAGAATTTGTGCACACGAAAGGAGGAGTATTAAGGCTGTATTTAGTAAAGCTGTGTGATAACGAAAACATATAGTGGCTTTCTTAAGCTGAAATCGTATTCTGGCATTTACAGATGTTCCACATACACAAAATCACGACACTTTTATCCTCCCATTAAAAACTTTTTCCCAAATAATCATCGCTTTATTTACGATTTTTTTTTACATCCAAAAAAAATTATGAAGCAAAAATTGTTGTCAATAAGTACTTTGCTTATTGACAAAGAGAAATTTAAAGGATCTGCATTGAAAATAAGGGCTCGTATTTAGGATCTGATAATATTTTTACTCAGTGCTAATTTGCAGTTCTCTAAGAATAGCGACACGTTATCGGATCAAATGTTTGATTGATTTGTTACTCATTAAAATTATCGACCTAAACGGTACCCATAAAAAACCGTCTTAAAATCTTGGTACTCAAAATATCGATACTGAATTCAAAATAAGCTTAGGTCACATTTTCTTATATGATTGCTTAAAAATATTTGGAGAAGCACAGTTTAGATTTTTGACTCAGCTAACGAAGTTGTCAAAAAGAAAGTGAATATTATCTATGAGCCCCTGTCATACAGTTATGATACGGTATATATTATAGTATATACCTTTTTTGCATATAGTAGATAAGTTAGAGTATTGTTATATACTTCAGCTAGTCATAGGTTCGATTCCCGGTATAGGCAAAGAAAAGTTCAGCGCATAAATAATGTACTACAGTTTAATTCCACTGATTGAAGTCGAAAAACATTTACCACCAAGTATGAAATTTGAGCATATTAAAGCAGATTGGAATAATTTCAACTAAAACCAGAAGAATATGAAGGAGCTAATTATTTGAAAAATTATCTTAGATTGGAAAAATTTTAAATTCAGGAATACTCGTAACGATTATTCTTAATCGAAATAATAAAAATCACACAAATATCGATCAAACATCATCAAAAAAATTTAAATCCAAGAATAACGGTTATATTTGAAAATAACAGTCACAAAATGTCGATCAAATATCAACGGAAAATTTTTCAATCCAAGAATAACTTTTATTTTGATCGAAAAAATAAGTCGCGTAATATCGATCAAAAATTTTCGCAAAAATGTTCAATCCAAGAATAACTATTAGTTGTGATCGAAAAAATAAAAATAACAATATCGATCAAATATGATCGTAGAGATTTAAAATTCAAGAAAAACGATTTCTTTCATCGAAAAAAAAACTCTAACAAACATCGATCAAATATCATCAGAGAAATTCTTCATCCAAGTATAACGATTATATTTGATAGAAAAAATAAAAGTCACAAAATATCGACAAAATATCATCAAACAAATTTTAAATCCATGAATAACGATTATTTTTGATGGAAAAAACAAAAGTAAAAAAATAACTATTATTTTCGATCGGAAGAATGAAAATCACACAAATATCGATTAAATTTGATAGAAAAAAATCACCAAATAACACAAGCATGCAGGTGAGATATCACAGCGTGAAAATGATACTCGTAACTTTTTGCTATAGGAAACTTTTTTTTGTTCGTTTCTGTGCCCTACGTAGTAAAAAGTTGATTTACAATCATGTACAGACAGTTTTTTGTATTCTCCTTTTCCAAAACAGTTATTATTACATTTATTCTGTTATAAAAACCATATAAAGCCACATTTAAAAACTTGTAAAAAAAAATGAGAAAATTCAAAAAACTGTTTATCCAGAATTTTTAGAGCAGTCTTTTGTTTAACACTATACTAGAATTTAACGGGTTATAAAATTGCACACCTAGATTTTTTTTTCAATTGTGAATAAAAATTTTTTTGCTGCAAAAATTGGTTAAATTTTGCGATTTTCCCCTTAAAGTTTGAAATATTGATCTATATGGTGTTTGTTATATAATGAGCTAGACTTTAATAAAACAAAAAACAAGCAACAGCTGAGTACCCTAGTAAAAATATTGTGTCATTATTTTTTTCACATGAGTGTAAATGATTTTCCATCATCCCTTATCAAATTTAGCTTCGAGACAAACCAGTTCCGGTGCTGAGACATCTACAGTGTCATTTTTTATTCTCATCGTTTTTGAATTATTAAATGTTCGTCGACTTCTTGCATTATCGCAAAGTTTGCCCCACCCCATTATTTCACTATTTCATTGTTATGCCATTCGAGCGCTAATTGGTTCAATATCTTCTGAATTGCAACTGATATTCACTTCACCCTGTCCAACCTTTGACATTTTGTGGGGTATTTTCTTAAAAAAATTGTCCTTGATTTTCAATTTTTATTATTACATCGCCAAAGCCACAGCTCCTTTGAGGATTTTTTACCATAATTGTTCACTTGCCAAATGAACGCAATTGTATCTACATAGGTATTTCTATATATGTATGTACTATGAGTATGCATAAATTTATGTAAATACTCCAGTGACCTGTAGTGTACACTGCGCGACATTAATTTTAACTAATTTTGTGCGTGAATTGATTTCACAACGATGTGATTACCATTGAGCATCCATTTTGCCTCCAAGCGTTATATTGTGTTGTTCAATGCCCCACAGATATATGTAAGGCTTCTACAGCATTTTGACATCCCAATGAGTTAGGTCCTTAATGTGCCAAAAGGTACACACACACACACACAGCCATACACAGATCACTGTCAGCGTTTGGCTATGTTAATGTAAATTGTATTTGTCCCTGAAGACAATAACACAAATACATGCACATAAATACGTACATATATACATATTTGTATATAAATATATGTATGTGAATAGGCAAACAGATTTGTGTAAATAGATATACCTAAATACCTACACACATCCATACCCACTTTTGACACTGGATTTGCGGTACCGTTTCGGTTTGTGGCTGTTGATTAGTGGCTTCTAATTTGATTATTAGCCGCATTGAATATTTCGTGAATGAAACGTGAGTGAAGCGTAAAAGTGAAAATGGGTAGTAGGACTGCTATTGTACTATTTAATTAAACTGATTGTAAACATGAATTGACGTTTCAAAACTCTTTACGAGTAACAGTTCTCCAGATAAATGTGAAATTAAATGATGGAAAGGGGCAGTAAAGAAATAAAAATTAATCGCAGTAGAAAATAGACTCAAACTCATATTTGCATTTGTATTTGACATTGATATGCGAATGGAAATATTGATGTGCATATGTACATAATAATAATACTAATAATAATTTAGCGCTTACAACATAGCTTAGTGTTCGGTCGAACTTCTCCTACAATTTTTGGTGTACATCTTGATGTTGTAACACAAATTGAGGGGCCTACAGTTTTATGCCGGTCGGAGAACGGCAAATGATTTTTCTGAGAAGGTTTTTCATAACAGAAATTCAGTCGGAGGTTTGCCATTGCCTCCCGTGGTCGACCGCTACTAGAAAAAATTTTTTTCTACAGTTTTTGATGTTACTTGCCCCGGCCAGGATTTTAACCTGAAGTCCATCGAATGAAGTGAGGCGCTCGGCTACGACGGCCGCCTATGATGTATATAGCAGATATATATACAAATGTAGTACAGTGGCGGCTCGGTTATGTGAACAGCTACAGAACAGATGAATTTTTCATAGAAATGTATTCAACTCCGACACAATGCGAAGCAATTTATTAATGCGAATTATGTACAAAGTCTGATGTTTTCTAATTATCAATATGTGGTACAACATTAAATTGTAGGCGAAGCTCCACCAATTATTGAGCTATATAATGAAAGAACCAAATTATTATGTATTATTCATTATACTATAAGGCAAAAACAACGTTTTTTCTGGGTATTGGGCCAAACTAGCTTAACCTAAGCGATTCGGTCAGAAGTAAAAAAAAGTGATTTCTTCGTTTTTCGTAATTAGCCTTTGAAATCGCGATATGATCCTTCGAAACTCGAAATTGGCCCGTTGCGAAAAAATGTTTTTTAAGTATTATGTGTAAACAACTACAAAATAAAAATATGGGCGTAGTCTGCATTTTCCGCTTAGTTAAATGGTATATAACTTTTTTCTTATACTACAGGGTATAATGTCAGAATTTCCAAGAAAAATTAAACATAAAGCTCTTCTTTTGACCCCTAATAACAGCTTTACTTTTTATATAAGTTTGAACAAATCAATTTTAAATAATAAGAATAGAAAATAATTTTTCACCAAAGGTCGCAGTTAGAACTTCTCGATTTCGGAGGCTAACTTCGAAAAATGGATAACCTACCACCCTATGCTGATGGCCTGATAACACATATCAACCTGACAATTGTCAGTTTAACTGCGCCTAAAACTATGTCACAGAATATAACATCGTTATCACTTACTCAGTAAGACGTAACAACTACATCATTAGAGGACTGAAAACGATTTCTGCCGCATAGTTTTAGGCGCAATAAATCTGACAACTGTCAGGCTGATAAGTTTTGTCAGGTCATCAGCATAGGGGGGTTATTTTATTTACTTAAGACGCAATCTCTCAAAAAAAGTTGATTTGGCCCAATAGCCACCCGAGTGCTGCACATTTGGTGTCCTCAAATTCTTATATGTAAAAATCAAATGTGTGTCCTTGTAAAATAGAATACGTATCGAAAGTGTTCAACCTACGTTTACAAAATTTGTAAAGCATGTTAATGCGCTTACGGCACAAATATACGCGATATGTAGTTTTGGAAAAGTGAGCGGGCCACGTCCCCAGCGAAGGGAAAATATATCCTATTTATCTGTCCCGAAATAAGTTTTGGAAAAAGGCGGGGTAACGCCCCCCATTTCGATACTTCTAATTGATTACCTAACATGAGTGCACTGTGGAGGCCAAAAAATTTCAATTAAATTCTTCAATATTTGAAAAGAATTTGAATTCCGGCTAGCGAATTTGTTGGCTACCGATTTCGGCATTTGTGTTTCGGATCTCCGATTTTTTCATAACTTTTGTAAGATATAGCAGCAGTTGCGATAAGCTTCCCTGTTTCCCCCATTACTTAGTTTAACTGTTCTCGAGATATCGATTTTTGAAAAACCCGTTAATTTTTTTAATTGCCAAAAATTTATCGATTTGGACCATTTTTTTATTTCTTATTTTCCAAACTCTTTAGGAATATGAAATAATGAAAAGTCCGTATTTAAGATTTTTAACGCAAAATGTTAATTTCCAAAAAAACACACTTACTGACCGATTTATTTCATATATCTCGCAACTTTTGAGCCTAGTCCGATAATTTGAGTCCATCTCAATTGAGTAGTGAAGCTATTTTGCTATGTTACGTGTCATATAAAATAATCGTTATTTTTTTAGTTTTCTTTCTTCCTCAGAAAATAAAACATAAGAAATAAAAGCAAAAAAAAACTCAAGAAATAACGATTATTTCTTAAGCAAAAAATAAAACTAAATAAAAAATATTACTTTCTGTCTCGTAAGGTAGTCCTTGTTACAAGAAGTAAGTTGCTTTGATTCTTATTCACGTAGCACTTCTAATTCCGCAAGATTTTTTGAATTGAAATTTGGGTCCCTGCTTAAAACTCCAAAACCCCCCCTCCCATGGGTGCAACAATGGGTGGAACCAGCTTGCTGTAATCAATAAAACTTTGATTGTGTAATACCTAGCCATATTGATCGGGTAGTTCTGTTACTACCAACTTATACTAAGAAAATGGTACGTTGTTGTTTTCCCAAATATGTATTGATTCTCAAATTTTGTATTCGATTTTGGGAAAAGAACAATGCGATCGAATTCACCTAAGGAATTGGAAACTAAAATTTGTGAATTAAAAAAAAAAATCTCAGGCAAATCCGTTTTAGTATGCAGAGTATAAAATTATTAATTACGGAGATGCGGTTTTTATTTATGGAAAATGAAAAAGAGTACAGTTGCATAACTAAAAGTCTAATTTAAATAATATTGATGAAATGTATTCACTTTAAGAATTTGCACCATAAGTAAATACAATTTAAAAGTGTGCTTGTTTGAACAATTCAAAACCAGTATTTGTATCAAAAAATGTTGTGTTTTGAAAAATGTTTTAATTTAGTTAATGGCGTTGACGTAAACAATGTTCCATATTTAAGTGAATATTTTTTAGAGAAAACCGATAAAATCCATAAATTATTTTTAATGGAAATTTTTAAACAAGATTATTATTTCATTGAATATCCATTTTTTCAGTATATTATCGCCTTTTTTTGTATTCGCTATCCTTATTGAAGCTTCAAGGTGCTTGTGAAGTTCTATGAAAAAACTGATTATCCTTACTTGCTTTCTTAGACCTGTACTCTCGCGCATGTCTCAATAGATATCCAAAGTACGCTTAGTAATGTAGATAGGGAAAATAAGGATTTGTTTATTGCATATCAAAATACACAAAAGATATTTTAGACAAAGAATTTGAATTAAACCCGTCAAAGGCATTTAGAAATAAATACTTTAAAGGAGATTTTCGAGGTGTTTTACCTGAAGATAGCTATGGAAAAAATTCGAAGTATTTTCTGCAGTGTCCTCTTTCATTTGATACCCGTATTTTAATATCTTTCACTATTTTTTTGCAACCGCTATTTATGTTAAAACTTTAATGATTTTGAAAAATATTCAGATGTTCTGTAAAAAAAAAAACTGAAAACGCAAATTTATTATATTTGAGCTCTATTTTTGCACATATATCGATTTCCTCATGTGGAACACAAAAAAAAAAACAAAAAATACTGCAAAATTTATTTTAAAAAAATTAAGAAATATTCGACTGCTGTTTCATTAAAATTGATGACTTTTCATTTGAAATAAAAAAAAAAAAAACATAAAATTTTCATAAGTTGTATTTTTGCAGTACTCGTAGCTAAAAGTAAACGTTGATTTTTGGTAATTATTTTGCCGGCGGTGTTGCGCATTCTTTCTCCCCCCACCACATATTCCTAAACAAACTTGCCGCCACACTTTCAAACTAAATATATTGAATATCTGCCATATTTGCTTGAAGCCCAATAAAAGTACAATAATAGTAAAATTTACTAAACATATGACAATAACTTTTTTTTTATTAATTCCATAAAATGTTTACTACCACAAAATTCTTTGATGGGCAAAATTATTCAAATGAACATTTAATACAAATAAAATGCAGGAAAACAGAGCAACGGAAATAAAAGACCATGCATACATGTAAAAAAAAAATTATAAAACTTTATGCAAACCAATGACAATAAATCGTGCAGCAAAATTCCAGGAGCAAGGCGTGGCAGAATGCTACATAAACTAAACTCACATGTGTATATAATACACAGACACGTATGCATGTGTGTATGTGTATGTGGGGGCATAAACACCTTTGAGACCGCAATATTTAAATCATTTCGTATCAATTGAATTAAATTGTCTTGCTGTGTGGGGCAGACGGGCTAAGGAATTACTAATAGATATTTATCAGCATATAAAGCTATGGATATATGTATGTTGAAATGTTCATGCAATGAAGCAACAAGAAAAGATATGAAGCATTTGTTTAGCAACGTTTTTTTGTTTGCTTATTCGCTTATTCGCTTATCCATTACCTTTGCCTTTATTCTTTTTTAACTGTCTGTATACCGTCAGCCACCCAAACAACAGAGCACAAAAGCAAAGGTGGACAATCGTTCAACACCAGCCACACCCACTACCAGACAATACACACGCACACACACACACACACACACACAAACACAAACACACACAAATGTATGCGGTGACTGGGCTGATAGTTAGCTGATGGTTCAAATCTGCACGAATGTTTTATTACTTTCAACCCAACACTTCGAACCTCGTATTTGGCTGATGCCGTACGCCCGTAAGTTAAATCCGTTTTTACGATTCTTTAACTTCACCAATTTTCACTTTTTTTTTTTTTTGAGTCAAAGCAGCAGCTTAAAACCTGACATGGGGTTGACCTGTGTGGTCCAGCCGGCAGCGATGATAAGTAATGTGGGTGTGTGTGTGTGTGTGGCTTAATGGCCACTGAAAGAGAACAAACGGCGTGTTGTGCGAAAAAAAACACGTCGTGTAGATTAAAATAACAGCGAAGCTGATAAACGAAAACAATGCTAAAACTCTGCTTTGAAGGCAAGAAATAAAAGGTGTATGAAAAGTGGAAGGATTTGGTTAGGTAGGGGGTGAGAAATTTGTATTTGATTCAGTTGACTAAAAGCGCGCGGGTCACTCATACGCCAAGGCGTTCAAGCGTATGTGGTGGAGCTACATAAATGTTTTTAATGATTTGCATTGCTATTGAAGAGTTTGTGTGCAGTTGTGAAAAAATTCATATGAATTTTCCATTGTAGCTACATACATCAATGTATATGTAGCTGTACGGTTTTTGTATTTAAATGACGAAAAGGATGAACTGGCAGCGCGCGTAAATTACTGCGAGACGAAGTGATGAATTGATTCAAATGTTTATATGTATTTGTAATTTTTCTTTTTCGGTGGTTCCTTTTGGCACGCGAATAATGAAGGTTTATTTGAATGCATGAAAATTGCTTGTACTATGTATGTAGCTCTAAAATGTGTTCACTCCGAAAAACTTTTGATTTTTTCCAATGGCAACTGAGTTTCAAATTGTCACCTTTATTAAAGCTTTCAATTGCTCACTAGCATTCTGATTAAAACAGTGGCTAAACTAAGCAATAATTCTACAAGTAAAAGCAAATCGATAGCAGCCTTAATTTAAGTAAATAAGTAATGACTCAAATTTTAAAATACAGCATTATAACAAAACTTATATCTTATATTTATAAATTTTACTGATTTTTAGTCCCTAAACATGAGAACAAGCTTCATTTATTTCTCTAAAAAAGCGTTTTCGAGATATATTAATTTTCTAAATATTTTTTCAGTCATTGCAAAAAACAGGAAATGCTATAAAAGCGAATAAAACTAAGCCTCTGTTGTGGAGATGGTTTTTTTTGTATTACTCGAAATATGTGCACTTAAAAAAGGAGAAAAAGAAATGAAAACATTTTCTGTATTCAAATTTCAATTTTTTTCCCCGTATGTGCAAAGGTTTCTTCTGTTTTGGTCATATTTGCTTGGAAATCAGTGTAATTAAAAACAAATTAAATTTTAGCTATTTTCTTCAATATTGGAATTATTTCTCAAATGGAATTAATCGCCTTTTTTCTTTATTTTGAAAGCTGGTTTTTTCACTCTATATAATTTTTGAGGAAGTTCTTTTTAAGTAACAGTCGCTTAAATTTAGCAAAAAAAGGGGAAATCATTTTCGAAATTTTTTAAAATTTTTTATTGAAAATATTAAATTGAAAGACAATTTTATTACGAAAATGTGTAGCCCAAGAGACCCAGATCGGACAGAAAATTTATAAGTTATGGCAAATTTAATAAAAGCTCTCCTCTTCCTTAAATTTTTTTTTTTTGTTGGATGCTACGACTTGGAGTCGCTGGGGACGGCATTCAATTTTTAGCAACAATACTGAATTTAATTCGGTCCAAATATCAAAGTTTTGAAAAACTATTTTCTTTTTTTAATAAAGTAAGGGTTTTTCAATAGGGACGCTACAAAAGTAGACCGATAATGACAGCAAA
This sequence comes from Anomoia purmunda, assembly GCA_951828415.1. NCBI lineage: Eukaryota > Metazoa > Arthropoda > Insecta > Diptera > Tephritidae > Anomoia > Anomoia purmunda. The sequence continues at coordinate 35,771,897 of OX639995.1, read as the reverse complement.
CGACGCCACATTTTTTCAGCTCTTTCGACATTTCTCTTCAGTAAGGTTTGCCATTTCACTATGGAAAGATAAGCGATCCAACAACGAGTCGAAATTATTCAAATTTACTACCGAAATTCGGAGTCAACGGCCTCAACTTTAAGAGCGCTACGTCCAATTTATGGTCGTCGTCATTTCTGGCTCAATGGCTTCGTCAATAAGCAAAATATGCGTTATTGGACAGGCAGCAATCCACCCGTATTCCATGAGTCAACATTGCATTCCGAAAAAATTACGGTTTGATGCGGCTTATGGGCCGGCGGCGTCATTTTGCCGCACTTCTTCCGTGATGATCAAGACCGGCACGTTACTGTGAATGGGAATCGCTACCGCTCAATTATAACCGAATATTTTTAGCCCGAATTGGATGATATGGACTTGGACAATATGTGGTTCCAACAGGACGGCGCCACAAGCCACACAGCGAATGTCACAATCGATTTATTGAAAGCCAAGTTTGGTGAACGTGTTATCTCACGAAATGGCCCAGTCAATTGGCCGCCTCGGTCGTGCGATTAGACGCCGTTAAACTATTTCCTGTGGGACTACGTCAAGTCTATGGTCTATGCCAACAAGCCAGCGACGATTGATGAACTTCGTACGAATATCGAACGTGAAATTGCAGCAGTATTGGCCGATTTATGCTTGAAAACCGTCGAAAATTGGGTTCAACGTCTGGACTTCGGCAAGCGTGCCCGTGGTGAACATGCACAAGAAATCGAGTTCCATACATAATGGCATCGAATGCAATTTCACAGAAATAAAGAATTTAATTCATATCCCAAACCGTTTTTGTTTTTTTTTTTTAAACTTTTGTAGCGTTCCTATGGCAAGACCCGATATAATTTTTATATTAAAATCTCATCTGTCCAATTGAACAGGCCGACAAATTTCGAACAAATTTCCAAAACCAAAAACCAGAGTGTACTTTTCCGAAGTTTTTCGATACGCAGAACAAGAATATGGCCTCAGAATTGCTTCATCGCATCAGTTTTGAAAATGTCCTTAGCTGAATGTGCGAAAATCGTGGTGTTTGCTTATATTTGAGGTTAGGTAACATAATGGTTTTATGTTTTATTGTAAAATTACTGCCAGCATCTTAAAGTCCAAGCTCCGCTCCCTTTCAAATGTGCCTTAGTGTCCTCAAAACTCTTTGTTGGGTTTTTTTTTTTGAGATATCCAATATGGAAATTTGAATCTGGGTTCGGCCCAGAGCCCCAGGCAACTATAATAAGAAATTAGAGCTGTAAAATTTCGAAGGTTTCATTAAGACTAAAAAATGTATTATTTGTTTATGTCTATATACCGACATTGGCGGCAGGGACTTTTTTTACAAGTTTCAGCACTTAATTTATTTTTAATTAATTCGCTTAGTTATTATAGAAATAAAGATTATTGAGGCATAAATATATTGTGACATCAGAATAGACTTTAGAGAATCTAAGTAGGATGACAAGAGCAATCACGTCAACTTAAGCTAATCGAAATTAAGCTTCATTAAGTGCAGTTTAATACACAAAGTTTTAAAAACTTCGACCAAGCGAGGTATACTGATAAAACGATCATTTCATACCAAATTGTCCAGAAAGTTAAGAAAAGCCCTGTTTTTTTGCATGACGTTTTGTATACAGTTTCTACGGCGAAATCGATCAGGCACGAATTTTTTCTTTTTGTTTGATTTTGAGTTTTTTCGTGGTAGGGAGTTTTTGAAAATTTGTCTGAAAACTCGATATCGCGCCATTGGCGCATGAAATTTTTTTTTGAAAATGCGACAACTTGGCGAAAAAATTACCGAAATTTTTTTTCTGTTTTTAGTTGAAGGTCTCTCAAAGAAGGTGATATGAAATATGGTATTTTTGAAAAGAAAAAAAGATTTTGATATCGTGAGTAAAACAAAACAAATCCGAAATTTCAATATGCATCAGTTTTTTTGCCTTAATATTTTTTTCTTAAAAAGTAATATGCAGTAGCCTCCATTAGGCCAAATTCGTTGTTTGGCAATTATGATTTTTTAAAGTCAATAAAGCCAATTATTCAGTAATTTCAGGCCTCATTTATAACAAATGCCATCATTTCGCCAAAAGTTGCTCAATCGTTATGCTCTTTTTTCTTTAAATGTGCAAAAAATCAAATGAATTTGGGCCCACAAATTTTGACATTGCTTCGATTTTTCCATTCTTAATTTCTGTTTTCGATTAGTATTATATGTGGACATTTTTCAAAAGAATTTCTAATAAACTCTTCTTTGAAGTATTGAATTTTTTCCTGAAGTAGACTCGCCATACTTTTTTGGGTTCACTAACTGAAATTTCAATTAAAATAAAGTTAAATTAGAAACAGAAATGGAACGATACCATACAGGGCCGATAGTCTTACTTGGAAGTAGTATGTAAAGGAAGTATCAATACCAGTAAAATATAAGATCTAAGTTAAATTTTATTCTTTTAAGTCATAAGTTATTCATCCTCTGAGAATTCTAAACTAAAAAAAAATAATACAAGTTTATAATGTAGAAACTGAAGATAAATAAAAAACCCCTTTTATAGCTTTACTATTTGTTTATTGAGAAATGATATTTTATCACAGATAATATATTGAGAAAGATCATGAAAGCTAACTGCGTTAAAGAAAAAAATATTCATAAAATAATTCAGCGAAAAAGGTCGAAATTCCAACAATAAAAGTTGTTACAAATATTTACCCGCCAACACTTCGTTCTCTTTCGTAGACCTTTTTGAAGTAAATCTTCTTTTACGGCAGTGATTTTTTATATCACGTAACGAAAGACGCGTCAGAATATCGTATAACGAAAATCGTGTAAAGAATCGCTTTACTAATTTCAACCACTATAGTTACTTATACTACTACTAATTTCTGCTACTACTTTTACTCATTTCTACCACTATTCTCACTTATTTCCATCAGTATTTTTACTAACGTGACTACTAATTAAAACCACTATTTTCACTAATGCTAATTACTAGGACTATTTTTATTAATATCTACTCCCAAAAAGAAGTTTTACTTCTGGTACGCGAACTTAGGTGCACGGTGCATTTTTTTCTTTGATCGAATGTGAACTACTTGCGGTGCTGCTGTTTTCAACTAAAATATTATTATTATTATTATTATTATTTAGATACTAGTATTAATATCAGTACTAAAAGTGTTTGAGCATTGGCTGTCAAAGCCATCAAATAAAATAATTTCTCTATTTGGTATCTAATTTTCTTTAGATCAAATACGAAGGTGGGCTTTTTATTTGCTGTGCTTCTGGGTTACTTTGAATGTTTTAACCTTTTTCTAAAATTTTTTTTTTTTGCAATAAACTGCTAACACTCTATTATTTTTCATCTTTGTTTCTTTCCTTCAATAATGGAGTTATTCCGCCTTATTTTTAGTATTGCCCGCTAATGTTTTAAAATTAAAAAAGTTGCTCAGTGAATTTTACAACGCGTTGAAATGCCTGTTCTGAACATCCATCCGCTTCACACTTCCACCTGGAACAGATGGGTCGCGTGTATACTTCGACTTACATTGACTTTGGTAAAATAATTGTATCGTGTATACTTGGAGTTATTATATAGATTTTGGCGCCTTCTCGAGATTTTCATTGGCAATTAAAAATAAAGCGCGAGCAGTTCATATTAGGAACAAAAGTCGAGGAGACATTTCTGAAGCAAAATTTGCCTTGGCATCGGGATTCGCTACAAGTAATTTTTTCGATACCTACTCAATATTTGGCTATAAAGCATCGATACCAAAATTACTTGTATCGCACGAAAAATATCAAGTTTTTACTTGTATTTACCCGTTTCGTTTCATTCCTAAATAAAAAAGCAAACAAAAATTCAAAAATTAACACCTGTGCCGCCTGGCGGGTAATTTTTTCAAGACTTCTTTCCCATCTAAATTTTGCTACACATAAAGTGCGAAGTTACATAAAAATCGGAGGTAAACTGTTGCGGGAGATTTAGGCCCCCAAGGCCATTTTCATAAGCTCAATGCCCCTACCAGTTTTCGTATGCGGTTTCTTCAGAATCTACACTAACACCTAAAAGTGCATACATATTTTAGTTTGAGCAAATTGAAGAACAAAAAACAAAACAACGCAGTAATGAAAATTCTCAGACAACAATTTCGATATTACTTTCAAACTCAGATAAACTAAAATGTGACCAAAGGCTTTCCTTGCATCTCTCCGCTCTACTACGCTACAAGTATTGAGTGCTGTTTTAAATGACAATTTTCATTTGTATTTATTTATTACTTACTATTCAACTTCACCACATAAACACACACACACATACAGCAGTGTATTGGTTTTCATTTGTTTTCTTAATTCACTCAGTGAAACCAAGTTGTCCAAAGCTCTAGTTGTGGCTGTCGCAGCATTGGTGTTGCATGTTGCACCCGCACAAAAACACAAAAACACAAAAACACAAAAAAAAACAAAAAGCACTTGAAATGACGTTGATGTTATTGTTCTGAAAAGTTTAGCCACTACACCACAGGCGAGTTAGTTCAACTGGATAAACTGAGCTATCTATTCGTTGGCAGCTCAAGCAGCAACTTCTATTTCACAAATAAATAAATAAGTACAATTATGTGTGTATGTTTGTCTGTTTGTCTGTTTGTCTGTTTGTCATTGTGGCATGCAACTCAGGTGCATGGCGCAATAAATACTAAGCGACATAAACATGCAAAAAGGCGGACGATACCACAGGGAGCATTTACCGAGTATATTTCAACTAAAAGCGTGCTCCGCCTTGCGTCTCCTACAAATTTGAGCAGCTCTGCTGGTGCTGTTGTTTTGACTATTTGTTTCTACACTGCATAGAGTTTTTTTCTAGTGGTTTTTTTTTGTTGTTTCTGGAAAAGGTTCTACTCCAGGTTAAAAGCGGTAATCTGGCATGAAGGTTGGGTGACGGGGATTGCTTGCTTGGTTAAGCTCCATTGCAGCTTCATTTCACGTGCAAACGTTTGCACTAAGGCATTCTCACATGTACAGCTAACTAAAGCAAAGATGCAGAGGTGCAGAGGTGCAGAGGTGCTGAGGTGCGGCGGTGCAGTGTGTAGCTAAAGCTATGCTTGTTCCTGTACTTTGTACGAGTATTTGCGAGTGGTCTGCTGTGTGCACTTCCGTTGTGCGAGTAAATTAAATTTTATTTGATTTTAAGTGAATTATTTACTGTTTCATTGTATCTTCATTTTTGCTTCTGGCTTTTTTTTTGCCTTTTTTTTGACGATTGCTATATTTGTTTTTGCTATCTAGTTTTTTCATTCATCTGCCGCGTCCTCGGCCAGTGGAATCAGGTCGAAGGTTACATATTTTGTGGCTGTATTTTTTTTTTGTCTGTCTGCTTCTCTTCTTCTCTCTATTCAAAATCACTTTTTGTGTGAAAAATATAAATGTAATTTTTACTACCAACTATTTACTACGTTGAAATATCAATGGGGAGTATTTAGGGAGTAGCGCATTTGATTTAATAAGAGACATGGATCTAGTCATTGGTGGTACCCTAGATCTTAATTTGCTGTTGAGCTTTGCTGGAGTATAACAAATGCTGATTTAATGCTAAAAACGCCCAAGAGTTTTCGCAGCATATCGTACACTACGCGAAATGCAAACCCTAAATAAAAAACTTCCATAATATCTGTACCAATTGCATTATTTTCTATATTTTAGAATTGTTATAATTTTGTATTTAGTATGTCAAATGTTATTGCAATAATTATTTTATTCTTTGCAGACGAAAATGGAGATTTCTAGCAATACGAGGGGGCAGAATGTTGAAGCAGCTCAAACCAGGTATTTCAACATCCAGCTTAGTTGTATGCAAAATTAGTTAGACATTTCGAAAATTATAGAAATCAGACAAAAACTACGCCAACTTCTCATACAACGGTAACTTAAAAAAATGAAAAAAAAATTAATGTTTTAACAAATAACGTAGCATCTTCGCTCTAATTTGACACAAAGAATTTATTCAGAGTATTCAGAGCGAGAAATACAGCAAAGTTAAATTTTTAGAAAATGGGCGTGGCCCACCTGCGCGCATTACGGTTAATTTCTGAAACTAATTCATCAATTAATTGCATTTCAACTCTGTAGGCATATTTTCGAAAATCATAAAAATCCGACAAAACTTACGTCCACTTCTCAAATAAAGGTAACTTGCAAAAACTTAAACTATTCGATGAGTTACTTTAAATTTCATACGAAGAATTAAATTAGAGAGAGAAAGTCGTAAAAACCAAACTTTTGGAAAGTATGGCGCGTAAAAATCATAGTAATTTTTTGTCGGTTTTATTTAAGGTTTTATAAGATCGTTTAAATTTTCAAAATCAAGGATATTGTATTAACTGATTTTATTACATTAACTGTATTAATCGAAACATTCGCCAGATATTTATTTTTTCACAATTTTTATTTGTATTTTTATATCTTATTTTTTTTAAATTTACTACTTATTGTATCATTATTCATAATTTCATGAACCGTTAAACAAAGTGTGGTTCCAATATTCAAATACCGTATGCCAATTAACAAAACTGGTTATCATACCTTGCAATGTTGTCTTCTTCTACATTTTGCCCACATACATACAAAAGTATTTTTTTTTTCTTATTTAAATATTTTAGTATGAAAATATTTCACGAGGCGACTGGTCAAAAAAATTATTATTTTATGGCAAGATGCTAAATTAAAAATTAATGCCAGTAGATTTTCCAAAGACACATAGAACGTCTTATCTCATGGAATTTCTAAATAAACCAAAAAAGAAAATGTATAGTAATCATAATAATCATTTCGTTTACATTTGTCGGCGATAAATGGAAAGGAAGAAGATATATGTATATCATATATGAAAAAGTGTTTAATTATTAAACCTCCTATGTCCGTTTTCTACCGACTCGAAAGCAAACATTTAAAAAATATTGCATACACTATCCATCATACATATGAAAAATGTACTTCCTTTTTTTTAATTTCACATAGCGCCTTAAAATACATCTAATAGTTTGTGTTCTACATTTCTTTAATTAAATAGTAGAATCTAATTAACTGCAGAATTATTGCCCATTCAGAAATATAGTAGCAAAGTAGGGCCAAATATTTACCCTTTTTTTACTTTATTTTGAAAAAACAAGACCAACTATTTCCATTTTCTACTCCCATCAAATACATGACCGAAATGTTACCGCTGCCAGATTTTGAAGTTGTGCTTCTGACATCATTTTTTTCATTGCCCCCCAAGACTCAAGCCTACAGTTAAACTTATTTTTAGAATAAAAGACGAGAATGTAAAATACTTAGAACACTTGGCATGAAACCAATAATTTTTCAGGGCATTTCAATTAGATCCTAACTTTGTATGATCCACAATCCAAGTCATTCGTCCTACTGATATTATAAATGGGAAAGTTTGAGTGAGTATGTTTATAACCATTGTACACCCAAACGGATCAATAAATATATACAAAATTATGTTTGTAAATAGCCTATGATTTGAGTTAACACATAGGATATCTCCTGAAAAGCTACTGCTCGTTAAAGTAGTAAAAGTTAGAGTCAATTAAATAAATAAGCTAAATCATATATTACTATTTTACTACTGCACAGATTTGGATAAGATTTAGCACGTATATATGCATATAGCCCATTATTTTTGTTACAATAGAGGCAATTTTTTAAAAAGAGTTGCCACCTGTTTAATATGGCAAATTCAATTAAAACATTGATTGAAATTAAATATTGCAATATGAGTATTAAACGAAATGGGATTAATAAAGCTTAATATCCACTAAAAAAATTTAACAAGGTTGCCACCTTTTTAAAGGTCAATAAATTTAACTTTAAATAAATTTTACAATAAGAGTGTCAAACTAAAATAATTTCAAGCAGCTTAATTTCAAAAATCTTTTCGGAGAGGGTTGCCACCTGTTTGGTTGGTTGTTTGCAGTGGCGAGTAAGGAACTCCCATTAGCCGTTTTAATACCACATACTCGCCGTCGTACATGATAGAACAGAGAATGAAGAAGGGAAGATAAATGAGCGATGAAGCCCTTGCATGGCCTTTGGTCCAGCCTGTGGAGTTTAGGAACCTAAGCATATCATTTGAACCCCCGTTGCCCAACTCTTTGAGGTTTACTAAGTGGGGCTGGCCTAGAAATCTCATTCTAGTTCTGCAAAGAGCTGAACAGTTGCAGAGATGTTCCACCGCTTCTTCCGCACCTGGTGAGTTGCAGTTGTGGCAGTAAGCTTGGTATTCCAATCCCATTCGGGAAAAATGAATACCCAGTGCTCAGTGACCACTGAAAACAGCGGTTAGCCTAGAGACGTCCGTCCGATTCATATTAATGACAATGTAATACCTTTTGGCATTGAAAGAGAGTCAAAGTCTTTTACATGCCTTGCAGTTAGCCCTTTTCATCCCCTATTGTAAGATCTATCCCCCGATGAGACTCAGAGGCACGAGAACCTCCATGACCTCTGAGTCTGCGTCAGAATCATTCCAGGTCAGCTTGTCGGCCTTTTCTTTGCCGTGAATGTCTCGGTGCCCCGGCAACCATATCAGGGTAACGCTGTGCCGACAACTTAAATTCGCAACGTAAATATTTGGTGAGCGTTGCCACCTGCTTAAAAAAGTAGCTTATATGAAATTATTAGGTTAAACGAAAGATAATGGCATGGTATTCAAAGGAAGTAAGCTCAAGAAAACTTAATTCTCAAAATATATTTAAAATGCGTTGCCACCTGTTTTTTTCAATTTAAATTTAAACAAATGTCAAACCTTACTAAAATAAAATATCATCGCTCTGAAGTAAAATCGTTTATAAAAAAATACATTTTTTAAAGAACGTTGATTGAATTTAATTGTTAAAAATTGTAATTCAACTAAATTTACAATATAAATTCAGAATTACATTACTAGTTTGAACTGACAGAGACTTGGAAAAATTTGGTTTCGAAAAAATTGTGAGGGTTGCCAACAAAAGTAAAAAACAGGAATTTTTGCTAAGTTAAATAGAGTATTATAAAATGAAATGAAAAATAGTGTTAATAGATACATTCATCAAAGCAAGACCAAAAATTTAAATTATTTTCTGCTATACACTTCCGTAATCAACGATTCTCGAAAACCTCAGTATCAACTAACTAACTTTAATAGCCGTTTCCTATAAATCTTATTTTGGGGCAATTAGTTCGTTTTAAATGTGCAAGGTACAAATGTACAAGTATTGAATGCATGTAAAAATCTTCGAAAACCGCCACATTTATCCAGCACATTTTCGGCCGCTCAAAATTAACCATTTTCAGCCAACGAACCAAATGCCAATGGTCAAAGGGCAACAACGTCAATGTAGTTTCGTTTTTGCAACACGTATGGATAATAAAAAATCATTGCAATTCATTAAATAGCCGCGCAGTTCGATTTTATGAGGCGACTGCAACGAGCACACATTTGCTTCGGTTGCATGCCACACGGTTCATAGGTGCTGTCCATTGGGGGTGTTCTTATTTGTAATGACCATTTCAAAAAGACAATTTTTTCCATATGAAAGTCCCAAGGAGAAAATATATAATAAATCACTTAGATCTGAACTATTGTGTTGGCCTATACGTTTTAAGCCAAATGGGATCCGTTGAAGATCACAAAGAAACGGATGCTGCTCAAGGGGGAGTGGGTGTGAACTTCACAGCCCACAGTGACCCTCCCAGAAAACATGAATTATATAGGTTTATTCTTTTGTACTTGATAGTTGCTCCTAAAAGTGAGGACCCTGCGATTCGTGCTACCGTAAAGTGGCGCTTGTTTTTGTGTCGGAACAAAGCATAAAACCACGGGGGTGGCGGTTACTCATTTAGATTTACGTACAACCCTCGAATACTATCAGTTAGATAGTGACAGCTGTCAAGTTTCTGAAAAACAGAGTTTCGGGAGAAGGAATGTGTGAAAACATCTTTTTATTCTCTCAGCATATTTCTAATATGCTCTTTTTGAAATCTCTGAAAAAAAGAAGAAAGAGTTGTAGAGCATTGAAAGCTTAGAAACATTGGAGCGATGAGCCCAGAATGCAATACAAGGTAGCAGACAATGCATTAATAATTTAAATAAATTGCATATACGTGGTCACCCTTCATTGTGAACTCGATTTATTAAACAGGAACACCTAGTATGCGACAGTTGTGTACAGAAGACGGAACGTAATTGATTTTACTTTATCTGTCTTTGGGGTTAAGTCGTCCATTTCCCACCGTACAAACTATACCTATGATGCGCTCTCCGACCCGATTTACATAGATTTTAATAAAAATAATAACAACAACTACAGTGATAATAAAAACAATAAAAATACTGTATTCCTAATAGCAGTAACACACATCGATGATAAAGATTTTAAGTATCCTTTACTCTCGCCTCTATCGTTGAACTCCCAGAGCATGTTCGATCCCTTGAAGAAAGTTGTAAGGTCCAAGGTAACCACACGCCAAACAATTGAAGCGTCAACTTTCAATCTTCATAGGAACATCACTTTTAAGCCAGTGAAAGACCGTACATCCACATAGGACATATTGGGACGTCTCCATAGTCGATATTCTTTCTGAACAAGCAGACATAGTCACTATCCATCATAGCCGGTGTGGTAACCCAGGAGCCTACTCAATTGATTTATTTCGACTTTACTGAAAAGGTGGTCGAAGAGCTTTTCCAGCTTGAAACTAAGCATCACCCTCCAGTACTTAACTTGTTCTGAGTGGATCCCGAAGTCTGGCAGAGATCACAGGAGCTAGTAGGAGAGTGTCATAGTACTCGTTCGCCAGCTTAGAAGAAAGTTCCGCCTCCTTTGTCGCTTGGTGATCTGAAATGATAGCAGTAGCAGCGCTCTTCAAGCCTTCAGGTTGCAATTACTAAAACCTCAGCCTGGAATACGGCAGGCCGAATGCCTATCAATATAAAGAGCTTAGAACGACCTGAAGTCGTTACCTAATTTTTTGTATCCATATACATATGTACCAGTGGATTAACTTATGATCGAACAAAATTAGTCCATCTGTTCGGATTTGGGAATCTGATGATGAATTTTTTCGACATTCCCCTTGCCTACCTTTTCTTTACATCTTCACACCCAGCGCAACAACAAAAAGCGGCATTCACATTTTTTTCACAAGTCGTAGTTTTTAGCTTCCTAACTCCAAAATGCTTAACATATTTATGGAAATTTTTATTAGAAATTTGTTGACAGGATCGACTTTTTATTATTTTACAGCTTTAGACCACTTGAAAAATATTGAAAAACTTGATTAATTGGAAAAACCAAATTCTTTTCTCAGTTTTTGTTAATACTTACAATTCAATTATACAAAATGTGGCTAAATTTTAAACGACTTTTTTTCTTTATTTTTTAATACTTTTTTGTGTCACCCTGCGCATCTTTTACAATCTGCACTTTCCTGGGCATAGACTCATATAAATATTTTAAGTATTCAGGAGTAATTTTCTCATGCTATACTTTTTCTCTCATTTTTTGAAGTTCCACCATTAATTTGGGCTTTTTTTTCTACAAATTTTAGCGCCATAATAGTCCAAACGATATCTATTGGATAGAGGTATGGACCATTCCTTGCCAATATAGTTTCACTTTTTTCAGTTTGGTAATCCATCGTTAAAGAATATACCGAAAAATAGTGGTAAGTGGTTGAATGGGTATAAAAATGTATGATAAAACTTGCAGTTCGTGCCCCACGACATGGCGCTGAATTGCACTGAAAAATTTGATATGGTTCCTCTTCTGTTAAGGACTCCCATCCGAGTACAACCACACTCTATTATAAATAGGGACTCCGGTTTGTAATTTGAAATGCATCGCCTGCCACATGAGAAATGGAGAATCCTTTACAGTAGGAAGTATAAAATTTTCCGCAAATCATTCACTAGGTATACGGGGAACGGTGCGCTAGCCATCAGGGCCTATGAAGTTAAATTTGGCCTCATCCGAATAGATGACATGTCCCCATTCAGATTCAGTCCGTTTTACTTTACTTAAGGCAAGTTGGGCTGCTGTTCTTTCATTTTAAAAGTGGTTTTTTGTGGCTTCTTTGCAGGCTTCCTAGCCGACATATCCATCTCTTTTACGTTAGAATTCTGGGTCAGATCGGTGGCGCCTGTTAAGCGGTAGTAAATGGTCCGGATCGCAATATCCTTTGTAAGCGATTGCTGTGGCTTTGTGTTTATCTCTGCAGCATTTTTCAAACTGGTTTGAAGACGCACAGAACTTTTATTGAATTGTAAGTATGCTGCTATTTTACGAACAGACACTTTTCATTCAATTAATATAAGAATTACGGTCTTTCGAGTAACTGTGTTTTCTTAGTACTGGTTTTTCTCGACTATCCGAAACACGAGCTAAACTAGCGAAAACTTGTGAACTAAGCTTTGAAATGCTAATAGAGGACAGAAAAATAGTTATAAAAATTCCCTCAGCACTATTCGACTCATTTTCTTTGTAATCGAGGAAATCCCAGTTCACAAAAATCAAATATTCGCGAAAGACTTGATGCAGCTTTTATTGCGCTATGTCCAATATGTCACTAAGTCAGTTTGGAGCTATCATTTTGAATAACAAAAAATCGCAATTTTTTCAGGGACCGCAATAAATGATTTTTTTTTTATTTTAACCAAAAAAAATATACTGAAAGTGCTAATTTAAAAATCTAAATTATAAAAATTACTACCTGAGTTTTATATATTACTCCGAAAATTATACGGACATGTTCCGGAATTCAAAAAATTTGAAATCGCCTCAATTTGTAAAATCTTTTCCAACATTTTTAGCCAACATATTTAAACTTTGGCACTAAAGCTATTTGTGTTACATCACAGATGCGTCATTTGGAATTTTCATATAAAATATTCACACATTTCAAAAGATATAATTAAAAATATTTGCTAAAACTTGCAATTTTCAAAACATGGCCGATAATTCTTATTAATTTTATTTTTTGCTTAGTACATAAAAAAGTTTTTCTTTGAGTGTTATTTTTTGGTTAGAACCCAAAAGTTACTTTTAATTAAAGTTGGCTCGAAAAAACATTATATTTTCTAAAGTAAAAAATAAAACTCAAAAAAACTTTTATTTTTTTTTAGCCAAAATGAAAATAAAAAATCTTTAATTTGATGTGTAATAAATAAAACTAAAAAGTGAATTATTTTACTTGCTGTGCGGTAAATAAAACTCAACAAATAACTATTACAAGTTCCCTATTTAATTTTGAATTACAAAAATAAGGACATCCCTATTGTCCAAGTTGCTGTTGCTTTCAACGACACATCGATTTTAGTGCAAGCAACAGATTGTGCAGTTCATTGCATCCAATGCACTCGATGAGGTGGAAATCGGGCAATGTATTTGCGAGCGCTTACCATCATTATTGTTCTGATTGTTATTGTAAGCGTTGTTGTACTTTTCTTCTTTTTTTTTGTGAGCTCTGCTGATGTCGTTACACTTGTTGCCATTGGTTTTTACACAAGCGCAATAGGCTTGTATTAATACACACATTTATACTTACACACACACACACACCTCTATATGAATTTGGTATATGCAACATGCAACACATGGCCGCCACATTTATGTGGCAATATCCGTTACATGTTTGTCATTCCATTTGTTGTTGTTTTTCGTATTATTGCACGCTGGCCAAAAATGTTTGTGTAGTTTGCTATTGTCATTTTTACTCTACCCACACGCACACCCACTAGCACTGCGCACACTTTCGAATTTGTTGCCACTATTATTGCCATTGTTGGTGTTGTGGTTGTTGTTGTTGTTGTTGTTTTTGTAGGCTATGCCATTTAAATGCAGACATTTTTCGGATAATTGGTGACATTTAGCAAATGCAAAGCCACAAAAACACAAAATGCCTGAATGGTGGTGGTGGTGGTGTTGCTGGGATTCCAACAATAACGGCAATATTTTTACATTAAGCCTGAATTGGTTGCATTATTCAGTGGGCGTGGGCTTAGTTTTGGTTTGCATATGCAGGTATGTATTTCGCTGACTGTAGCTTATATAATTTATGTTGACTATTTAGCGGTTTATGGTGCAACCTTTATTGACTATATTTGTTGCAAATTTAAAAAAATTGCTTTTTATAAATGCGTGCAATTTTTTTTTAATTATGAAAAATCATTGTCATTTCTGTTTGTTAATTTGAGGCTTTTACTATAAAATTGCTCTTTTCACGATCCACTTTTTATCCAATGAAATTTTAATAATTTTTTTATAGAATACAACAGCAAGTTCGACATGGCGTATGAGTAATATATTTGAAATTTTTTCAATGCAGAAAATCTACTACAACAAAATATGGTTTTGAAGTATTAAAGTGTACATCCTTTGGCAACTGATAATTTAGATTAAACGCAAAAGTGAGGCAAATACAAGACTTAATAAATTTAACCGGATGGTCGGTGTCAGTACAGCAGGAGCAATGAAGACCTGTCCTACAGATGTGCAAAGTGCACTGCCGGTGATACTTCATTTTTATATTCTAATAGAAAGAGAGAGAGAGAGATTCCATCTTATTTGCGTTCCGCATTATAGGTACTTCCAATAAGGCAATCGGAAGAATGAAGTGTCAGATTAAGGATCAAACGAAATTCGCAGGCGAACCGTTATTGCAATTAAAAATTCAAAATATCACGGAACTTTAGGGTAGCTATTACGTATTGTTCTGTATGGTGAATAGGGAGCTCAACCAAAAAAAACTCGATGCATGGGCCTGATTTACGTATGGATCAAAACTTGAAGTTGGAAGAATTGGTCGCATGTTAAATAAAAATAAAATAAAACTTCTGTGAGGACTCTACAAAAAGATATAGAATTAAATATAAAGGAGAGTTTTTTAAAACATCCTTTTTAGTTTTTTTTAGTTTTATCATGACTGAAAATAGTAGTAGAAATTAGTAAAACTTGTAGTTAGTAAAACAGTAGTAAAAATCAGTAGAAATAGTAGTAACTAGTAGTAGCTTTGTTAAAAATAGTAGTATAACGTAGTAAATGTAGTAGGAGTAATTAGAAGTAGCAATACTAAAAATAGTAGTAGAAATTAGAAAAAATAGTAATGGTAATTAGTAGCAGCTTTAGTAAAAAAATAGTAGTAAAATTACTAAAAAAATTACGGCGCGACTTGCGTGACACGATGTACAAAATCACAGCAGCTAAAGAAGTTTAACTTCAAACATAAGAACGGCAACATTTTTCAATATAATCCGGAAATCGTGGCGTGCTCGTAATAAAGCTACGAATAATATGCGATCCCAGATAGTTGGGCCTTATTCTCACTAAAGCAGGCCAACTGAGCAAAGGGTACTAAGAAAATTCCAATTCCTCATCCGCTAAGCAGTTGTCGCAGTAAGAATCATTGCTGATATTGAGGAACGCCGTATGGATTCCCATTAGTCAGTGCCCTGCTAACACTCAATAATAGATTGACGAGCGCTGTTGCTTGGTCTTTCCTAGAACCTCTCGTGACATTTTCCGATCAACTTTGGCTCAAAAACTCGTCGCGACCTTATACATTTTAGTAGCTGTCCAGTGCCTACCAAGCGATCACAAACCAATTTGTTCAACATAAGCCGACAGGTGGCCAGAAGAACACCAAAGACCTCCTTGCATATGGGGTCATTTTCCAGTGGCTAACTCATCTGCTTTATGGTTGTTCCCGAATATCCAGAGTGCCAAGCATGCGGTGGATGCAGTTCTTCTGCTTAGATACCGAAATACTGTCCCAGGTAATTCATCATTAATACCCCTCGATATCGAGGAAGGCGCCCAGCGTTTTTAAGCGAAATATTTGATCGCCCACACCATTCCACGCTTCTTCAGATCCGAATACACGAAGCCAGAGCAGGATGATTCCTGAATACCGGGTCCCATCGATAATTGAGTACTTGAAAAATGAGCCTAACTCTAGAGGCATCATGGCATCCATCCACGTTTTCGCAGAAGCTCTTCCATGAGTTCCACTTGACATAGATGATCGCAGTTTTATAAACGCCAAGACGTATTTCATAAAGATTCCAGTACAGTCAAGTTGCATTAAATCAGCACTCTTGGGGGAAAAAAACACGGCTCTATTATGCTAGCAGGCAGTTTAGCAAAATACAGCGCCATGGCTGTATTTTATGATCCAGAAGCCTTTTGCGGGAAGAGAAGACCTTGCCGACTACCTCGGGGGGTCTGGCAGTCTCTGCCATCACCTCAGTAAACTGAAACTCTATCTGAAGCTAGTATCTGCCATTTTTTCGATATGGATGAAGAAACGACCGGGCATATAGTTGGTGAGTGAGTTGACCACATAAACTTACTCTCGTAAAGGAGGGGTGACCCTTAATCTATTTGAGATATGAAATAAAAACTTCATAGAAATGCCATAAAAAAAACCTTAATACACAGAGTGTACGAGTTTTGAAGTTGTCTATTGGCGATGAGAATGAATGGAGTTTATGAATTTATGCGTAGCAACTAAATCTGATAGTAATACTTTTAGCATATCTTAATATCTAAAGTGAGTCTCAGCACATTCTCTAAGAGAAGCGGCGCAAAGCTCATTTCCACACACCAACGCTTGAGTAGAGTTTTTCGACGCTTCGATTACATCGTTATGTTTAGCGCGTTGCCAGTCGTGGCCTAGATATGGCACAAAAAAATTATGCTTACAAAAATTGTAGAGAATTGAGTCCACTGCAACTTTTATATTTAAGTTTGCCACATATTTTTATCAGAAATTGCTGAAAACCGGAGAAACCCATGACAAGCCTAAAATCCACGATGACAGAATGTTCCCAGATCAAATTTAGAGGGAAGACTGAGATTATATACTTATAATATGTGAAAATTGGAAGAAAACTGCGTAAAGAGTAACGAACTGTAATTTTTTTTTACTCCGTGCCAATTTGAACTACAGTTACTGGGCTTCTAGTACAGCTCCAAAATCACACAAAAAATACTAGACGTTTCGAAACCAATCAAGCAGCTCCGATTGAGTTGCAGCTATTTTTATGAGTAGAATATAAATATGTAGATATGTATGTATGTACATTACATCCAAATTGGCAGGCGTGATAGCAAACAGCAGGAAAATTTAAAACAAAAGTTAGTAATCAACATAAACAAGAATGTCACGCTACATTTGCTGCAGAGCGAAGGCAAACGGCGTTCAACCGATTGGAGACCAAAAACATATTTACATGCAATACTCGTACACCCACACAATACACATAACAAACTTGTTTGAGTAAACACATGAAACTCGAATACTCAGAATGTGCAACGTTGCATTATATAACAACATTTTACATATTTTTACTCAAAAGCCAGCTACTGCACCTTCTCGTACGATTCATATCCTTTCTCAACTTCCACATTGTTTAATTTTCAAGCAATTTCAATTTTTTCAACAGTTTCCTCCTTGATCAGCATGACAAAGAAAAAATAACAAATACAAACCGTAGAATAAGTCTGTTTGAGTGGCTAAGGCGTCTCAAGTTCTTTATAGCAGCTAAGTAAGAACATAAGGAAATGAAAGGATCTGTGGCCGTTTAAAGTGCGCCAGCTAAAGCAAATCGAGTGTACATATCTAGACGTGTGTGTTGGATGAGTGTGTGTAACATTTCGACTACACTTTTGCAATGAGTTCTCCTACAACCTGCCACATGACATTGGCTTAAGCTGAGGTGCTTACAATATGAAATCCGTTAACCGGTTGACTACCTACAAACACCAAAAATACATATTTGGCAATATTTTTTAGTGTTGTGATGTTTGTTATACTTAGATATGTATTTTCTTTAAAGTACCTTTGCTGCACTTCGTTTAATAAAAATAAAAGCATAGGAAGTAACAGAGGAGCAATTGAAGTAGGTTGAGAAGTCTGTAAAGGAAAATCGGCGAGCAATTGGAGTGAGTTAAAGAAACCTATTCCTGTTTTTACAGAAGGAAACAAACAAACTCGACTTGACTTGGTCAAAACTTTTTACCCAAAGCAAATGCATATAATGTGATATTATTAGAACAAAAACAAAATGAATTGACTATTTCTATCAGAACAATGAAAAGAACCAGAATGTAAACAAAATATTTTAATTTGTCAATCCATGCGCTATTTGCAAGGTGGTGTCAATACCAACAGCAAATTCATTCACAAACTTTACATGTATTTTGTTTTTAGTTTATTGTGTGCCAATTGTCAAAGTCACTCTCGAGCAAATTTGTTGGGCGAATAAAGAAAATAGAAAACCAAGTCGAATTCATCATTGCATGAGCTAAACGCTTGTTCTTCTTTCCCCATCCGCTGAGTTGTTTTGTTTACACAAACAAAATACGTGAGCATTCCTAGGCGAATTTAGATTTTGACATTTCACACGCAAAATTACGCAAACAAAATACACAACGGATTCACTGTAGTTATCTTGCTATCACCTTCTATGGATCCCCCTTGCAGAAAACTTGCACACATACAGTGGCGAGAAAAACAGGTCGTATAGGTGACCTTTTTATAATATTAAAAAAGCTTTTCATGATATATTTTTTTGTAATTTTATACTCCAAAATAGTTCATGCTATAACAGAAACCCTATAAATTAATGTTTCAAACTTAATAAAAAATTTATGAAAACTCAACAAATTTTCTTCAAAATTTTAAAATTTTGTTTGGAAATTTTTTAAATATGCAGTTTTACAGCTTTTTTACCAAATTAACAAACAAAATTTAAAAAGAAACAACGGTAGTCTCTAGCCACTTCGAACTTAAACTTTAGTCTATAGTACTACTAAAATTAAATAGGCTATAAAATGGCATATCCAGCAAATGTCTAAAGAGTCATTTAAAAAATTTAAAAAACTTGATGAAGGTTTGTGGATTTTTTATAAATTGTGTATAAAGTTTGAAACATTAATGTACATGATTTTCATAGCATTAACTATATTTGTATTATAAATTTCCAGCTGCTAATATTGTAACAAGGTCATCATTCGACCAGTTTTGTTCGCCAGTGTCAGCAAAAGTGCAAGGAGAATTTAAATGAATAAACTCAAATCAGTTGTTCTTTTGACACCAACTTCTATAAATTCACCTTGGCTGATTCGAAAAGAAATCAAATTAGTTGTTACAGTAACGCCATATTATGAATTCGTCATTCGCAAAAAAATATCAACAATAATTTTTGAGCTCATAGCAAGTTTTTAACTTGGATAGTATTGGAAAGAACAAGAACAGTCGCTATTTATCTACTTTTCATTATTTATTTAAAAAAAAAGTAAGTAAGGTTCATTTCACATTTATTACTTGTTTTTTATTCTATTATAATTTTAAAAAAAAAGGAAATGGTCTTCGGCTTCGTAATTGCCGTTTGTTTCTCTTTGGTTATGGCAAGTCTTTAGTTATTGCCAAATGCACGATTTATTTCTTAGACCTTTTTCGTTTTACACTCATATTGTAATATTTCCCTCTTTCAAAATTAATGTCTAAAATCAATTTGCTCAAACATCTTTCCTGTGTGCATAAAAGTAATAGCAAAATGCTTTGACAAGTTTAGACAATTTTTCCTTAATTAAATAATTATTTTTTGTAAAAATATAGCTAATTTTATAACAAAAACAATGAAATTCGGTGAAGGTTCTAGGATGTTTTTAAAAATTTAACAAATTGAAGCAAAATTTCTAACTTTGTATTCTAAATTTTGACCTAGAAAAATTGGTAAGTAGTTTTATGGCCTTTTCAATTTTACCCTAATAAAAAGCAAGTTTTAAGTAACTAAAAGCTCTTGTTGATTTTTGATAATTTATTTTGCTGACGGTTTGCGCCTTATATTCCATATGACGACTGAACAAAATTTACTCTTGTATAGAAGAAAATCCAGATTAAAATCATTAGAAATTTTTATTTTGTTCTTAGTTTTTTAAATTAATATAAAATTTTTATAAAGAGTTTGAAACTTCTGCTTAATTGATTTTGTTATAAAATTAAGGACATTTTTATAAATATTAATGCAAATTAAATATGGATGTCACATAAAGAGCACAACTAAAAATTATGTTTTAGAATAAAACTATATATTTTTTATTCCAACTTAATTTTATATGCCTAAACAAAATCCTTAGAATAAACTTGCAAAGTTTACAGACTATCGACCATGTTGGCTTGAAATGAAAATTAGGTTGAATTGAAAAACTTGCGATTACAAAGAAGTGAGTTATATGAAAAACTAACCCTTTTAATAATATCAAGTCTTTTCAAATTTCATTGTATATTCGCAACACAGATACGATACGGATAGGTACGGATTCTTATTATCTAGTGTCCAAGAGCTCTAGTAGCATTAGGCGTGATCTGTCATTTGGGAGAGTTTTAAAATGCGTTTTTGAATTAAAAAAAAAAATATGTATGGTATATAAAAAAATACTCAAAAATTTTATTATTGAATTTAACAAAGTAAGTTTCATAAGACTCTTAAGAGCTCGATCCTTTAGCTACTAACAGGCTTTTATGAGTTTTTTGTAGTAGTTTTTAGAAACTAAATACTAACGAAATAAAATGTATAATCTATATTGTAATTCAATGCCTCAAGCCCTGCCACAACAGTAATTTTTACAAAACAGCAAAATACAAAAACAAAACATTTATGTAATTTATTGCAGATTTTTAAACTCATGTTATAACAAAAAACAAAAATTTGTTTCTAAATTATGCAAAATACTCCAATAAAGTTTTTGGTTGTATTTCATAAAAAAAACTTCACACATAGCAATAGCGTGGCAAATGAACTAATTATATTTATTTTTGATTTTTATTCAATTATTGCACAAACTAAATTTGTAACTTTTTAACAAAATAAAAATACATAGTATGAGGTAAACCCGCGTAAGCCAATCAAAACATTTTTTTGTAGTTTGCTTGCAAAAATTTTTGGTTTTTTGTTTTCAAACTCTCAATCTCACACACACTTGTACAATTAAATGTTTTATCTAAAAAAAATTAAAGTTCAATACTTAAATTTTTTTAACTATAAATTTTCATTTAGCATTTTTGTTTTTTTTTAAGGTCCAGAAATCTTAATTTTCAGGCGGTGCAACGATTATTTACAAAAAATTACTCTTTAATGGTCACTTTTCTTCTTTTATTTATTGCTCAGAAACTAATGGTTTCTTTTTTTTTAGTTATGTTTTTTGCGTAGAGAGTAATAGTGATATTCAATTCAATTTAACAGTAGATATATTTGACCTTTAACTGATTAATGTCACTCCCTATTTTATATGGAATAGCAACACAAAAAAATCAATAGCCAATGAATTGATCGAATGAATTTACCTTATAATATTTTGAGCATGGGCTTTTATTTAGCTTTCCTATTAATATAGGCATTAAAGACTTTTGTTAACATATTTAAAAAATTGTCAATAGAAATAACTTTTTATTAACATCCTTAAAGTGAGTTTTAAAAATCCCATTAGAACAGTGATTAAAAAAATTAATTTAAATTTAGATCCAACACATAAAAGTCACTGATTGATTTCGTCAATGAATTTCATAAATAAAAATCACAAACAATGTCAGCACAATAAAAATAATTGCAAGTATGCAAATATCTGCAAAAACAATTATTATTCAATCGTTATCGATATTATTATAGTTATGACCAGAGACCGAAAATAATGATAATTTTTAAAATATCAATGAAAAAAAATCAAAAGGTTCCAACTAACGGAGAATAGTTATATATATATTTTCATGATCTGTATAAAGCTGTTACTATTTTAAAATTTTTTAGCCATATTTCTAAATATTATAATTAATGATTGCTTTTCAATTTTTGTTAAGCGCTCAGAAAAAAATCCTTATATCGAGTTTTATTTTTTTGTTAATCACTAGTAAAATTCATTTTTTTAATGTCATAATGACTATTTTTTGTATTACTATTTTCTATCAAAAAATAATCATCATTTTATGAGTTAAATTTTTTTGGTCCCAAAAATTTATAATTTTTTGAGTTTTATTTTTTTCATTAAAAATAATCGTTACTTTTTGAGTCAACTATTTTTGCTCTGATGAAAAAATAAAAATAAAAAATATTGTAATTTTTTTTTACCAAAAAAATTTAACTCATAAAATGATGGTTACGTTTCCCTATTATAATTTTTGCAGCGACCCATTCAGCTACCGATAACTGATCGCGTTTCATCTTCAGCAATCTTTTATTTTTAAGATAAAAAATTTTAACTATTAAAAAATTGTTTGCCCTATTGAAATCTATGTAAAATATTATTATATAATTATATGCATTAAATCTTTTTTAAAATTTATGTTGCTTAAAAAATAGTTTTACCTTCAAAATCTTCTCTAACAAAAACCCCTTTATTTTTTCAGTTCACATAATTTAACTGACTTTTCGTTCCATTCCACAGAGATTCAAGTAAAATCACAACAACCCCTGCCCCGCTCCAATACATTCTGCATGCATCTTGTCAGTCAGCTGCTTCGTTTGATAAATCCATGGGGCTAAACCCACTACCTCTACATACATATGTACATATGTACATATTACATACCAGCGCCCGCTGTCAAAGACCAATTTCGCTCCTACTTACTAAATGTTCCAACTAGCACACTTGACTTTTGCAGCCATTCACTGATTGTTGCCATTCGCTATTCGCCACTTGTTGTTTGTTACTTTTATTGTTATTATTATTATTATTGTTGTTGTTGTTGTTGCTGCTGTTGTTGCCTTTGCTCTTTGTCTTGTGCGTCATGTGACCGCACAGTCACTACTGTCACGAATGTGAGAAGCGTAGTATATTTTGTATGTATGTAGATTTCATTCGCCCGTTGCCTGTTGCCTGTTGCCTGTTGCCCGCCGCAGGCTATTTGCCTTTCACGCCTCACTCGCTTACTGCATACTACAACTTGGTTGCATGCCAAAATACCCCTTGCCGCGTGCGTGCACTGCGTCGTATCGGGGGAGTGTGACGTACCGGGGGGTGCGGCGTCTCGTCGCCTGCAGTGCATTTTTCAATTTTCTGCTGCTTAACTTGAAATCTGAGTAGTGACAAAGCCACGTGCAGTAAGAAGAAGAAGTTGCACGTAAGCGACGGTAGCAAACATTCACAACCACACACACACACACGCGCGCAATGGTCTCTACATTCTTATCCTTTTCTCTTTGTTTCTCTGCATCTTCTTAGACATATTAGACATAATAATATGCGCTGCACTCTCGGACACGCCTGCTCGTTTGTCGTGGTACTCGTAACAAGGAACTCCTGCTGCACTTCTGGGTCCTTGCTGTACATACACCAAAAGTTGGCTTCCCTTTCCGGTTGCAACTTCTCTTCTTCGTCTAGTACAGGCGACTATCCTTAGTCTTGATTTTCTGCTAAGGAACTCCTTGGAAATTTCCCTTTTATTCTCGCAGTTGGGTGTGCATTTTATATTATACAATATGTGGTACATATTTACATACTTATGTATATTATATATATGTATGTATGTACTTTGTAAATATACTATAAATATTCCGATGTTTGTTTCTGTGCGCATTTTTTCACTTTGGCCCACACTACACCTCATATCCCTGTTGTTGGACGCACCAAAAGTCCACCTTTTGCTTGTGTTTACTTTGGCAGACGTGGTTGCTTGGCTTCCAATCCCCCTTTTGTTGTTTTAGGATGCTCATTGTTGTTATTATTATTGTTTATTTTGCCTGGTTGCTGTAATCTTTTATTTTATTATTATTATTTTTTTGCGCTTGCTGTCGACGTACGTTGTGCGACCTGTTTCAACTTTTTATAGTACTTCAACACTGGGAATGCGTTTTTTGTCATCAACTTTAGCAAACAAGCGGAAACCCCCAAACTATTTGGTTGTTTCAAAAAAAAATATATATTTTAAAGCTCAAATCTTAGTGTGGTTAAATTGAATGCGATTTTTATTTGATGGTTAAGCTATTTAATTTACTAATACTCATATAGACCTAAGGTGTCATTAGAAAACTGCCAAACAATGTAAAGTAGCTAGCAACCACTTTTTTCAAACCTCTTTTGAAGTTACTTGAAAAATGGGACTTTGATAAGCACCTGATTTCTTTTGGTAGGCTATGAATTTTGTCAATCAAATCATTTATAGGTGTCTTCGAAATATGTACTAAAAACCAAAGGACGTAGATACCTGTGAAAAGAAATGTTGTCTTATTTCACCACCCCAGAAACCAATTGAATTGCAAAAATCAAATAAGACAACATTTTCTGTTAGCGGAACGATGGGAGTGATGCAACATTCTTCTTTGTTCTTCCTCTAACAGAAAGTCTTGTCCGATTTCACTATAACGCAACTAATTTGACTTTTCCTGATTGATATTAGAGTCTGATTAGATCCAATTGGTTTTTGGTATAGTGAAATCGGACGAGAGTTCTTGGCACAGGAAACAAAATTTATTTTTTAACTATATACTTACTTCGATGCCGCTAGATATCATAGAGCCTACAAGGGGGTGATTTCTATAAAACGGTCTTCTTCCCGAGAGTTTCTTCACCAATTACTTGGATTTTTGCAGAATTTTAGGATCTAGCATCCTCAAAAGTATTTGGTGGAAAAATTGTACCGGTCACTCCAAAATGCTTCGCTGAGAACCCATCGTAACAGTATTAATTTATAGCTACTACGTTTTCTTTCATAATCCCAAAGATCCTTGCCAGAGGCTCGACACCATTCTATAGAAAACACTCCACAGCATCAGTTTGAGACTACTGAACTTAACTGCTGTAGGGGTGCTAGTTGGCTTAAGTTGACTGTCCGCCAGGTGGCATGGAAGTAGACAGTCTGCCATTTTAATTCCTCAGCTCGTGGAATCTACAGCCATCTGGTTACTTTAATGACGGGCATCTGCACTCCGAAATAATCTATAGGAATGTCTTACCAAATGTCTTTAGCTACATTTTGACTGCCTCCTTTAAGCCCAAAAACTCGCAACCGTGACAGAACCTATTGAGAGGTAATCCAATCCTTTCGGCATACACTACTATAGGCTAGTGCACTGTATAGGTTTCCGTGAGTTTAGAACCTTTTTTTTTTGCTCATTCCTAAAAAATCCCTAGTTTTAGGTAAACCTTAGGGCACCGAGAACTGCCGGGTACTCCTATACCATCTAGAAATTATTTAGGGCTGTGTTTTTAATGAAATTTCTGCCTAAATTTTCTACAAAAAAAAGGAGGATGGAGTTTTCTTCTTCTCAGGTAATCTCAAACTTTTTCTTAACTTTTTTTTTACAAAATATTACCTTCACATATATTTAGGTAAACCAAAACTACCAGAAACTAAAAATAACTGGTATCTTGAATTTACAAATACAAATTGAAAACGTTGCCCGAATATATAAATTTAACGAAAAAGTTGAATCATAACAATTATGAGAAGACAAATTTTTTCTCGGTTGCCAATGAGAGTTATTTCCCAATGTTTATTTTTTTAGAGTGTCTGATAACTGTTAGGCAGGAAAGATGTTTTTTGCCGTTGCTAATAAAAGTTAGCTTCTTTTTTTTGCGTTGCTTGATAACAGTTATTGTACCACATTAATTTCTACGTTGTCTGATAAGAGTTATTTCATCTTTACCCTTATCTTATCTTCATCTTTCCTCTGCATAACAGTTATCAGGCAACGTACAGGCAACGTAAAAGGAAAATATTTGGGTATAACTCTTATCGGTGAAATAAAAATATTTTTCATCTAATAACTGTTATAGAGCAATGGTTTTGCAATACAATTTATAACTGTTATGTCCCAGAAAATTACACTTTAGACAGTCTTGAAAGTAAATGTTGACAATTCTCCAACTGACATGTCGCCTGATTAGTTAGATTTAATGAAAATGTGACACACAATTTATTTGGTAATAATTTGTTCGTAAGAACAGTCAAGATATGCGCGAGATTTGCTTATAGCTACAAGACTGTTTTGAGCGACTCGGAAACTTTTTTTGTTTCCTTGGCCCATTTAAAAATGTTTTGCTTAAAAAACAGTGTTTATATTCATATATTTATATCATCCATTAAATATACTGGCCTTCGCTATAAATAAAACATTCCACGATGTTTTTGAAACTACAACCATTTAATCGCTTATAGCTTTAGAACGGGTTGAAATTATGTTTGAAAATATTGAGAGTAAATTTCGAAATAGTTTTAAAACCGAGTTGTGAAATAAAAGGACTGAATGTTTTAAAGACTCTACACCTACATCTCTCCCAAAGCGGGGTTCACTGTGCGATGTGCTTAACAAATCAAATAATAATATCTTTTTTAAAGTAAGCATCACTTATATTAGCAAATCCTGGCCTTCGGGTGTTGCATTCTGAAGCTTCTTCCTGAGACCTAATGGTTATAACCTTTATAAAAAAAATAAATAATGATTTAATCGTTATTTCTAATTAAAAATTTCCATGGTACATGGCAGAAGGATTAAATCGATATAAGTATGTATTCAAGTTTTGTTTTGAACAAATTCAATTCCAATGGTTTCTTATCCGAAAAAAATCAAAATAACGAATTTTTTTGTCTCTGGTTTCTTCAGTTTGTTTATTTCAATTTATGCACTCATATCCAGTAACAAAGGTTATATGGAAAATTATTAAGTTTCCTATATTATTTCCACAAAAAATCCAAATACACAAAAGACGAACGTTATGCAAGAAGGATGCGATATTACTATTGGCTAATTTCATTCTGATATGAAAAAATAAAAAATAAAAAAAATACATTTTTCGAGAAACTAAATTTTGAAAAAAGTGTCTGTTTGCATTTCTCCGAAAAAAAATTGTTGGACATGAGTTGTCAATTTTTTTTCTTCGAATTTTAGTTTTCAACTAATTATGAACATTTTATAAGTTGCATTATCAAAAGCGGTCAGTGTCTAGAAAAGTTATGTACATTAAAAAAATATATTTAAAAACGAAAAAGTACGATTTCCACTGCGAAATTAAAATCGCCGAAAAATATCGGCAACAGTTTTTCACGGTCAAAAGAAAAAAATATCTGTCTGATAATTTTGACCTAGAAACAATATATTCGAGCTTTGTGGAAAAAGAAAAAACATGACCCGAATAGACCGGCTGTCTTGCAACGGAAAGGCTACTATATATCCTATATTCTATATACATCCTATATATATCGCAGATCGCAATCTTTCAATAGGACGTTACGTCATTGACGTTTTCACGTAAACTAAATTTAAAAAAAAAATATCGATTGCATCGCAAGGGACTATTTTTTACAAAAAATTTCCTGCATGCAAATATTAAACATTCGTTACTATCTTTAGAGAGGGCTGACATAAATGAGCTTCTCTAAGAAAGTTAACATTTTTCAACAACTAACTTCAAAAGCTGTGCTCTGGATTGCCTAGAACTTAGAGTACTTGGCAAGAAAAATAAATAAAATTTGTCTATAAAAGCCCTATATAATTTAGATAATCAGTAGATATATAAAAAAATAGATGCATACTATTTCAACTTGAGATATTTGCCTCTTCCAAACAATGGAGCTCAATAAAATTTCGTAAAAAATGTTTTGCGGCGAGAGCTTCTTTAATCTGCATTTACACTCTATAACTTCGTCGCACTTTTGTACAAAATATTTAAATTGTGCTCATGTGTTGCATCTGCCACAAAATCTTCGCGTATTTGTTTTTTTTTTTAACAATTTCTTCCCACCAACGAGCCACCATGAAGTGGATGTCTGATTTTTCGCCAAGTCACCGCATGTGTCAGCTTTTCGGCTTTTACTGCTGGTGCTGCGCGCCCAACTCTCCTTGTCGTCTTCAAAGGTCGGCATAGAAATTGTTGTTGCAGCTGCAACTGCCATAATTTCATTTCCGTCTTCAGCATTTTTCTTACAATTTGTTTTATTTTTTCTTTTTTTGTTCACTTCTTTTTTTTCATTCTAGTTTGGGTTTCGCAACAAGTTTAGATTTCTTAGTTGGAAAGTCTGCTAGTACTTGGGTAACTGCCATGAATGAACCTTGCACGTTGGCTTTCAGTGTTTCGTGGGTGTTGAAGCAAGAAAACAAAGCGCCAACGAAAAGACGCTTATAGATATAAATCTCAATAATCGTTTATCATGCTGCCAAGAGCAACAACAATAACAACAACAACAACAACAACAGCATCAACGGTGCTCCTAGCGACCGTGCAGACAAGCAACGACCCATAAGACGAACATTGAGATGATATTTGCTTGTTTCATACGTACGTAGGTAGGTAGATAGGCGGGTGAGTGGTTGGAGGTAGCTAGGTGGTTGACTTTGCGGGCGGTTCCGCATTTTTTTGTCGCTTCTGAACACACACACACATACTGCGTGGCATACATGTCAGGT
This sequence comes from Anomoia purmunda, assembly GCA_951828415.1. Lineage (NCBI taxonomy): Eukaryota > Metazoa > Arthropoda > Insecta > Diptera > Tephritidae > Anomoia > Anomoia purmunda. The sequence goes on along the minus strand of OX639995.1, from coordinate 35,743,428 downwards.
GTGTACGCACAGGCAAATTGCTGTGCAACATTTACGTAGAAATTTTTATTTATTTTTTACTTTTCCTACTGCTAGTTGCAATTTGCCCCCTGTAGCTGCTGCCACATTTTTTCCCGGCAGCGTCATTACATTTTTTTTAAATTTTATTTTTTTGTTTGCTGTTGTTGTTTTTTTTTTTGGTGTTAGCTGTGAGTTGCACATTCGCCGATTGGCATCCAGCGGCTGATCTGCGTATCTGTGGCAGGTAAAGTGAGTAGTAACTGTTAGCTGTTGCCTGCTCAGCCATGGTGCAAAGTTAAACATTTGCAACAGCTTGGCGTTTAGTAATAATCAAGATGAATTTGTTTGTTGTCAATTTTACGCTTTAATGGCGGCAAACAATTTGAAAATTGCAATGAGCTGTGAGCGGTGGTGGTGGTGGTGAATTGAGGCAAGCAGTTGGTAGATTAGAAATTGGATAATGGCGTACGTGCCGCATTGGCAACGTTGAGAAACTTTAATGCAGAGCTGATGCCGGATATTTTCGATTATATTTAATTCTTCTATATACTTTCTATAAATATTCGTAAATAGAAATTTAAGAGAAGGTATTTTTTTAGCACAATCCTCAACCTAAATGTTTACATTTTCAATGATTTTTATTATTTTTATCACCCCTCACTTAAGAAGACATCGAGCTACCGTGGATCTCTGGTAAAGAATACTCTCATGGGGTTGACATTATTTAATGGCTTAATTTTTACTTTCCAATTTGCAACAGTTAATCACGATTTCTTTCTTTAATATAACTGAGACTTTTGTGACAATAATCTTTCTGTAATACGGACCGGATTTCATGAGTATTTTCTACAACTACATTTAATCACGTGTAATCCCCCAGCTGAGTTTGTAAAATTTTGATCGATTTGTTTATATCCTTTTAAAGTTTTCATGTCTTAGACAAAGTCTTTTTTAAAAAAAACAAAATTGTCAGCCTAGAAAGCTAGGCGATAGAAGTGAAACTTCATGGATCTCGATGGGCACTTGAAATGGAAATACTCACCCTAGGCAGCAAATTTTTTGAGATAGAAATATTTCCCCGATAACAGAAGCCACTATTCATTATTCTGGAATTTTTAAGGGTGTTAGGTTAATGAAAAAAGATAGTTGATGTTTTCGCCTTCATTTATAAAAAATCTATTCATTCACTTTCATACTATCATGTTCAAGAAAAGATACAATTGGTTTGTGGTATGAAAAATATGAAATGAAAACTCGTGATTGTAAATTATTTAAATATCTTGAGAAAATTGCATCTATTGTCGTGCCTGATCTGGTTGTTGAGTCTTTGGGAGTGTTATTCATTTTTAAATGGAAATTACTTTGTAAAAATTGTACAAGTGGTTGAGCTTCTTCCAAGGCAAAATTGACATTAAAATCACCGCTTGAAATCATTGGCATAGTGTGCAAATCTTCGCCTAATTCTGCTGCACCAGAGGGAGTATATGCCAATAATGCTCTATGTATGAATTTTATTATATCGTTAATTCTCTGGTTCGGAGTGAAGTAGAGAACAATCATTGCCACACACTGTCCGCCCCTCCACGCATGCTACCGCTCTCTCGTTTTTCCCTACTCCAAATCTGTCGCGTTTTCGATTCTCTCCCATGTCTCCTTCCGTCCGACTGCCCCACAATGCGCGCCATCCCCTCCCTTTTATTATTACTATTACTTTAAATGAGCATATGTAGGTTTGAAGAAACCCGGTCTAACTAATGGGGAGGCATTTTATATGTAGATCATTTTCCATTTTTAGTTTATTTAGATACGTATCAGGATCGGCAATATTTGCCATATTTGATAGAAACATCATAAAATGAGCATCACATGGAAAGTGTTCTGAAAGCCGCTAATATATTTTATAAGTATATTTTCGAAAAGGGTTGTCATCTATTATTTTTTTCTATATATTCTTTGTTAAAAAATTAACCGTATTTCATTGATGGGGTCAAAAAATGCCCTTTGAAATAATAACCCTCTAATTTCTTTTTTTTTTTAACTTTGTTTTATTTATTTTTACAGTTTCTCCATAAATATATAACGCTCACAATGGTTTGGGCAAAAAAATTGTTACATACGTGGCAAAAATTACGATTTATTTCCATTCATTTTATAAGCGCTTATTTGACATCTAGCAATACAGGAAACAAATAGGCACAAATATTATAATCCTATCAAGGAAGTAGGGTTAATTTATTGTTTAGAAAATCAAACGATTTGGATGAAATTTTCTAATTAGATAACATTTTGCAATCAAAGTTCATCGAGACAGATGTTATCCACGAGAATAATTATATGAAGTTGCCACCTATTTAAAAATTTCCTAAAAATTAATACACAAAAAATCATAATATGGGTGTCAAATAAAAGGTATTTTAAAAACCCGCCATTGCAGAGATATTTTTGAGTGGTGTTGCCACATATTTTGATTTTAAACTATTACTTTTACTAAACCAAAACTGATCGTTAAGCATGTAAATATTACGTGCAACAAAGTTTTAATTTTTATTTTAATCTTTATGAAAAATTAATTTTAAATGGTTGTTAAGTTGAGATTTCCATAATATCTGTTATTCTTATAAAACAATAGAAATGTATTTTTTTTTTAATTTTCAGGTTAGAATTAAATTTAATTAAATTTTTTAATTTTGTTTCAAAATATTTTTTTTTATAGAATACGGAAAGCTGAAATATTCATACAATGCGAATATATGTTTTTCGTCCTTAATCTTTTAATCAATCCTTGTTTTAAATTTGTGTTGAATTTAATTTAATTTATTTTTTTTCAACTTACTTTTACAATATTTTTTTATACAATACAGAACTAAACTAGGCTGAAATATTCATGCAATGCCAATATTTAATTTTTTTCTCTTGGTTATTCTTTCAATCCATTTTTTAAGTACGATTTTATTTCACACGGTACTTGGTAAGAAAAAGTACTCGCACAAGAGCAAGACTGTCACTGCAGATTTCGAAATGCGCCTGGATATGGAGTATTTAAAAAAAAAACCAATTGTATTAGGTACTAAATTCTCATGCTAATTTCAACTACTCGTAATATTGATGTTGTCAATATTCAAGTATGCTTAAAAATTTTCACTAAACTTTTATCATCAAAATTCACATAGTTTTCGTGATTCCCGCGCATTCTCGTATTCCTGAGAGGAAGCAAAATACATTTGGTGGAAGTCGTAAAATAAACCACATTTTATCAGAGATCCAGAATAATAATTATTTGGCCGTTGAGTTTAAAAAAAAAACTCATCCTATTTTTGATAAGAATTTTAATAGTCTTTTGATAAGGATTATTTGGGAAGCAAATTTGTTGAATTTTCGATAACTATTATTTTGAGGCTTATGTATGTATGAAAAGCATTTTATAATAATTGTGAGTGAGGATAAATTGTTATATCAACATTAATATTTTCAGATTTTTATTATAAAAGTCTTTCCATTAAAATTATGAGTAAGATAACCTTTTTTAGATCTTTGAAAGGCGGTTCTACTTCGGAATTAGTTTGGAACTAGCTCGAAATTCTTTCGTGAACAATTCGGGATCACTTCTGAAATAGTTCAGGTCTGTACGAACTTTGCTTCTTTTTTTTTTTTGGAGGTAATAGCGTAACTGGACTAACTTCAAAATTGGAAATATTAGAAAGAACATGAAATTGAAAAAGGATGATTGAACAGCAAGATTTAATGACTAGTCCTGAATTAAGTTGGTTCCGAAGTGATTCCGAACTGTTCCCGAAGTCATTTTGAACTGGTCCCAAAATTATCCTAAAAAGTCTTGTCCTTCAAAACTTGAAAAATTGTTTTTCACTTATAATTATTACGAAAAGACTTTTGTAACATAAATCTCAAACTGAAACTCTTTGAAGACTAGAAAAAATTATCTCACTAATAATTAATGTGAGGTGATTTTTATAATATAAGTCCTAGAATAAAAGCTTTTTAAAACTTGCACAAATTAATCTCACTCCTAATTATTAATCTCAAAATATAAGCCCTTGAAAACTTAAATAAAATTTATGTCACTTATAATAACTATGAGGAGGCTTTTAAAATATTACTCACAAAATAGAAGTCTTAGAAGACTTAAAAAATATATAATATAACTACTCATAATTATTATGAGGAGACCTTTGTAATATAAGTCTAAAAACAAAAGTCTTTGAATACTTAAAAATACTTAAATATATCGCTTATAATTATAATAAAAATAGTTTTATAATATAAGACTGTGGATATTAGTTATAGATTACTAGAAAAATGTATATCTTACTATAATATTATACATATTATGAATCGCTTGCGATAGCAATATCCCCCTTTTCTACAAATGGACTTTTTGGCACCTTTAATATATAAACAAATATTATGTATACAGAATAAATAAAACGAAATAATCCAGATTTTTCGTGTACTGAGTATTGATACAACCATTGATTTTAAATGAAATTTTAAAGTAATGTTTCCGTTTATTTTTTATTAAAACAATTTTCTTTCCGATATTGCACTAATTTGCTTCAAATATTAAATTCTTTTTCATATTGAGATGAGCTGATCCAGTGGTTCACAACACAAATAAATGTCAACCAATTTTATTTACTCCTTTTACACAATCTGCAATTTTGTTATTGTTTGCTGTCATTCAACTATTTTATTACATTAGCACAATTAATCTACTTAATTATTTCAATTATATGCTTATAGACATATACAATATATATTTTCACAAGCTACGGGTGTTTGTATTAAATGTTCATGTATATTTATACCAGTTTTTTTTTTTGTCAGTTTGTTATTTTTAAATATGTATACTAATTCATATCTTGTTTGCCTTTTTTCTAGATCGCTAAATTATCAGCAATTACAATAACGATTCTAACTAAAGCTATATATGTAAGTATATCACTACTTTAATTTAAATATAAAAATTATAATTGCAATTCAGTTTTCATCAGAGAATCGTTTAAAGCTTTAAGTGAATTTTAAAAAATTTGCCAATGTCAAACTTTGCTAGGCATTATTCAGAACGAACTTGTGATATCTAAAAATATTAATAATAATAATAATAATAATAATAATAATAATAATAATAGTTAAACTACAATTTGTGGTTTGTGTCTTGATGTTTCTGCACAAATTGAGGGGCCTCATGACAGAAATATACTCGAAGGTTTGCCTTCGACTACCGAGGGGCAACCCCTATTAGAAAAAAGCTTTTCTTTGACCCTTTTTTATGTTACTCTCCCCGGCCGAGATTTTAAGCCGGAACACTGCGAGTGGAACACGCACACAAAAACAAATGCACGGAAAAAATTGCTCTAAGAAAAATATAAAAAAAAATAATTTCTTCGTTTCGTTTTGTAACAACTTGGGTCAAAAATAGATGAACCAATTTCAATCAAATTTGGGCAGTATATTCCCAAGCCCCGTGTCCCGGGCATAGGCTATATTTTAATACAGTAGACAGCGAAGGAGTCAAGATATTCAGAAAATCCATATTTATGGTCCGATATTGGCGATATTAGAAAGGAAAGGTAAAAATACTATTACGGAAAATGGATATGGCAAATATAAATGGATATAGAAATGTAAAATGGGTACAATGTTTTCAGAACTAAATTTTCTGCGAAAAATCGCTGTAGCTTCAATTAAGGGAACGGAGTAATAACTGGGAAGATAACCTATTGTTATTGTTTACCCTTTGACGTCAACAACTGGAATTTGAGCTTTGTAGCTTTGTAGCTTTGGCCTTGTAGATTTAGTAGCTTTGTATTTTGATTCCCTGACTATGTAGGTCTAAGAAAAGCAATTATTTGAGGAATATTTTTATTGAAGATTGTAACTCCTAGTTCATTTTCTTTTGGTAGGCACCTTAAAAATAGTGGTCAATCCTCGTGAAATTGTACTACATGCCACCGTATTAAATATTTCACTCAATTGTATGTTTTAGTCGTTTATCCACTATTACTTAAATTCATAAAAAAAATTGGCTATAGAATTAAAATAAATTTGGAGAATTTACTATGTATGTGTATGTGTATATGTACATATATGCATCCTTTCTGTACTTTCTCTTGAATTGAAATATTTTCACTGTTTTAATCTATATATTATATATAAAAATATACCCGGTTTTTTTTGTTTTTGTTACACATTGGCTCAAAAGTCGATGAACGGATTTCAACCAAATTTGGCAGTTATTCCTTAGGCATGTTTCTATATTTTAAACCGTTAGGTGGCGCATGAGTCAAGGTTTTCATAAAAATATTTATTTCTGATGCGATTTTAGTGAAATTAGAAAATTACTATGGAAGTGTGACGAGAAGTACTTTGGTGAAAAGTGGATCCATGTGGTGGGGAAATAGAAAATGCTCTAATAGAATAATGGATGCGCTAGGCGGCGCTAGAGGCGAGTTATCCAGAAAATCTTTGTTTTTCATCCGACTTTAATGAAATTTGAGGCGTATAATTTGGTTGCGACCAGAAGTCTTTTTATGAAAAAATTTATTCTTTTTTCTTTGATATTTCAGTATCAAATTGTGTAATTAGCTTAGTGAGAAGTACGCGTTCGATCCAATAGAAAACTTTGAATTTTTAATAAAATTTCCGCAAATACTGTGACTCCAATAATTGGCCACATAGTGATTTTATCATAATTTTCCCTATATTTATCATTTTATATTTTTCCCCCTTTTTTAATATAAATTAAATTCAAATTCCTTAAATATTCATCTAAACTTAAAACTTTTTGTATAATTTATAGAGCTTGAGGCCTGGCTTGTATTAGAGAATAATATGAGAAACAACAATTTTTCAATGTGGTAGAAGTGATAGCTGCTATTTCGGAGATCACCACATCTCCTCATCAGACTTCTTTCTTTCTAGACTTTACCTGGCTTTGAACCATGGTACACGGAGTTGCTAGGCGAGCACGCAACCACTCAGCCACGCTAACCGTGTGAAAATTGCTTGTTTTCTCATTATCCCTATCTCCAACCATACCGCTATTAATTGTGACATCACCACTATGTGATTAATAGCGTGGTTGGCATTGTTGTTTTGCAAATCTATAAGCTTTTTGTTCTACTTATAGATTGCTTTTTTTGGCCTTATATTTATGAATCGTCTGTATAATTTATAGAGCTTGAGGCCAGGTTTGTATTATTTATTTGACTTGGAAACTTTTTTTCATTTAATATCAGCACAAAAAAATATTTGAAATCAACGCCAAAATCCAACCGTTATATAGAAAAAGTGTTTGAAACATTTCAAAAAATGTTAAAAAATCAACGAAAATTTCTACCCATTCCATACTTGCATATTTTCATGCTAAAATTCAAATCAAAAAGTTTGAAATTTGTTTTTAAAGTTTGTTGCATTTTTTTTAATTCTGTAATAAGTTTCAAATTTTGATTTATATGCGATTTGTTAAAAAACCAACTAATTTGTATAAACATAAAAATAACGAAAGAATTTAGTATGAAAAACATCGCGATATGATTTGATCAAATTTTCATTGCCTTTTCTCACAAAATTAAAACTTTGCGCTTTTTCTCTTTATTATTGTTGTAAAAATGCTATTAATTTTATGATAACACCTAAACCTTTACGTACTGTGAGCTTTTAATTTGGTTTCTCTTATAGTTTGTGGACGAAAGTCATGGATCTTAAGTTAGTAACTGTAACAACTTAGAAGATATAGCAAAGGCATACATTTCATTATTTTTCTTCACACCTAAAGAATTATGACAATTTGCATTCTATATTGAAGATATTAAAGAAATGGCACGGATATTTAAAATGTGTTTCTCAAATCGCGTAAAAAAATTAAGAGCCAAGATAGTCGATTCTAAGTAGTTCCAAAAATACTATGAAGATTTAAAATACTTTCAAAACTGAAAAATAGCTTCTTAAATTTAGATATTTCTTCGTTTTTTATTACCCGCATAATTATTGCACAGTTTTCAAGGAAATGTCTTAAAATTAAAATAAATATATTAAATTTAAATTTGTAAAAAAAAACTTAACAAAAAACATCAAAAAATAGTTACAAATAGTTACCAAAGTCAATAAAGTCAAACCTCCAAATTTCTTACATTTGGTATTTCGTGCAAAGAAAAAAAGGAATTATCATCAGCGCAGGTGGAAGTATTTTATAAACTTGTATGTGGTTTTTTTTTGTACATTTGATGTGTGTATGTATTTGTTTTTGTTTTTTTTTTTTGGTTTCTTCCTCCATTTCATGGTCTTTCATACAGCATTTCGCAACTCCTTGGTTGACAATTATTTTTATGACCCTCTCAGCGTATACGCCAAGTACTTTTGTCTTCTCGCAGAAGCAGCCGCACGCTACCTTTAAGTTACAAAAATATACATATACCTTTATTATTAACAGCAAACACACTGTCGTTATAATTTTTTTTTTTTTTGTGACTCGTGTTTTGGCTATAAACACCTTGGTGCAGACGTAACATATTTAGCTCGCAAACTATAAACTGTTTTTTTCTCCTGCTTATTTTGTTTTGATGCAACCGCATGTGGCAAGGTGTGAATGTTGGCATTTATTTGCTTTTCAAATTTATGTGCTTACATTTTTTTAAGAAGAAATAAATAAAAATAAAAAACATCGAAAGTATAAAGCGCCACGGAGAACGCTAACTATGAAGTTTTCTCGTTTTAGCTGCTAGTGAATGATATGAAGAGCAGTGCAAAATTATAAAAAAGACTATGATAATATTTATTTATATTTCATTGTTTTTATAAAGTTTTGTTTTTGTTAATAAACTTCTAATGTTTTACTACGCAGAAGAGAAAAAACAAATGACTTATCCCAGCAGATAATTTAGGGAAGTTGTCTTAAGGCAAGCCATTTTTGTTTGCCAGTGAAGGGTTTATTTACTTGGCTGTGAGTTATCTATTTTAAATTACTTTTAAATTTAATATTATGAATATTATTCACTGAATTTTTATTTTCAAATTGAAAATTTTTAATTCATATTTTAAATTCTGCTGGAAATTTTCTTTGGATAAACATTAAATAATTTGTTAAATTTAAATAATGACTTTTATTAAATATCGATCCTTGATAGCCAGGGGTCTTCTATTTTTGATTGTTTTATAAATGATTTTTTATGAATAAAGAAAGTTTTAGAAGAACTATTGTAAAATACTTTCTAAATTACGTCTGCGAAACCTCAGCTGGAAGTCATTCTGTTGACAAAGAAAATAAGAAGGCATTTCGTGCCATTTCCTCGAAACGCCCTACTATGATGGGCAGCGAAAGCAGAAGGCCTTCCACACCCAAAGCCGCACACCAATCGTGGGCCGCACTTTCCTCCAATGATATTGGCAGCAATGCAGCTTTTAACAAACAAATGATTGAGATATTTATTAGTATAATTCATATCAGTAATAAAGATTTCTATGATATACAGTTAAAGGCAATTTGAAGCAATTCTAACTTCTGTGAACGGAGATAGAAGAATTCGAAATTGGCAATTTGAGCATTAAATTATAGTCTTGACCTAATGGATTGAGGAAGAGAGCAGATACAATTATTTATTGATGACAATAAAATTCCTAGAACTACTTCATTAACTAACCTACATACTGGGTGTACAGGTTCGTGGAATACTTAAAAATAATTACAATTGTTTTTGACGTTTACGTGAAACGGTAATTGAATTACAATTCTGCTCATCAAAAACGTATCTCCAAATTCGAGAAATCTTAATTGAAATCAGTACTGATGAAAATCAAAAGCCGATTGTGATGAATGAAGCCTTTGAGAATTGACATTGTTGAAAGATTAGACGCCACGAGCAAATATTTGCAAAGTCCCACAATGATCCTCAATACTACTGTTAAATCTCTTACTTCTTTAAAATCGTTTGTAGAATCAACGATGGACTTTTTTGGAGGTTATGAATTAAGAGAAAAGAATTAGCTGGAATGGGACAGTATAAAACGAATTCGAGGCTGTAGACTTCCGACTGTACTTGATTACGGAAAAACTCCATTTGCCCAGTTGTCGGCAATCTATAAACTTCGCCTTGAAGCTTTTCTTACAGTTGTTTGTGGATACTATTGTACGAGTATAGACTTTTTTGTGAAAGATTTGGTGTCTTGAGTGACTGACGACATTGAACCCCAAAGAGATGGATACAAAAGCGAAAAATCTTGTTTTATTCTACCCGGCCGTCGTGGAACCGACTCATTGCAATGAACTGTTTCATGTAACTGAAATATCGAAGATTTATAAACAGCAAGAAGATGAATCTATGTAGACGATTCTCTATCGCATCAACATTGAAAATGATCTGTCCTCGACCTTCGTCAATGTAGAAGTCGTACTTCGAACATACGAGTTAATGATGGTAGCCATCTACTCAGCAGAAATATCGTTTTCTATATTGTAACTGATTAAAAATAGACTACACACGAGTATGAGTCAAGATCGAGTCGAATGTTGCTGAGTATTGAAAGAGACTCCCTCTGGGAGTTATCTTTTGATGATGCCATCGATATATTTGCTTCTAAAAAATCTCGAAAAGTTTCTGCGTTGTAAATCCCGTGCATGGCAAATAAAGATATGATTGAGCTTGATAACACTCCCCGAAGCTAGTTATCCATGTTCAAAATAGTGCGCCCGGCAACCTTCGACTTCACGCACAAACCACCCAGGATCCAACCCTAGCAACTTTCATATAAAGAAGAAAGGAAATGGAGTGAAGAAAGGAAGGCTTCTCAACCCTTTTGGAATGTTGTTTAGCTCCTGAAGTTATTTACTGGCAAATTATTTCAGCAATTATTGGTTATAGGGCGTCAAGGACCCAGTAAACGGCAAAATAACATTGTGCGCTGGTGAAAAATGCTTTGTAAATATAATGCTATATTTTCACGAAGCATTGAAGTGTCAAGCATTATAATGACAAAGTCGAGCATTAAATAATAACCTCTTATTCAGTAGTAGATAAATTTATTTCCACATGACATTTTTTTTAAAATAGACACCAACTTTTGTCAGTGCCTGTTGAAAGTTTCTTGTAAGTGAAAATGCACCTTAAGATCCACCATAAATATATCTGTGTATTTGTTTCATAATCTACTTTTTATAGAAACTTTGAATATATCGCAACATTCGTATGGAAATCCACGCTTAACTCGGGTTTCGTAAGCAGCGGGCTGTTAAAAACTTGAAACTAGTTCGTTGTCGACGAAACCTGCATGTGGCGTGGATAAAGCAACATTAAAGCGTTATGTGATTTTTAAAAATACACCGGGGTATTAAATAATTTATTGAAATCAATGGGTTTTAATAAATCAAAAGAAATCAAATGAAATAAAATAAAGTGAAGTGAATTGAAAAAGTAAAGAAATAAAATTAGGTAAAATAAGAAAGAAAAAAGTCTAACTTCGAATGAAGTCGAACTTCAAATTCCCGGCGCATGGTTTTATTTCAAGTTAATAGTTCTAGTTGTATGAAATAAAACCAAAAATGTACCAATTTAAAATTTTGATTTTACTCCCTTGGATTTCTCTCCCTACTCAAATTATTCGCACTAAATTTGAACGAATTTGTTAAATGATTTCGTAGAATATCGAAAATTGTGTTTTTATTTTATTATACCTATTTTATATATGAAAATACAGGTGGCAATATAGGGTGCCCAACTTTTTTCCTTGTTTTCTTGATTCAGGAGTTATGGCCAAAATAACACGAAAAAGTATGAAATTTTGTCGATTTTGTATACCTTTTTTTACCTTAAAATGGCTCTAACAGTACGAAAATCAATCAACATTTTTCGTAATGTTATCTACAAATCCGATTAGTTCTAGAATTTGAATCCATAAAACAGTGTTGGGAAAAGCTGCGAAAAGATCAACCTATGTTGGAACAAAGTCATAAAAAACTTGCAGCGCCCTATATCAAAATCTAGGCGTGATAGATGTGGAAGCCATTTTCGGAATCAACAGGCCGAAATCTATAACAAAGTGATATTTTATCAAATTATATTTTATCAAATGTACAAGGAGAAGATCTGGCTGTTGTACATTCTCCCGAATTTATCAATTGTGGGACTTACTTAAGCGCAAAATCGGGAAACATAACTAAACCTTGGAAAGGGTGGAGGGCACGACTAAAATTACAGCTGAAAGCCAAAAAAATCTGGAATATGGCAGTTTCACCAATTATACATAGAGTCTAAGATTTGGGTACACTGTTTTTAGATCTCTATCAATTAGTGTCACATATCTTAAACTGTCGAAGAAGTCTAAGTTTCTGGAGTAATTCTCGACTCTAAGCTCTCTTAGAAAAAAACGTCGTAAAAGAGAGAAGAAGAAAGTCGCTTAATGCAGCAAAGCAACCGAAAAAACTTTTCTGTAATTTTTAATGTTACTTTTCACGACCAGAAACTGAAACCGCCACACGCTACAAACTCTGCTACGGCGGCAGCAGATAAGAGTCATACTTCTATTTAAACCAAGTCGGAGTGGAAGGTAAACGATGTCAATCGCGAAGAGCGACTTAAGTAGCAAATTTAAAGGTCACTTGTCAAACTGCTGGAGTTATCTGTAAATTCCAAAGAATTGTTACACATTGTTCAGGTGCATTTCCGCTAACAAAAATGCAATTAATAAAGTTATAAATATATATATTAAAATTATTAAACTTCTTAAGAAGTAAAACAACATATGTATATGTGTATGACCAAATAATGTTAAGGGAATAGGGGGAGACACTATAACATAGCGTCTGGGGGAACGACAAAGCGAACGAGTGTGCTAGAAGAGGCGCTGAGGAGCTGAGAAGCTGAGGCATGACAGGTGAAACCGAGCTTGAATACGAAGCAAAAATACGAAAAAGGCCAATGCAAATATTGACAGCAAGTGGATCATTCTGGACCCTTGCAAGGTAGCGTGCTCACTTTCGTCATCAACGAGCGAAGAGCAAGGCATCTACAGAAAAAGTTCGTTACGAACTTAACACATAATGAAGGCGTAGAGTTCTTTAAGCATGCTCTGTGCGAGTGTTCTGCACTACGTAAAACGGGCATCAGATTTCAGGGAGATCAGTCAAAGAGGCTATTGGGCGTTATCAAAATATCGGAATGGTTTATGGACGTTTATGGAAATGCTGAAAGGATACTTTCTCCCGATCATTAAAATCGGTCCTTTAGCCAACTAGTAAACCCATGACGCGATCAGTCTGTTGGACCTAATCTAAACTTACCCAGGATACTACTCAAGTAGTGGTTTCATTCAAGCACATTGACTCATTCAATAGCCTAATTATTTGCTATCTCAAAATATATGTAGAAAACGAGAAATCTGTAAACATTATTGTTTTTACCTTAATTAATTTATATATTAAGATACTCTTCAATCGAATCACTTGTATCATATACTAAAATCTATTGTCCATTTGGCAGAAACACGAAATAACTTCAACCAAAAGAAAGTAATTAGTATTCTGTAAAATTACATTTTTAATATTTTCCCCAAGTACTTCGATTTAAGTTAAATTGAGCCTATTTTGAAAAATATTTTTTTTTCGGAAAATTCTATAAACTGCAACCAATGCAAATTATCTATCTCGTGATCCTCTTAAAAAAAATAACAAGCAGTTTACACGGTTCAACTTTTCACAAGCGATTACTTCAATTAAAAGTTGGCCTGATTTACGCGAGGCGATCTTTTTAGTTGAGCATGAGCAGTGTGTTTTTATATGAAAATTTATACCCAACCTTCCTTTTTAACAAACTTAGATGATGACTTAATAAAAATACTTAGTAATATTTGCAGAGCGCAAACAAACTCAGGGTTGCGAGAGGAAAATGTTTAATGCTCAACTTGATTACAATAAAAGCGATTAGTTAAAATAGATTTTAGTCTAGGCGTTTGCTGAGTTCAACTTGAACTCAACTGTAAATAGCCTGGGGAACCAGTTTTATAGTAAAGAGATAGATAGAAATAGCAAACTATTCTAAACTAAATTGACATTTTACTTTTATATTTTAATGGCTTTATAGGTTTTTTTTAATTTTCAATGAAATGTTTCCTGCCTCTTTTCTAAATACTATATTATCTTGCTAGGTATGTAAGCATTTTTTCACTTCTATTGTTTGAATTAAATACGCATACATATATGTAATTAATCCATCTTAAAACTATATTCATATATTTCATATAAATATTACTACCAAGGTAAGCAGTTAAGATTGGAATTACTTTAAAATAAAAACAAGAAGCAAATTTATTTCACCAAATCCACTCATTTAAACTTGTTTTGAGCAGCATTCGCAACATGAAACTAAATTCGCATACAGAGCAAGGGTTGCAAGCACACAATTTTACGAGTGTATTGGAGTTTTCACCCAAAAATGTTGCAACATTTCTAATTCAATAATAAAATCGATTAACACGCCATAAAACCAAAATTGCAATTTCAACGCGCACACATAGTACAACACAGCACACCCCGCACACGCAATATATGTTGTAGTTCTACACTTGATTACCGCCCAGTTTGCTGAGCAACCCAACTGCATAATATTCTATATTTTTTCCATGTAAAGAACTACTATTTTTAACATAGCAATGTAGTACGAAATATCAATAATCGTCCTACGCATCAGTATCATAGCAACTGGCCAATTAGTCGGCTTCTGAATTACCTTCAAACCAGTCAATGAACCAATTCGAAATTCGAACTTAAATTTGGATAAGCAAAACGAAAGCAGAGTTTTGTCAGCACTGCTGGTACTATCACAATGTCGCTGGCGCAGGCCACGGCGTAAGTTCGACTACTGAGAGGGGGAACAATTTTGTTTCTTTTATTTTTATTAATTTTTCATTTATACCGCACTAGTCCCCAAGGTACCATAACTGTTTATTATAGAAAATTGATTTTATTTTTTATTTATTTTGAAATCATTTCGAGATTAATAATTTACATTTTATTTGCATCACGTTCATATATTACGCAGCCGCCGTAGCCGAGTGTGTAGCGAGGTCGCACTTCTCTCGGTGGGTCCCAGGTTCGAATCCAGCTCGGGGCTCGGTAACATCCAAAAATTATAGAAAAAGTTTTTGCTAATATCGGTCACCCTCGACAGGCAACGGCAAACCTCCGAGTGAATGCCTGCCAAGAAAAAACTTCTCACAAAAACTTTCGCCGTTCGGGTTCGGCGTAAAACTGTAGGTCCCTCAATTTGTAGGAGAAGTTCGGCCAAAATCGCTTAAGCAATTATAGCGCCAATTAAGTAAGTAAGTAAGTCATATATTACACACTAAATGACATTTGAAATTGTGAGAACTAATGCAAATAAAACTTTGCGCAAACCCTGAATTTTAAGCACGTAAAAAATGAATACAAGTTTTGAGCATTTGCTTCAAATTATTTTTAAAGAGATGTAACGAATTTTTAGGCGCACCACTTATCACTATTGTGATAGTCACATTTTTGGGACGGTCATCAGATTAGGGGGTTAATTCCATCGGTTTTCTTTAACTCAGTCTCATCTCAAATCACTAAATTTTAGACTTTCAATTAGAGAAATTGTTTGTGACTTGAGATGATTGCGGTATTTAGTAAACAGCAGTGTCAAAAAATGTCACCAAAGACTGTGGTCAAAAGCAGTAGAGACAATCAGCTGATGGTACGTTCAGCTAAAGATGCACAATCGATTTCAATGAAAATGCTGGAGACTGGAGATACTTTATTGAATTCCGAGTAAATCTCAAAATCAATTTCACCACCGAAAAGTCTCAATTGGAGAGTAGGGACTGCTTGCAGAATACCGGCATTAGTTTGAAAAGTTTGCATACCCTGCCAGCCGTGACTCATACCAGCTTCCTCGTTGATCAACAGGGTAGCGCCTACTCTTGCGACCAAATGTGTAAATGATTGAATGAAAAGAGAAGAAAAGTTACCTGTTGATCAACAAGAAAAGCAAAAGTAACGTGTTGTCACTTCTTATAGTTCTATGTTCTTTGGCGGCAGTAATGATACCACACCGCGACCGTCAAGTGCTATTTAATTTTGGCTTTGGAATCTTCACTACTTAGTAGATGATGCTGATACGCAGCGATTGTCGAACTGTACAACTTTAAACGATCCGAAAATCCCAATTTTTGTCGACAATAATTATCGTTTGTATTAACGATTGAGCAATTCACTAACTTAATTCTTAACGACTCTTACCGGCTGTATTTAAAATGGGCGGGAACACAGAAAGGATTAGAAAAAACAAAGGAATGAGTGCTGTCGAATATAAAAAAAAAACTAAAAATATTTATAGTTATTTAAACATATTGCAATTTTCATTAAAGCGGAATTTAAGACTGTTTTCGGGTTCATTTTGATAAGGAGTTGTCAACCACGACTCCAAGAAATATCCGGAATCACTAGCAAATAATTTTTTTAATAGTTTTAAATTACATTATTTTTATTTAGTAATTTTCAATGAATTACTGAAACTTACAAATCGAAAACATGTCATGGTTTTCATTTTCAAATTTCGCTCTATTGCCCTTCGCTTAGTGGAGTAGGTCCACGTTTATGAATCGTGTTGTGATCCAAGGTATTTAGCGCTTATATTTAAAAAAATTTAGTTTTAATAATTTATCAATAAATGGAAAAAAACTCTTTTTGTGTTTTATACTTATATCCTAGGTAAACCATTTGCTTTTACCATTTTCCGTAGCCATGACAGAAATACTAGCCCGACCGTTAGACCCAATGGAAATGCTGAAGCTCCACGTGGCTTATGGGGGATTTGCGTCTTTCAAACAAACCATTAACTTGGTGTAATCTACATCTTACGCTCAGGGATATTGCACATTGTTCACGTACTTTAATTGCAACCAGGAACTCAAGGCACCTAAACCTAGCATTATGAAATTAGACTTTAGTATTGTATACAAGATTACATGAGCTACCTATTTACATCCCGGAGAAATCATCAATCTACTGTTGCATTTGCCTACATCCTTCTCACCTCGTGTTACATCTTATGTATTCAGAAGACTGTCGAGCTCTTTTCAGCAGCATGCAAATAAAATCAGGAATTTTTCTTTTATCAAGTTTTTTAGTTTTCCATAATTGCATCGCTGATCCAGCGATAGCGAATATCGTTAAAAAAATGTCTGCTGAATAGCAAAATCGTTAAAATATTCGTTAAAATAAGTTAACCATGCAAATATCAAATTAAAAAATTCACAATAATCAAAAAAAATAAATAAAAGGGGCTAACCTATAGTTTTCTAAATTTTCTAAAAATTTAGTCGACTTACAATTTTTCTGCAATTTGTTAACTCCCCAATAGTTATGAACATAAAGAAGAAATTCAAAAATCAGAGCTTTGTTAGTAATTTTTGAACTCTTTAGCTTTTATTTTGCCCACTGGGAACATCCATATGTGACAGAGTCAGAGAGAGTGCGTGCTTACAAACCGATAAACCGTACTTCCGCTTTGGCGCTTTCACTAAAGCAGCAGCCGGAAGTGTAAAACAAGGTAGACGGGCTGCTGGCGAGGAGAAGACACTCATATGAGTTTAAAACGAGAATGAGAGGTAGTGAAGCAAGAGGAGGGTGTGAAAGAGGTTTTGAATGAGATAGCGCGAGGGTCAAAAGGCCAGCTAAGCTGTGGCTACTAACTAGTTGTGTTTGGTAATAAAACACCACAAGGCATTCACCGGCAGTCACCGCACATCACACTGTCCGTTGCACGCAATGACGCTTACGCAAAGTTCTACTGGCAATAGAACTCGGAAATGCTTGGAGTGGTGGGTACAGTGCGGAGCATAAGTGAAACTAATATGTACATTACTTATTACTAGTGTTGCCAAACTTTTTGAACAAACAACCAAACTTAATAAGCAAAATAAAAAGCCTAAAAAAGGCTTGTGATTTACAATATTTTTACGGCTAGACATGAACATTTTATTCGTATTATGATTTCATAACAAATTTTATGCGGTATTCGCATATTTACATTCTTTCTTTTTTAACTTGTTTATACGTAAATTTAATTCTGGTATTTATATATCACATATTATATCTTCATCACCAGGTAAATTTGAGTATAACTTTATTAGAAGAGTTCATCATTTGAACGAAGTTTTTTCAAAAGCGAAATCTTGACAATACTTTTCATCCTTCTTCAAACCATATCTAATACCTAACATTGCGTTTTACATTTTAACACTGCTTCTTCTTTGTTTTGTTTTGCCAATATTCATAGCGCTAAAAATGCGTTCGACTTCTTCATTGCTTAGGATAAAATTTGAAAAAAAAAATACAAACAAAACTACCAAAGGTACCAAGAGGTTTTCGCCAAGCGCGTTTTTAAATTTATGAACCTCTGCCCAGAATTCTATAGTATAGTTTAGATTTTTCCATTGTGATAATTGTAATTTTTTCCATTTTATTTCGATGGTATTTATTTCATTTGTACCAAATTTACATTTTTCATGAGTTTAGTAATCGTAAACAATCCGCTTTGCAGCACAAGAGGGAAGGCTAGAAAAAGACAAATAATTTTTATAAAAAGCAAAAGGCTAGAGACCAAATTAAAATTTCGCAGCTAAATTAAAATGAAAAAGCTAGATCTTAACGGGGAAAGACTAAAATGGCAGCACTAATTATTACTGAAAATGTATTAGTAAAGTTACAGTGTTTCCGTAAAACGCACTACTGATTAATTTTCGTCCCCGAAGATTTGAATCGAAATCGGAAGTTTCCAAATGTATAAAAATGATGTGTAATTCATTTAGAGATGCAGCACGTTTCACATAGATCTGTCAATCATATAATAAATTTTGGAGATGGTAAATAAATGCTAGTAACTATAATACACATATAATAGGTACAAAATTCAAACTTTGATATCAATAATGAAAAAGAATTTCTGCCAAATACCCATATCGGCTTTTCTGGCAGTCTTCTTTTCTTTTGACAAAAGTTTTTCTGATGTTTTCGCTAACGAAAAATTCGATGTTAAATCGCACATTCTTGGAGTCTGTATTTTGAGAAATCACACATCCAGGGAATTTTTTACGAAAATAGTTATTGTTTCAACCGAAGTGTGGAAGGTTGAATGTTCTTGCTGAAATTATTATCATGTAATCGATTTCAGATTAAAAAAAATTATCTTGCCCCGTAGTCAAATAATACAACCCATTCCCAGCTTTATTTTCTAGCATTTATGTCTCCATCAATTACTCCATGAACCACAGATATGCTCGCCTATCAAACTTTTCAAATGAGACTTCATATGGTATCTTGCGAATTCTATGTTCGTGATTTTTAAGCCTTACGCTATGCCTTTCCCATAATATGATAGAAATCACGGTGTACTGATTGTAGAAGGTGACGCCCTCAGAGGTGGTTTTGTCAAATTTGACAATTCTGAACTTCAACTAGACAAAGCTTTTTCACAAATTGGGGAAAAAAATCACTTTTTTAGTACTTTGCAGATTTATTTATTAAATTTCTGCCTATAATTCCATATTTTACTCTTGTATTCTATCAGTTGAGATTGAAATCAAAGGGAATAAAATATTTCAATAAACGGGAATAAGTAAAAGATATTCCATATATTGGTTTTTTTAATCAAAATACAATATATGAACAGAAATCAATTTTTCGAAAGAGCAAACATTCCTATTATTTATGGAGCATGATTCCATTTATGTGGCTTTCTCTACTGGCTTCGCAGTAACACGTCCTATTAACCCACTTTTCCAAGACCTTGATCTCGATTTTCGACTCTATCCCACGAATGGCTAACTCGATATTCTCCTGAAGATCCCGCATCGTTAATGAATTGTTCTCAAAACATCGGTCCCTCACGGCACCTCACAAAAAAGTCTAACGTCGTTAAACCGCAGCTCCGCGATAGTCAATTCACGTCACCGAAACAGCTGTTAAGATTTTATCGAACTTGGTGGGTAAAAAATTAATTATGGCATAGGGCACCATTCTGCTGAAACCAAAGATCATCCAAGTCCATGTCTTCAATTTCCAGTCACAAAGAAAAAACGTTTATCATGCCTCTGTAGCGCTGACCGTTGACCCAAATGGAGTTTTGTCTTCACGATGATCGCGTGCGGGTTTTACGATCCCCAGATGCGCTTCGTCAAAATAGATAAATATTCAAGCAAAATCGTTGTCCATTTTGGGCAGATCTAAGGTATAAACTTAAGAGAGATAACATGGTGAATAGGTGTGTGCTTTAAATTTCCAAGTTAGTTGGATCAGGTAAGCGCATAACGAGAGGCACAAGTTCTGGATCGTACGTGAAATGTTGAGTTATTAAGATCGATGGCAAGTGATATTCCAGAGCTCAATTGCACACTCCCTACTACGGCAGCCACATTCTCAACATGCGCACCGTATGACGGCGGGGTATATTTCTGATGCAAACTAATGCTCTCGTCAAACTTTTAAAAACGTTTCATGGCAGATAAACTCCACCTTATGGATCTTCTGGAATAACCCTAGGTTTTTAAATAAATAAAAGATTTTGAAACTATTTTTAATCAAAATTCACATTTTCCATTAAAACATAGTTTCCAACTATCAAGAAAAATAGCAAGAAATATTTTTGATTATTTCTGTTACTTGGAAAAGTGCTTTGGCGTGATAAATGGGTCTAACAAAAATTCATAAATGAAAGGAGAGTAAAGCCAACCTTAATGCATTCATTTCAGCAGGGGAAATAAAAGTGTGCAGCTTTTGTATGACGATGCGATTACTTTGAAATTTTTAAATTTAGAATTTTATTGCAATAATATGCCTTATATTTAGTAAGTTTATAAGCAACTTGGCTAGCTCTAGAAAAAAAATTCAAAATTGTTGTGCTAGAAAAAAAAATTGTAAATGTTTTGAATATTAAAATTTGCGTAATTTTATGTATATCTCAGATCAATTTTTAAAACTCCGATACATTAAAAAAATTGAGTGAAAGTCTCAAAAATCCAGATGTGAGGGGAAAATTTGGCTTTCATTTTTCAATCGCTTATAAAACACGATGGCACACCAAATGTTCATTCTGTAAAACAATAAACAATAAATTTTTGGCAGACTTTCAACTGAAAAAGTGATTGTAGCAAAAATTCAAATTGGTAGGTAATTTTTATTTAATTCCACTTTTTTGTAATAAAATTGTCTTCCAATAAAATATTTTTAATTATTTTCTTTTACAAAGTTCATCAACTAAAAATAATGAATCAAATGAAAAATTTTCGAAAAAGCTCAAAAATTCGATTTGGTTTTTATTTAAATACTAGTAACTCAAAAATTAGACTTCCGATTTACACAAAAGATATGCAAATGGAAAGGGTTTGAATATATCTTCAAAACGCGGTGCTGGTGTTTTTAGCAATAACTGCAAAAATACCTAGAAAACAGGGTTTTTGCCTATGTCTTGAAAATGATTCTTTGAAAAAATAAATGACCCGAAATTGGTCTGAAAAACAACTTTTTAAATATGGTACTTTTTTCATGAAAACTAATCTGTTCGGGCGCGAGAAAAACGCAAATTTCGGTTTCATTAATTTTTTGTCCATCGTTTTTGTTAAGGTTTACACGCAACTTACAAAATAAATTAACTAAAATTTTACCTTTCACTTTTATTGCTCACTGTTGAGCTATCTACGTAAGTTACTCATACGCCCCGACACGCATACGAGTAAACGTCCCATATGTAGCAAAGTCGGCATATACTAAAAACCTCAAACCACATTTGCTTCCATTTGACTTTAGCGGAAGTAATGCTACCAGTGCATCGCCTTTACATGCCAACATACATACACATGTGTGCATATGTAGATATGTATATATGTATGTATGTGTCGTGCGTGCATTTGAATATTCGAGCAAGAGTGTGAGTTGACATCCAAAACCATCATTATTCACCACTGAACATTAGAATTGCGGTGTGACGCCAGTTGCCAGCAACAAGCATGAAATACCAGCACCTCATATGTATGTGTTGCGCTCCGACAGAGCGTTGTGTTGAAATATTTTGCCTAATACCAAACAAAGTTTGCCACTTCTCAAAATATTTCTACACTCTCTTGCTCTCGCTATGCTCCGCCCTCAACGGGCACACAACCTACTTACTTTGCTATCACTTTTAATGCTTTGCCGAAAATCCTTAAAATCCTAAGCCACTTGCACTTAACAAATTTACCAAAAAATTTCACACTTTCCTCGAATTTCTCTCAACTAACTAATGGACCTAACTCTGTGTCTTCTGCTTCTAACTAAGTACTTGCTTCGAGTGAACATAAGCCACACACACGCACAACAAAATCAAATAACTCAATAAGTGAGTTACATGTTGTTAACCGTAATGTAAACACCGTAAACTTCACTTACAGCAACAACAAATACAACCAGCTGTAACCCAGCAATTATTGCCCACCATCAACCATCAACCGACCGGCAATCGCCCGACTCCGACATTTTTTGGTAATAAGAAACTTGCTACGAGTGCAGAGTAAGGTTGCTTTTGAGATTCGCATATATTTCATACATACATACATATGTAAATAGATATACACGGGCGTTGCGTACCTGTACAGATTGGCCAAATTGTGTTTTATTTGTAGACTATCAATTTACGTGTGTATGTGTGTGTGTGTATGTTTGTATATTTGCCAAAAAGTCAATCGAGATGAAAATGAAGAGTCAAAGCCTGTTTTCCGGACCAATGAAGCAACCAACTAACTAACAGCCAAAAGGGCTCACTCACTCAACATCGAAACATCGAATCGTCCAATAACTAAAACGAAAACGAATCGAATGGAAAACGTTCATCAACGCCACCGGATGTTCATATCCGGTGCCAGAAATTGGAAAGTGAACAATCAACGGCGCAACAAGTGCAACTAAGGCAAACACTTTGGTGAAGTGTTGCAATCTCCTTTCGATTCAAAGTACAAACTAACCAAATAAGAATAAAACAGAAAAAAAAAACAAAAAGCACCAACGCATCCATCCTTCAAGGATAGTATGGAAATTATTGGATGCAGAAAATTCAAGTGTTGAATATGAATAACGAAACTAGTAAGTAAATTTATATGCAAGTATACAGTTTGACGCTAATATGATGCCAAATTTTATCACAGAATTTCTCATGACAAGTAAATTAAACACAGAGCTATTTTTTTGCTGTTTATTGATTTATGACGGCTGTCATAGCCAAGTGTGCGCTTGCCGTTCAAATCTCGACCGGGGTACATAACATCAAAAACTTATAGAAAATTTTCTTTCTGGTAACGGTGGCCTCTAAGCGGCCAATATAAAACCTCCGAGTCTATTTTTGTCGTGAAAAATCTTCTCACAAAAACAATTTGCCCTTCGGTGTCGGCGTAAAATTGTAGGCTCTTCAATTTGTGTTACAACATCAAATCGCACTCCACAAATTGTAGGAGAAGTTCGGCCTAACAACAAGGTATGATATGTAAGCACCAAAGTATTATTATTAAATAGTTTTATTTAAGAAAAGGCAATAAGAATTTACATATTTAGACCTATACCCAAACCTGACAAGCCAATAAGCAAAATCGACGGTTATATACCCACTTTTTTACAGTTGTGTGTAGATAAAGTTCTGGAAAAGATTTTCGCAAAACGCCTTATGTGATTCGAATAAAAAAATAAGCTCTTCAGTCTCAATCAAGTGGCCTTTAAAAAATACCATGGGATTCACTATATTCCAGACTCACTAACAACAACAAACCATGTAAAAATCCTGTCAAATGATTTTGAAAGGCCTTTGACTGCTTTGGCATCCATGTTGTTCTCGAATAGCCTGCATTCTGGGCAGTCGAACCAAGGATATACAAGCTAATAAAGGTCTTCCTTATAGGCTCCAATAAATTGCTTTTTCTTCCAAATATTCACTCGAAAACGGCATTCCCTTTTCCGTAGTCCTTTTTGTTATAGCCTTTGAACAGCTTAATAAAGTCGCATCCGCGCACAAAATCTTAGACTTCAGGATATACGCCGATGATGATTTCTTTCATACCAAAGTCAAAGATATCAATAAAGTAGAAATAACCCTCTCGAAGTTGCTAGAGGATGTTAACTCCTGAGGCAACACTCATTTGCCGAAAAATGAACTGTCCTCAGTTAAAAATAAATTGTACAACGAATACAATTATAGAAAACGTAAATTATTTTAAAATACTTGGCATCATGGTCTCTGTACCTTAGAAAAAATCGTATGTCGAGACTTAACATTATCAAATACTTGACTTCAAAACATCTATGCAGGGCAGTAATTCTACCCAAAATAGACTATGGTTTTCCTATTTATGGAGAATGCGCAAATTTTAATTTTAAACTGCTTAGCAAACCTTATCACAACGCAGTACGCAGAAGCGTGTGACCTTGTGAAGGCCGAGCTGCCATCCATCCCATTAAGCTCCTTCCAAAGCTCTTAACAACTACCAACAGAGCCGTGTTTTATATTTTCAAAAACGCTTATGGGCACAAACGCACCTATAAAGTAAAGTCTGCTATAAAATGATCTGGGTATGCAAATACCTCCAGCCTGTTCCACAGTAAGGCGTAAAGCACCGTGGCTCCTTCTGTCCAACTTAATTGATTCCAGCCTATCAAAAATGTAGCACATTTAAACAGCTCTTTCACGAATGAGTCATTAGAAAAGATTTAGCCATTAGATCACAGATATGTATATACCGATGGTTCTAAAGTTCAACACAGTTGCTGTTAATAGTGACGGTAAATTATTAACCGGAGGTCGATTTCCAAGCCACTGTTCTATTTTTCATCTAATAGCAGCTTTTACAGACAGTTATTTTTTCGTACAGACTCTAGAAAATATTCACAACAGCATTCTAGTTATCTCCCAAATTCGTCGTGACTGCTTAGTAAAAAAATCGGGTAGAATGAAAGTTGTATGGATCCCTGGTCAAAAAGGTATCACTAGAAATAAATATGCTGATTCTGCGACCTGAAGTTTACACCTCTCCCTTGTAAACACGTGCGGCCCTCCCATACCAAAAGATATACGCAAGCTTACCACTGATTATCTCTCACTACACCAACACAACACATGAACTCACTTAAACCCCCCCCCCCCCCCTATACTACCTTAACGCTAAATGTAAAAAATAAATTTTTTTATCTACACTGTCTAAAATGCAGGACCCTTTACGAATAGGCTACTCAAAATTAGCATATGAACATCTCCTTGTATCCACTCCTCCGTCCGTGTGTGTAGTTTGTAGAAACAACCTTACATTATATGCGTCATTGACAACTGTCTAAGACTATCAAAGACTATCCCACTTTCACTCTACCCAACCTTGAGAACTCCTAAAACCCATCACCGAAGATAAACTCCTTAAATTACATATATATTTTTCCGTTAAATCATATATTGATCTTAATCAGCATGGGTTTGTTTCCAATAGGTCCACGTTTTCGAATCCATCTGAGTTCATGGAATATTGCATTGATACCTTCTCTGCAGGTTACCAATTTGATTGTATTTGTATGGACTTTAGTAAATCATTTGACACTGTCTCACATAAAATTCTTATTAGTGCACTTTCCTGCCTAGGATTTCATTCGTGTTTTTTGGATTGGATTAAGTCCTATCTCTCAAACAGACATTGCGTAGTCACAGTCGATAATGCGACCGCTTTACCGCTTCATCAGGGGTCCCTCAAAGGAGCATTTTAGATCCATTGATAAAGGTTATCAATATAAATCAGCCGCTGACTTTTTAAATCATTCATATAAAAGTCATTTTAATTTTTCCCACAAACTAAGTTGTTAGGAAATATAATCCCAAGGCAATTGGCATAAAAAACAATTTAATGGATTATTGGGAAGAGAAATAATATAATTTCCCTCCCCATCTATACCAACTGGCTAAAGTTGGCCTGCTAGCCAAGAGAGTGTAGAAAGAGAGGTTTCTACACTACAGTCGATTTGAACTGACTTGAGATATAATTTGTAATCCGACAATCTTCAAAAAAAAATTTGCTAATAAAATTAAATAGGAAATAAATAAATATTAAAATTAGAAACCCATGCATGTGTGTATGTGTGGTTTGTTGAATTATTATTGTTGTTAAGTTGATCAATAATAAATATTTCTTTGGTTCCCAACAAGTTTTATTCTGCGACAAATTAAAATGACTTTTATAGGTATGACTAAAAAAAATAAAAGAAAGCGGCTGATTTATATTAATGACTTTTATAAATAAAAGTCTTCAATAACTGCTATTTTTTGATTTATAAAATAAAAATCGAAAAATAACTCTTATTTTTGGTGTATAACATAAAAATCAGAAATCACTGTTATTTATGATTTTTAAAATAAAAATCCAAATAAACTGTAGTTTTTTTTTTAATTTGCATAAAAATTACAAACAAAATTATTTTCAAATTTGATTCTTGAGGAATCAAGAAATCGATTGAACATTTCTTTCACAGTGATTTGTTCAATGACAGTTTTCAGAAATAACTGTTATTTTCCGTCGCTGATTGTAAGTCTTCATACATTTGTAACGGACAGTCTGTAAGTCTTTCTGTTCGTAGACACAAATAAATAAATAAATAAAATATTCAACTTCATAAAAGATATCGTCTTAATCAATAGCATATAAACAAATTGAAAACTGATAATAATAATAATAATAAACTAAATATTTTGTACCTGCAAATAAAGTAGTATAATGCTAAAAACTAAAACGCCGTAGGCTTATGTAGCTAGTGTGCTCCATTATATTTTATACTTTTCTAATAAATAATAATAATAATAATAAAATTGAGGGCCTATGTATTTGTAGTACAACATCAAGACACACCACAAATTGTCAAATAAGTTTTAAAACTTGATTAAAGTAACAAATAAAGAACCGAAACTTGTAAAAAAAAAGAGTCCATGTCGTATAGTTATGATAAAAACTACGGTTGCTAGAATAGCCTAGAAAAAGTTGTTTGTCTTTCGAGTGACTATGGTAAGTTAAAAATTAGACTTTCGCAAAATTATAAATTAAAGTTGAGAACAAAGCCTTGAGAATACTTACAACAAAGGTGTAATAGCTAATGAAATTAAATTGCCAATCAACCAATAACATTTACATTTATATTAAAAGCTAATACATATGAATTAATTTTGCTTTATATCACTAATGCCAACCAAATCATCATCATCATAAACTGCAACTGCAACTGAACATTCAAAACCTGAATCCAAACACAATACAGTAGACGCTCGCAAATTAGAACCACTTTGTTTTTGGGATCGATTTCCGATATATCGAAATGGCGAAATGTAAAAAATCGTTGTAACGATAATATCGTTTTTAAAATATCGATATATCGATATATCACAATAAAAACACAATGAATTTTCACAGCAATCCTTGCTCAGCAATAGTTAAAAGAAAACAATAACTTACAATAACTTACTATTTTACATTTTCCAAATATTTTCGTTTACTGTTTTTAAAAATACACGTTTTTTTACCTTGCCATCCAGCAGCCTACTCTTGTTATTTGTAGTTAATTTTACAATCGACGCAACCCTTTCCGAGGATGCGGGGCTGGCTGGTACAACTAAGTATTTAAGGGCTAGATTTGACAAATTTGGGTACAAATCTTTCTTATTTAACCAGAAAAAAATGGAATCGGATTTTTTTTCATACATTTATCGTCAAGGTGCATTTTGATTTCCTTCCTGAAATCGTTTTCTGGTTCGTATGCATGTTTAGTGGTAACAATACTGTCATGAATATCCCACAGAGATGATGAAAAGCTTGGTGGTACTGTATTTTTTTTCTGAAATCTTTAAGCAATTCAATAGACGAGTACTCATAGAAATTAATTAAAGTTACCATATTTTCCAAATCATCATCGTTTATTTCTTTCTCATCATTGCTTCTTTTTTTTATTACGTAACTCTGAAGTGATCTTTTCGACTGCATCCGCTACAGCAAGAGCTGATTGAAAATGTAGCCTTTTGAAGCGCGGATCAAGTATAGTGGCTTTTGATAGCAAAGAATGTTTTTCCAACGGAACCAGCCGTTTGTTGACACTCTCGGCTAACAATCTACGAGCCAGAAGACCACATTCTGTACGAATATCCACATTGACTAAATGCTGTCTCAAAAGATTAGTCAACGGTATGACAAGGCTTGCCGTAACATATTTCTCCCCGCTTACGTTTTCTGTGGCTTCCTTGAATGGCTTCAGTAATTTAATTAATTCGCTGATTATTTAAACTTTCTTCAAGTGAAGTTACTCCTTTAGACGCGCCAATCTTAACGTACATTTGTAAAATGTGTTAAAAATACGATATTTATGATGCATGTATATATGTATGTATCCGTGTTTACAATTATACTTATACAATCTACATATAATCGATGTGGCCACTTCGGTTATATTTTGGTACATTGCACAATTTGCCATATCTGCACACGGTTATGGTGTAAGCCAAAGCATACAATTCTTCTCTGGTAACCAGGCGATATTTGTAAGTAAAATATCGATATCTGATACTATTGAACTAAAAAATATCACGCCGATAATATCGCATCGCAAGCAAAAAATATCGTCAATATCGATATATCGATATAATATCAACAATCCTAGTTCTAATTTCCGAAATGTTCTAATTTCTGGACGTTTTTTTAGTAGCGTAAATAATAAATGTAAGAGTTAAGCTACTTCTAAAAACTACATAAAAAACATTTATTTTATTTATTTTATTATTTTTTTAAAAACTTAACAGTTCAGTCCATAACATAATTTTATTTTTAATTAAAAAAAATTAGAATTTCAGAAATTAATTCAAACTACTGGGGAATGGGAACCTAGTTCAAAATTAATCTTTTTTTTAACATATAATCAGTAATATTTGTTTGTTTTTTTTGGTTTCATTAAATCTAATACAGCAATATCGTTACGGAGGGCAAAAAGATTGTGCATGTGCTTAATGGAAAACAATTCACTCTTGTTGCACCATTTTATTAAATTATTAACGCTTTCAATGGCTATAGTATTTGAAATAACTGGTGTGTCAGCTAAAAATATCGTCTTGACAACTATCAGAATACTCATCACCGCTACTCAGTTCATACTCAGATCGGTCTTCAAATACATCCTCATTTCATTTCTCGATGTCATCTTTACAGATGCAATTGTTTGGGTAAATTTCTGCTAAAAGAGTTAGATTTGTTTGGAGAGCTTCATTGCAGTCATTGTTCTTTCTGAGCAATTGTGCTAATGGCATATTATCATCGCTGTCGTATTGGTCAGAGTCCCAATTACACAACTTGGACCAAGAATACCTCATCGATGTTTGCGTTATCTCATCCCAAGCTTGTTTCAGAAATAATATTGCGTTTCGAATAGAATGGGATTTCGATACACTATTCAGTTCACTACCTTCAGCAATTATTTGGGCAAGTAACCTACTTCTGAAAACAAGTTTTGTTGTGGGATTTTGATCCATTGGTTGCACAGCCGCTGTTACATTTGGGGGAAAGAAATATGCAACTATGTTTCCATCAGGGGCGGACTGGGCGTCAAAGGGCCCCCCGGGCTTTTGAAAAAAAGGGCCCCCAAATTTTATCTGCTGCAGCTCGATACACCATGGGGCCCTAAAATTAATGAATTATCATGGAACTTTACAACTCAATATAAAAGAACTATTTATAATATAAATACCGAAACTTCAAGCAAGAACTATCGATGTATGAAAAAGAATTAAACGATGTATAGCAATTTTGAAAAATGTGATAAAATGTTTCGTTTCAATTACTCAAGATTACTAGGAGGGCCCGACATATTGGGGCCCCAAGAATCACATATTCGAAAGTGTATACCTAAAAACTGTGGTCATCACTAGAAACTCATGTTTATATTCTTAAAAGTTTCATCAGAGTGAAATTTTCAAATATGTAAAAGTACTGTGTACTCTATATAATTTTATCTTTAAGGCCACGAAACAGTCACGACGGAAATCTCATATCAAAATTCGAAAAAATTTTCACAAGAGTGGTGCTCCAAACATCTTAGGACCTCAGAGGTTCGAAACTCAAAAATACTAGAATATATACATTTTGATGGAATATTCAGTTTGAGTTATCTCAGAGTTTTTCGGGGGCCTCTATTCTTAGGCCCCAATTGCTTCCTATTCAATAACTCAATATATATGTAAAACCTGTAGTCATATCTAGAATCTCTCAGGTTAAAATATAAGGTGTTGATCAGAGTTTTATTTTCAATTATCATGTTAAAGGGTGAAGCCTTATATAAAAATTTGGAAGTAACTATACGAGAGTATATTTACAGTTAACTAGTACTGCAGGGCCTTTGCGGATTTTTTTTTTGTGTTTGGAAAAATTTTTGCTGACAAAAGGAGGGGGGGCGGCTACCGGCTATTTTTTTCAGAAAACCAGATGACCTGTTAAACAAAAAATGTTTTAAAATTAAAGAATAACTAAAGCAATTTTTTTTTTCTCTTTACATATTTAATTAATAAATATCTTATGAAACAGATCATGTAAGATCCGAGACGTCATCCAAGAATTTTTGGAAAAGTCATAATGAAGTGGTTTATTAAAACCTTAGAAGCACCTTGGATTTTTTGCTTTCCCAATAACTAAGGGAACTAATTTGTGTCAGCCATCAGCATTTGAGCCAATTAAAATTGAAATTCGTTCTTTTTGGATTTTGTATCGAGGGGAACCTTTTTCAAAAGCAGAGACATACGTTTTAACTGGTAGGCAACGATAAAATAATCCAGTTTCGTTTACATTATATATTTGTGACTCCATTAACCCCATTTCAGCGACTTTTTCACAAAATTTGTGAATAATTCAGCACTATGTATAGATTTATTTGCTGCTTCCTGGTAGTTGTTGGAAACAGCATTTAATATAGATGATCTGTTTGACTTGGTACAGCTAATGGCAGATTTGGTCACATTGAAATCTAGCGCTAGGCAGTTCCCTTGAACTCCTTTGTCCAGCTTTTCCAATATCTTTACTTTGGTTTCCAAAGATAAAGTGTTTTTTTACGTTTATTTGACATTTTTAATAAGTTACTTTCACTTTTCGATAGAGTATACCAAAATATGTAGACGCGTATCAACTTTAAAACACACGAATGACCAAAATCCACCAAAAATATGACAAAGCAAAAATGCAAATGGAATCAAATACATAACTTGGTGATTCCCCTTTTTATTTTAACTTTGTTGAATGACAGAAAAACAGAAAGGGAATTCCCTTGTGTTAAAAATTTAGAAAAAATATGTTCAGAAATTAGAACCTCAAGTTCTAATTTCAGAGCGTTCAATGCATTAAAAACACTGGCTCTAATTCATGAATATTCTAATTTCTGTGAGTTCTAATTTGTGAGCGTCAACTGTACGTATTTATTATTACCAATTTTATGCTTAACCTCAGCATGAGCAAATATTGTACATAATATGTGCATGGGTATTTATGTACATATGTATGGATTTGCACAAGTGCAAATGCATAAAATGAGCATTTGGCAATTCGCAATTCACATAACTGATGGTTGATGGTTGATTTCACCAGATGGCTGGCTTCCACTTTATTTGGCTTGTTGTAGTTTGTTCTGTTAATGCGAAATTTTGTTTAGTAAATCATTTATGCAACTACCAACACCACAAATACGTACGTATGTATGTATGTAAATATTTATGTATGTAAGTTTGTGCGAATAAATAAAAAATTAATAGCTCAAATTTCAAATAACATCACACACACACACAGGCATTTATATATATAAAGAAATATTCTTATGATCTTATGGCATGCGCTCAAAATTTTGTTGCATATTTTGTAGTGCTTCATTGACGGTTTATTAAATTAACTTTAATACTTGCACATGCAAACGATTTAATTTACTATTTGCATATGTAAATATTGTTAACTTCATACAAAAAGACTCCAACTCAACATCAGCTTAGCTTACAGGCATACCAAAATTGAAATAGAAAGAAAAGTATAAGATAAATCTTAGATTGACTTTTAGTCTTTGAAGGAAACAAAACAAAACGATTTAAAATGAAAAATCTTCAGAAAAAAATCTTGGAAAATGTTGTTTTATTTTTGAGTGAATTTTGGAATTTTTTATTATACCTATGAAAATCAATTATGTTTCTTTTTCTGAAATTAAATTAAACTATTGGGAGATGACATAACTTTTGCAAATCGTGGGGAATGTCAATTTTTTTATGACATTTGAAAAGGAGTCGTTATGGTAAAACTGCTAAACAAAAAGAAAAAAAGTTAAGACTAAGTAGTCATATATTGCATTCTTATCATTTTCATCATATGTTGATCTACTTATGACTTTAAGGCGTGGTATATTCTCCAACCTATCGAAAATTCGTGTTTCAACCCAAAGCCAAGATTTTGAATGTCAATTTATAATTCTGAGTATACAGTTTAGACCATTTGAGTTTATATAAAATTTTTCTAATTTCAACCTACAGTATATTTAGAAAAAATATTATTGCACATCATTTTAATAATAAAGCCTGCTGACGTCACTTCCTCGAGCAGCGATACCAGTTGATTATCAAGAGCGCCTTGCTAATTATTGTTTTGCAATTGACAAAGCACAGTTTTGCCAAATTTTATACATTTCTAATCGCATCTGAAGCATAGTATCCAAATTTGTCCATTTTGGAACTGTTATCCGAAGGAGTCATAATAGACACGAGGACATATAGAGGTGTTTGAAAGCAGGGTTTTTTTAAATGCAAATAATTGATGATAGTGTGTCAAAAGAAAGAGTAATGAAAAAGCAACCGGTATTCTAAAATCTAGTCATATATTAATCTTTCGACGAGTGAGAAGGACCCTGGGACCTTTTTCATTTTCAAACCTAAAATCCCCCTACCACAAAAGTTACCCTGCATTCCAAGAAAATTTTGTAGAAAATCGTTTAAAAAAAGTTCAAGGTGATACAACCAATAGGTTAGTTTTTATTGAGGTTTAAATGGTACAGGCACGTGTGAAAAACTCCGTAGGGACTTTGTACTCAAATTTCTATAAATCACTAATAAATGCACTTTCCTTTAACTTCTTTATACATGTTTTATTGTTTGAACAAATCACGAATGATTTCTTTGAGTCTTCGTTATTTTTTGGATTATTTTATTCATTTTATTTTTCTTGCTTTTAGATAAAGATTATCTGCATATCTCTACTCATGCGCTACCTAACGGATTACGAGTATATGTATCGTTCCAATCCCTTAACTGTACAAAATTTGAAGTGTTTTGCTATTCTGTTTAAGTGACCTATAAAAACCAATGAAAATTCGTCAGAAGTGATTTTTCGATTTTACCGCCTGAAGAATGGGTATCACTTCGCTTAGGAGGTCTGATATTTGACTTATGACAGTTACCTAAATGGTTTGTTTACCGATATAGAGATTGAAATACTTCAACTCGCACAAGGTGTTGGGAATTCATCTACCAAGGGTATTCTAGCATGCGTTAAGGAAGCTGAAGTCCTCCTGGAAAATCGTTGTGCTGCAGGGACACAAAATTTGATACAATTTGATTGAGCTGCATCGATTTGAAAATGTTTCCGAAATTTTTATATATAAGTATAGGTGTTCTTTCAAATATGTTTTAAAATCAAAAACCCAGTTGAGATAATAAAACAATATAAGCTAGAAAAGGTCTGATTAATAATATTCACAAATTTATTAAACGGAATGATAATGATATTGAAAAAAAATTTTAACGTGACTCCAGAGAAATAGAAAAATACCTTTTTAATGGCATATTATTGGTCTAAATAGGTCACGTTTTGGCTGAGTTATTCAAGTTTTTCTTAAACCAATCTACCAAAAAGATAAAAAAAATTGCATTGTTATAACTCCGTTGAACAAAATTTTAAATATTCAGAACTTAAAACAAAAACTACAGCTATTTACAAAAACCCCTAAAAAAAAAATAGCTCCAATTTGATCTAGCTCACCTAAATCTTTAGCGGCAGTGATTTATTACATTTTCTAAAACTACATTTACTAATTTCAATCTCTATTGTTACCACCGCTACCACTATTTATACTAATTTCTTCAATTATTTTTATTAATGCTACTACTAATTTCTACGGCTAATTTTACTGTAATTTTTTTGAAATTATGTTGCCAGCCATATACAGATTTGAAAAATTAACCCAATTTTTTTTTTAAATAAATTTTTTTTAAATATTGAAAGTTCAACATCCTATACCCTTAATTGATTTGTTCCAAAAAAAAAGTCTATATTAGAACAACGCCTACCTTTCTTTTTTTCTATCTCAACAGATCCTATTCCATTTTACTCTAGTATTTATCTATATATCTTTCCATAGTCTACCGCTTGGTAAGGTCGAAGAAAATATTGACGTTGGTTCAATTTAAAACCATTTGCTTTGGTTAATTCTCAAAATGTGTAAAACTGTTGGACATAAAACTCGGCCTTGCCCGAAGTTTTGTTCGAATACTTGGAAAAAACCGGTGGAGCTTATATTAAGTTTACGCGATTTATGTAGCTTCTAGTTAAGAAGTAAAATGAAATAAAATTTAAACCTGACTTTTGTGTCATAAAACTGAGTATAAATGTTTGATCGAAAACGACTGTAAAAAATAATCTTTAAAAACATTTTGCTAATTTTGATGTTTTTTTTTGTTTTGTTGTTTGGCTATTTTCCCATATTATTACCTTTAAAGCGCCATCTAGCGGATTATTTAAAACTTCAAATTATGTAACAAATTTAACCAAAAATGATTTTTCCCAAAATCAAATATAAATTATTATTAAATTTAAAATTAATTTGTGTTTTACCTTGTAACCCGTGGCGTATGAGTAACATGAGTTTAATTTTCAATTGCAGTTTAAGCTAGTAAACGACTTGATTTCGAGAAACAGAGAGGCATAAGTATTTTAAGCTCTCATTTCCAAATTATATAGTACGTCTAACTCGATTTTTGTCGGACAATGTTAAAGAGTAGTCTATCGCCTTCTTTTCCAATTTAGACACAGAGTCGTGTTGTGTGTTTCCCCTACACTGCTCCTATTCAGCTGTGTTCCAAATTTTATAGAGTAAATTCCATTTCCCAAATGTGCACAAATTACCAACAACTCTTACTTGTAGCACCATAATCGAGAATTTAGCGGAACGTGCTGCCATTCGGTAATAACTGGGTTCAAATACAAACCAGCATACTACGAAGTTTCAACTTAGCTAAGATAGTGAAATCTCTTAAGTCTACATATTTCTTAATAATTTAAATCATTTAAAGTGCTTTCGTCGTGGAGAATAAGCTTTTGTCCACTTCTCTTACTACGACAATAATTTTAGCACTAAATAATTCTAAATAAATTTGACGCAATCATAGAATGCTAATAAAAGCGGACAGCTGATGGACAGCCAGTAGACAGACAGAAAAACAGATTAAAGGGAACGCACAAAAAAAAATTAAGAAAAAAATTCAAATTTCATTGACTGATTGACAGCTAAACTCGTTTTGCTGTTGTGAATTAATCTGTATAATTACATTGGAAATTCGCGGCAAGAATTACTATGTTGAAAGTATGTGGGAAAAATAAGCCAAAAGCGCATGTAACTGGAAATGACGAGAATGCTTTGGATGGAGTTTGGGATGTTGCCACCGAGCTTAGACATTGATACCAATAGCCAATCCCTGTTGGATTTGTTGTGAAAATCATTGACAGTAATTAAGATGATTTAAAATTCTTATGACAAGAGACAAAAAAATTTAATGAGTGTGTTTGCCCGATGGGCTGGAGAAAAAAAGGAGAGCTTCGGTTAATATTTGCAATGTTGTTAAAAAAAATTTTATGGGGATAAATAATAAAAAAATGTGGGGGTTTTCAGAATCGGCGGCCTAAAATCCATATAAAAGGTCATGTTTCATTAAATTGTAGTATATTCAAAAAAAAATTATGTTTATCTTACCGAGTAATTTTTTTGGCATGACACAAGTTTTTTAAGCCATCGATGGCTATTATTTTGTGAGTGAATTTATAAGGTATTTTGGTTATTATTGTGAGTGAAAAAAAGTTTAAGTTATAACTTTTATTTTGGCGACTTACATAAAAAAGTATTTTTATAATAATTACATTGAAATAGTTATTTTCAAAATTGTTCGAAACCATGGCCGAAGAGAACGGTTTCACCCTATTTCGGATATGGGGAATCGAATTGCATCGTTAGTTTTTCAAATTTTCTGGACACCTTTTTACAATTTGCTTTTACAAATTTTACCTCCAAGACCAAGGATATATTTTCAGGTATTTTAAGGTGTTTTTTTTTTAGTTTTCCAAAAAAAATTCACAGATAAAAGTTAGAGACCATTAAATAGGCTAAAACACTTGAAATATTTTCTATGTAGGGAAAATTTTTTAAGAAAATCTCGTGACTGGTTACTCCAATGATCCGAAATTTTTCCCGAAATAGTCTCGATATCGTGCCGAACTAGGCCGGAAATGGTCCTGAGGTAGTTCCATATTTCAAAACTTAAAAAAATGTTGATGATTATTTTAAATAAATTTTGTTTGGTGTGTCTTGTTTTGGTAATAAGGTTCGGTCGCAATGTACTCGTTTTTTTTCAAGTTTAAGAAATAACGATTATTTCTGAGCCAAAAATAAAACTCAAAAAATAAAAATCAATGTTGCTGAAGGTAGTACGTGTTACCAGGATTATATTGCTTTAAACCTTATACACTTAACATTTCTCTTGCCGCATGATTTGTTGAGTTAAAGTTCTGGCAATAACCATTATTTGTGGTCCCTGGCCAAAATACTATGTCAATTATTTCGAAATTGATACCAGTTGACCGAAGTTTGTAATTTGTTGAAAAACATGCAGATGACCATTCGCCTTACAAACAAAAAAGAAAAAAAATGTCAAAAACGGTCCAAATACTTATATTTTGAAAAACATTTCTATTTGTTTTCAATAAAATGTAAGCGGAAAAAATCAAATTTATTTTCAATACAATTTCTATGGATTTTTTTTAGGGCGTATTGGACTTAAAGCATGATAAAGTAATGAAAAAATTTAACTGCAGTCTTTTTGTTACACACATGTCTTCTTTTTAATATGGAACTAAAGCAGGCTGTGTTACTGTCTCCATGGACGTTATGAATGCTGGTGTGAGAATAGCCCATTGATTATTCGGAAGAAATTTTATCTCAGCACTTAAAACATTTTCATCTAGACTTTGAAGTCGGGCATCGAAAATATCTATTGATAAAATTCATTCGGGAGTAACTTATTCAGCTTGTTTTTGAGTGTGACGCTATCTCAAGAAAACGGCAGAAATATCTTGGTTCACATAGCCCAGAGAAAGAACTTGTACTCTCGCTTTCACCCACCACCATGTTAGCCTTCTTAAGAGAGTTTGGGTATATAAGGGGTACTGTAAGGCGCAGGGGATCCAATGAATCTTAAAGGTCGAGGTGTCAACCTCTATATTTATATATATATATCTGTCTATCTAACGTATTAGGCTTAGGTTTGCATAATGCAGCGATATCGTGAGAATATTTTGCAATTATCGAAAAACGCAAGGGTACGTGAAATTTCATGATTATCAACCAAATTATCCACAATTTCTTTTTCCACTTTTTCCGAACCTTTCATTAGCTTGGTTTAGTTGGTTTGAACTGGGTATCGCGAATTTTATTAATATTTCTTCGCGCGGATTCCCATCCACTTTCCAATACTCTACTACAAATACTTCCAAAGATTATTGTTAGAAATTAATCACTACGGCCTTTAGATCAATTTTATCCTATATACATCAACCAGAAAACTCCAGCAGGCATCTATTCTTGTCTATTTATTTATTTTAACCCCAGAGTCGCAATCTGAAAAGCACCTCGCGTTTACAATTAAGCTACGAATCTGGTTTATTTTCACCCCCGATATGTCCAATACATTTTAGTATCCGCCCAGCCTTTTCCAAACTGATCCCAAGTCTACTCGTTGAGGAACAATTGGCAGGTGGCGAGATGAAACTCTCCTGGCTTAAGGA
Source organism: Anomoia purmunda (assembly GCA_951828415.1). Lineage (NCBI taxonomy): Eukaryota > Metazoa > Arthropoda > Insecta > Diptera > Tephritidae > Anomoia > Anomoia purmunda. Next base: position 35,705,265 of record OX639995.1, on the reverse strand, counting down.
ATTATTTTCAAATGTACTATGTCTGGCTAATTCATCTGCTCCACAATTTCCTGGAATATCGGTAATTACCTTTGCTCGCCGCGTTATTGAACCTAGCGCTCTAATTGCTGAGCTATCAAGGCAGATGTTCCAATTTTGTTTGAGTTTAGCATGAGCTTTGCTCATATAGCCGTGGAAGTCATTCGAGTAAAATATTATTCTCAACATTAACTGGAAATAGGATTTTTTTTCAGACGTGGGATTTTCAATCAAGCAATACTTTTTTCGGAGTAGGTGTTTTTGACAGCTGTTACTTGATTTATACTCAGTCTGGTTTGCCATTTCATAATGAACAGACTTTCTGCGGAACAACGTTTGTTCAAAATTGTTCAAATTTATTACCAAAATAATGGTTGGGTTCGCGCGACGCATCCTCAAAAAGTCACTGTTTGGTGTGCTCTGTGGGCAGAGGGAAACATTGGTCCATAGTTCTTCAACAATCAAGCCGACCATAATGTTACTGTCAATGGGGAATGCTGTAGAGCTTTGATTAATGACTTTTTCCGTGTCTGAATTGGAGGGTGTTGATGTGGACCACTTTTGGTTTCAAAAAGACGGCGCTACATGCCATACAGCGAACGAAACAATAAATTGGTTGGAGGAAACTTTTGGTGAGCGCATTATCTCGCGGCATGGGCCTGTGGCGTGACCTCCAAGATCGTCCGAGCTAACACTGCTGGACTATGCTTTGTGGAGTTATGTGAAGTCGCTTGTCTACGCAGATAAGACCGAGGCGATTGACGCCTTGGAAGAGAATATTCGTTGCGTTATTGCTGACATACGGCCCCAATTGCTGCAAAAAAGTGTTCGAAAGTTGGGCCTCTCGGATGGAATTTATTCGATTCAGCCGTGGCGGTCACTTGTCAAAAATCATTTTTAATACATAATGACATTTTTTTTAAATAAAGCCAAATTAATTTCCATAACATTAAATAGTATGCGTTCAATTACTTTTTGAAGACCGCATGTCTAAAAAACACCCTGTATTATACATTCGAATAATAAAAACCTCACTGAAAGAAATTATTCGATTTTCTTTTTGTTGTGGCTCGGAGGTTTGTTCCTGCCTGGGGAAAATGTGTTCTATGCTTTGATGATGGGTATTAACTTAACATGAATCTGTCACTAATAAAATACCTGTTTTGAAATTCTTTGTCGTAGCTTACACATAATCATTTCATAACCATTTCATAACCGAATTTAAAAGGGTATTACATATAATTTAAAGTACACATTCATTCATAAATACGTAGATATATATACGATGACTACTTCAGTATTGATAACAGCAATCTATTTGGTGTGACTACTTGTTTATGGCAATTAAATTCCGCATGCTCCTTTATACGACATACATATATACTATACATAAATTTATATTACTCATTCTACTCGTATGTGCAAATAAATACATCTACATACATGCATACATAGCTAAGCAAATAACTAGAGAACAGCAAAGCGCAAACATCGCGCAATTTGAATAAAGTATCGCTTATGAAACGCAATGCATTAGCAAAATCAGCTGCACTACGCGATTTATATCACATTTATGCAATAATATAACGTAGCGTAACTCCCAACATGGGCGTGGGCATTATTTTTTCGGCCCAGCCCGCACGGGGTACATGAAATAATTTAAATTTGATGAATATTTGGAGATCTCGATTTTCTTATTTCCAAAGTAATTGTTATTTTTGGATTTGAATATTTTCGGTCACATTTAATCGTTATAACTGAGTTTCAATTTTTTCGATCACAAAAAACGCTAAAGTACTACTTGGCGGCGATGACAGTAATAATAACAACAGCAATACGATTGCAGCATGATCGGAAAGCTATATCTCTGAACATATCTACCAATTGTGATCGTAAAAATTTAAAACCAAAAATAACAATTATCAAATTTGATTGAAAATATAAAAATATAAAATAACGATCAAACTTGATCAAACGATAAAGGCGCAAACTATCGATCACTCATATTTGAAATAAAACTAAAATAATTAACTGTTACTTTCCAAGCCAAGAAATAAATTTAAAAAACTAGTATTTTTCAAATAAAAAATGAAACTCAGAAAATAAATATTACTAATATTTTTGAATCGAAATAAAAACGATTCGGAAAAAATCACGAATTGATCCGATCTCAGTCCGAAATGAATACACCACCACAAAAACGAGTCGGAATTTGTATCGTTATACTTTCTAACTCGATTCGAAATGCAGACCAGGCCTAATAGTAAATTCAATGCGGGAGCCCGTAGTATACCGAAACTGGCTAGAAGTTATTCCCGTATGGAGATAATGGGTGATCGAATAGGAAAATCGGAGCGTACTGAAAGCCCACGACTTACAATTTTATTGATAAACGTTTAGCACTTTCTTGGGTAAGTATAAAGCAACAAAAGAAGTGAATCCGTTGAGTTGGAATGTGATTTTTCGAATTCTCATGCCGCGCTCATTTCGAAAAGTAGAAGAAAGAAGCTAATATCTCGCACGTTTATCATTTAAATCAAACAAAAACTTTTGGTAGCTAAGTATTTCTATAACTTGAATATATAGTTATATAATACCCCGAACATCAGGGGTTCCGAAGTTTTCTCTCAGATCGCATGCAACAAACTATGATCGAAAATGACAGCTGTTGATATTGGGTTGCCTCAAGGATCGGTTTTAGTACCTATACCTTTTTAATATAAATATTAATTATATAAATCCGTATTGAAAACTTTAAAATAAAATAGTTTGCTGAAGATACTCTGATCACGGCTAGTGATAAAAGCACCCCCAATGGGATATCTAAGACGCAAGACGACCTTGATTTGTTTTAAAAATGGAAAAAACGTGAAAAAGACTCAATTCATGATGCTATCTAGAGAGGTTATTGTTAACTCCCTCATGTATAATTAAAGCTAAAAATTAAAGATGGTAAAAATCTACGAAACCTCTAACAAGCTATAATTTGAAGAGCATTTAGATATAGCTAAATAATTTGTAATATAAGAGGGTCATGCAGATATTTGGTAAGAAGATATATGTATGGTCTATAGTTCTATAATAGGTCCTCATTTTATATATTGCCCATAGGTCCACGAGATAATCGCAGACAACTAATTGTTTTTGTTATACTATGAAATTTATGTTTAACATAAAGAATGGTAAGCTACCGGATTACCTGAGTGAAAATCGTCGATGTTTAAATGAAACCCACTCATAGATATTAAGAGATAATAAAAGCTTTAAACTACCAGGGTAAAACCATAATGGATTTTGCAAGAAATTTAATTGCTTGAAGGAACTGCAAGACATAGACGATTAAATAAAAGGGATTGACCGGGAAAATAAGACCCCGCCGCTCAGAGGGTGTAGGAGTGCGGGCTCAGCATTTCCAACATACGCTAGGAAATGAATCAGAACCTCGAACATTTCAACCACACCTTCAGCCCAGCGCAATCGTGTATACAACTAAAAGGGGAGTTGGAGGCGGCGTCTCGAAAGCTCGTACTTTTCGACAGGCGAAGAAGCGACAAGTTTCCATCCTTTCCAACGGCTTAGACAGTCGGGTTCTGATCCAATTCCATTCTAACATCTTGCCCAGTCGAAAATACAATCGCCGAGTGGATCGGAATCTCGTCGGTTCAGACCCCGTCGGCTGCGCGAAAATTGGTGACACGGCGGCTTTTTGTTTTAATACTACTACTATTACTGTATAAAGTTTGTAATGTTTTGTAATATATTGTAATTTTAATTTAGTTATTTATTTAAAGTCATAAGACTAACAAATAAATAAATTTCATAATACCAAATTTTTGGCATAAAATAGCAAGGCTAGATTTAAAATATTTTAGTTCTTAGTAAACCATCTTAATTTAAAAATAATAACTTTTATCTTAATAATTTTGTATACTTAGCTTCTTATGCGATTTTTTATAACCTTATTCTGTAAAATACTACCTGTGCCTGCCTCCATTTATGGATTACACAAGAAATATACGAAGGTGCTCCTACTTACAATACGCCTGTGTTTCAGCATTTCCATTTAATATTAAACAAATAAATCGCATTGGCGGTACACATGTGAACAAGCATATCTTATTTACCAAAAAGATGTAACAACAAACATCTAAAGTAAAGCCGAATATAGATACTCGAATGTGTAGATACCCTGTCGGAAAATGCAGACCATTTTAAAAAGTACCTGAAACTCTAACTGATATGCAACAAATGTATGTAAAATTAATTTTGTTGATATGTATTATTCGAATTTTTCTGTGGTAAAATATATTTTCAATAATATATATGTATATATATAAGTATGTCATTTTGAAATTTGAATCAGTTTTATTAATTACTATTTTGTAGATAAATACTAGCTATATATAAATTTGGTTTAGAACATGCAGAATTATAGCTGGTAAAAATGAAACTGATTTTGGAATTGATTTTAAAAACATTTTTTTTTTATTTTTTTGCTACTATTTTTACTAATTTCTAGCACTATTTTCACTACTTTCTACAACTATTCTTACTAATTTTTACCACTATTTCTACTAATAATTACTCCCAATATTTTTACCAATTTTACCACTATTTTTACTAATGGTTCTAATGATTTCTAACACTTTTTTTTCTCATGCTACTACTAATTACTACCACTATTTCTACTAATTTCTGCCACTATTTTTATTAATGCTACTACAAATTTCTACCACTATTTCTACTCATTTCTGCCACTAATTTTACTAATTTTTTCTAGTAATTTTACTAATTTCTACCACTTTTTTTATTACTTTCTACAACTATTCTTACTAATTTTCACCACTATTTTTACTAAAGCTACTACTAAGTACTACCAATATTTTTACTAATTTTACCACTATTTCTACTAATGGTACGAATGATTTCTAACACTACTAATTACTACGACTAGTTTTACTCATTTCTAACACTATTTTTGCAAATGCTCCTACTAATTACTACGGCTACTTTTATTAATTTCTACTACCACAAAGAAGTTATACTTTGGGCTCACCCATTTAGGTGCACGCGTGGTTGTTTTTTACTAATTTAAAAAAGTGTTTCGAACACGGTACGCAATGAACTAACTTAACAAAATTGGTTATGAAATGATACCCCAAAAAACACAAAATTATCGTCATCTCAAAGCCCTGCCCATACAAAAAAACTACAAGATATGCGTTTGAGCTCAGAAGGTAGATACTAACCTCCTTAACTTTTTGTAAGCAGTGTAGTTGAATAAAATTTAGACACTCGCAATACTTTCGAGAATTCATGCTCAAAATAGTGGTGTAGTTATTTTTAATTTGTATACTGAATTGAAATTATTTTTTTTTTGTAAACGATAAAATAAAAAAATTTATAGTTACCTTAAAGTGAATATTTTTAAATATTTTTAAGTAATTGGAAACGGGCAGGTTTGAAAGTAATTGGTAATTAGGCTAATTTTAAAGAAGTTTAAAAGAAACGGTATATCAATTAGTTGGAAATAAAAAAATTGGTTGATGCGGGAAAAAACCAATTTTGATGTTATTTCCTTCAACTATATTTATAAGTAGTTGGAATCAAATGCAAAGTCAGATAATTAGCTTCCTCCTAGAACTTAAGGAAGTTAATTGCTTACAAGCTTACAAAAAAAAAGAAAGAATTTCAACCACTTATAGTGGGTAAAGAAATACTTTTTAAATTGCTTTTAAAGTAATTCTATTTCCAACATACATATATGTACATGTATTTACGAGTAAGCTGACGACATGGGATTCTCGAAAATCCTACGCCAGCTTTTACCTACATACACCTTCGATAAACATTATCCTTGCACGCTGGGGTGGCGTTCCTCCTATACATTTTCTTTCAAAACCGAAATCTTAATGCTTATCTACATATGTATGCAGGTCCTCATGTATTTATGTATGTATGTGTTTGTATGCATTTGTTTATATTTATTTAAGTTTGCTTGTGTACTGATGCTGAACGCTCAATTTCATCTCCCTAGTATTTTCAACTCGTACTATTCGCACTGCACCACCCTACCTGCACGCTACTAAGATCTTTTTCCGCACCTGAACGCCTTCTCAACTGAACTCAACGCCATAGTTTATAATTTTTATTTTATTTTTTTTGTTTTTTTTTTGTACGCAGTGCCGCACTGAGGTCGCTGTTGAAGTGCCGCTGTTGCAATGATTCTAGTGGCTTTTATGCAAATCCCAATTTTCTGCAGTACAATCTCAAATGGGATTGTGTTGTTGTATCCTCAGCATCATCATCATCATCATCATATAAGCTCTCTATTGTAGAGGTGTACAGTTATCTACTTACATATATAAGTATAGTACTCTTAGTTATAGCTAGAGTGGCGCTGGAGATGGAGACGGATGCTATGCTCCTGGTTGGATGTTTTAGGCAAGGTAGCAGGTATCAGCTGGCGGCAGCCGTTTAACTTTTTGTCTCCACTGCATCTCTTATAATCGGTCGAACATACACACATATAGTTTATTTACATATTTCTTTGCATCGGTGGCCGTAAAGGTATTTGAATCGAGTAAATAAACTAAGGTAATGCGTTATCCTTTCTTCTTCTTCAGCTGGATTCATTGGACGCTCACATGTTGTTGTTTTTTATTTATGAATTTTTCATTTTAAAGTCATGGCATTCGCAAGAATATGTTTGTATGTATATATGTCATATGAGTAGGAGAAGTGATGCTAATGCATAATGTAAATTTCACAATCATCTTGCTCCAAAAAGCCTTTATGGCCATTTTTTCATTATTTTTAATATATAAGTATATAGATACGTACTTTCATACTCACTTGCGTTAATCTCTAATTTTTTGGTTCATAATCATGCAATACGAGCTCTAATTTTGAGCCTTGCGTTTGACAGTAAAAAAGAATGCACTTATGTAGTGATTAATTGTAGGAAATCGGTTTTACAGTTTTTCAAAGTATTCAAACGACACAAAATCTACAAAAAAAAAAACAAAAACCAAAAATCCATCTTAATCTCACTCTACTTTTATGGTAAATAAAGCTTTTTAATGGTGATTGTTTTCAGAATTTAGTTTTAAATCTCTTGGACATTTTTATTAGGTGGCCCAATATATCTTAAGCCACGTCGGATCGATTATAATGGTTAGTATTTTAATATCAAGGAAGATTTTTAAATATTTTTTCTAAAACAATTAACCTATTTGCCATTAAAAAACATCCAAATTAATTGATACAGGGTTTTTTTATTGGAACGCTACATATGAATTAAATTCTTTATTCCTGTGAAAGAACATTCGATGCCATTATGTATGGAACTCGATTTCTTTTGCTTGGGCACCACGGGCACGCTTGCAGAAGTCCAGACGCTGAACCCAATTTTCGACGGTTTTCAAGCATAAATCGGCCAATACTGCTGCAATTTCACGTTCGATATTCGTACTAAGTTCATCAATCGTCGCTGGCTTGTTGGCATATACTATAGACTTGACGTAGCCTCACAGGAAATAGTCTAACGGCGTCAAATCGCACGACCGAGGCGGCCAATTGACTGGGCCATTTCGTGAGATAACACGTTCACCAAACTTGGCTTTCAATAAATCGATTGTGACATTCGCTATGTAGAACTACATATTCTCCAAGTTCATATCATCCAATTCGGGCCAAAAATATTCGGTTATCATTGAGCGGTAGCGATTCCCATTCGCAGTAACGTGCCGGTCTTGATCATCACGGAAGGAGTACGGTCCAATGACGCCGCCGGCCCATAAACCGCACCAAACCGTAATTTTTTCGGGATGCAATGTTGACTCATGGAGTATGTGTGGATTGCTGCCTGTCCAATAACGCATATTTTGCTTATTGACGAAGCCATTCAGCCAGAAATGAGCCTCATCGCTGAAGATGAATTTTCGGCTGTGAGCCAAATATTTTTTTAAGAACACAATTCATTTTATACCAAATTGTCGTCAAGTTTTCAATATTTTTTAATCAGAGTTGGTAGAAAATTGGGGTATACAGTTTCGTAGGCTATGCAATTTTATTAATTATACTATGCAAGTCTCAAGAGGTTGAAAATTGCCGGTTTTTCGTGAAAATTTTTGAAATTTTCATTTTGGAAATTATTTGATGTAACGCACGCAATTCATATGGCAGGGTATGTTCAAGGCCGCCGGCACAAAAAAATATAGCAAAATCAGCAGGAATTTACATAAAACCTTCTATTATAAGGGAAAAGTGCAAGAACAAATTTCAAAAAAAAAAAAAAATTCAAGAAACGCCTGGAAATTTTTTTTCAATAGGGACGCTACAAAAGTAGACCGATAGTGACAGCAATCGACGCCATATTTTTTTCCGCTCTTTTGACATTTCTCTTCAGTAAGGTTTGCCATTTCATCATGGAAAGATATACGATCCAACAACGAGTCGAAATTATTAAAATTTACTACCGAAATCCGGAGTCAATGGCCTCAACTTTAAGAGCGCTACATCCAATTTATGGTCGTCGTCATTTCTGGCTGAGAGTCAACATTGCATCCCGAAAAAATTACGGTTTGGTGCGGCTTATGGGCCGGCGGCGTCATTGGGCCGTACTTCTTCCATGATGATCAAGACCGGCACGTTACTGTGAATGGGAATCGCTACCGTTCAATGATAACCGAATATTTTTGGCCCGAATTAGATGATATGGACTTGCACAATATGTGGTTCCAACAGGACGGCGCCAAAAGCCACACAGCGAATGTCACAATCGATTTATTGAAAACCAAGTTTGGTGAACGTGTTATCTCACGAAATGGCCCAGTCAATTGGTCTATGCTAACAAGCCAGCACCGATTGATGAACTTCGTACGAATATCGAACTTGAAATTGCAGCAGTATCGGCCGATTTATGCTTGAAAACCGTCGAAAATTGGGTCCATACATAATGACATCGAATGTACTTTCACAGAAATAAAGGATTTAATTCATATCCCAAACGGCGCAGTGTTATAAGGCCATCGGCAATAACGCCATATGGCTTTATTTCACATCACATTGAGAAATAAGGCCATAATTTTGCGTATGGGCTTGTTTCTCACTGTGAAAGTGAAATAAAGCCATTATGGCGTTATTTCACCTTTGAAAATTTTCTATACAATCCTTATCTAGTGCAGAGATGGTGTGCATATAAAAAGTAACTCTTGTCATTCTTATAATTGCCTTTCTTCTTCGCAACATATAACACAAAGAATTTTTTGATTTTCATTTTATTTCCAAATTTTTTTTTTTATATATATATATATAAAAATTCCGTAAAAGGAAATTTTCCTTTTTCAAAAAGGTTATCATGTACAATTTACTATATACATATGTTATAAAATTTCACTTTTACAAAAAGATTACTATATTCATTTCGTAGCGTTGTGGCGCGTCGGCACGCGGAGGTTCGGAGCGCGAGCACGTCGCGTGGTGGCGTGCCAACGCGCGACCGCCACCAAAGAGACAAAATTTACTTTTTGTGTTGAAAAAAGATTGTATGGCTTTATTTCTCATATGCACAATTTTCGGTTATGGCTTTATTTCACTCTTCCAATGGAAATAAAGCCATATGGCCTTATTTCTCAATGTGATGTGAAATAAAGCCATGTGGCGTTATTGCCGATGGCCTTATAACACTGTGCCATCCCAAACCGCTTTTGTCTTATTTAAGAAAAACTTGTGTGCGTTCCTATTGCAAGACCCGATATGTATTATTAAAAAATCACCATGTGTTAAGTACTTAGAATTACTGTCACACTTTCGTTTGTCGTTTTTTTTTTTGTTTTTGCTTCTGCAAACTTTACATGCCAAACATCGTTGCAAGCCAATGCAAACAATAAACCTTTGTTGCACTCTGTTCTGTTACAATTTGATTGATTCATTTATGTATTGTCTTATCGCTTGCAAACAGGCGTTGCTTTACCTGCCCCTGTCGAATTGGTTTTTTTTTAATTTTTTATATTTTTTGTCAATTCGCTGTCGCACAATGAGTTGGTTATTGCTTGCAACAATGCAGCTGCAAATGCATTTGGCTTTGACCAGAGAGGATTGTCTATTACCTGCTGAGCAGGGATATCGGTATTAAATTGCATAACACCTTTTCATTTAATTTCCATACCTGTTATGGAAAGCAGGGGATACACTGAACCGGCTCTGCCTCTAACCACGCACACTTTTTTGTTTTGCATAAAACTGGCTCTAATAGTTATAAAATCTATATAAATGTAAAAGTTTTGGATATCAAATTTTGCAGAATTTTATCCATAACTTAGATTATTTTTTGCAATTTCGATTCATAATAGTTCCGTTCCTGTACTTCAAGAACTTGCATCCCAATTACCCGATCTTATAGGAAGTTACAGGAAAAATTTTGCCGTACATCAAAATCTGGTAAATGAACTTGCAAAATTTTACCCGAAATTTTTCTTCTGCTATAAGCAAACAAAAATTTTAACACTAAAATAAATTTTAATCATTTTATGGCATTTGAATGAAATTAAATTTATTTTTAATGTGAAAGAAAACTGTGTTCCAATACATTTTGGTCATCACTCTCAATCCATAGAGTAAATTTACAAAATTTCAGTACATGATTTTAGAGGAAAAGTATTGGATCAGAGCTAATAAAGTGGGCCCGTTTCTTTGTATCCGAGTTGCAAAAGAACACAAGGTGGGATAGCAAAATGAATGTAAAGCAACAACACTAACTCGAAAAAGTATGCGAGTTGAGCCAACTCGGTAAAATGATATTCGACCTGAGATGCAGTGTTGGGAAGTGAAAAAACTACGCTATTGTGAATGAGCCGGAAGAAAAGGCATGGGAGATTTAAGTTTATGACATACCCAAAAAATTTTACATCACAGCTATTTTCCGTTCTTAAATAGCACGAAATAAGTCTCATGTTTCATGAAAGATGCTAACAGGGTTGCTTTTGCAAGAAAAGGAAATTTTATCCGAGTTGGAGTTGGGGCGTTCTTTTGCAAGTCGGTTACAATAAAACGGGCTCAGTGTTGGAAAATATGGAAAAAAAATCCAACTTATATTGGAACAATCTCACGACAAACCTTCAGCACCGAGTATCTCAATATCTGAGTGCGATGGAAAAATTTGGGTACTATTTTCACCGTGAATGAATAAGTCGAACAGGCCCAGTCAATAGTTCCTGAAGATGACTTCAAACTGAAGTCGAAATATCGATAAAAATAAAATTAAAACAACTACTGGCCTTAGTTTCAAAACTTAGAATATACTATTTCACACTTTTTCAACTAAAAAACTGAATATAGCGAAAATTTAAAATGGTCGCTTTTATTTCATTTGTAATAACTTTTACTTTCTCTGCCCAATTTAGTGCTCTTATGTTCCACACTTTTGTAATAAAATTGTGTTTCACTTAGATTTTGAAATTTATTTTTTATTTTTTACATAATTTATCAACTAAAATGAACGATTAAAAATGAAGAATTTTCGAAAAAACTCGAAAGCGTTCTTATGTTTTCTTTTCAACTTCAATAACTCAAAAAGTATGACTCTGATTTAAACATAAAAATATACAACATAAACAAGCTTAATGTACCTGTAAAACAGTATCCATAAGAGGCATTAGGTTTAGTGGCTATTTTGGGGCTTTGTTTAGCAATAACTGTAAAACAACCTAAAAAATAGGTTTTTGGCTCATATCTCGAAAACGCTTCTTTGGTAATATAAAAATTTCGCATCCAGTTACCTAAAATTAGTCTACAAAGTATTTTTGAATAAAGTACTCTTCTCATGTAAACTAAATCAGCGACTGAATTAGCAGCGTCATGTGGAATAGAGCATTTTTGTTTTTGACTTGATAAAATGCCAGAAGACCTTCGGTTCACACTTGATATTGATTTTAAAGTTAAAAATATAATTTATGACAAAATCGTATCCAAACAATGGCATTCCTGCAAATAAAGGCGTTAGTTTTCTTTAAGCAGACTTTTTTATATAGAACCAATTCTAATTATATGACCAGGACTTATTGACAAGTTTCGACACTTTGTTTGTTTCTTTTTGATTTTTAATTAATTTTTGTACAACTGAACAATAATTCTAAACCCCCTGTAAAATTGCAAGCTTCAATATTTGTGCAAATTTTCACCATACAACAACTGTGCGACATTTTTTTATACCCCAGCGCATTGGTGCCAGCATAAAGTAACCGAGATAGATATATTTTTAGAATGAATTATGAAATCAATTGATCCATGTCTGTCCGTCCGTAAATATTAAGCTATCTCAACGAAACGTGTTAAACACATTGTCCTGGTAGGTTGGTATTAAATTTGATACATAGCGTTGGGTTGGGGAAGGGAATAAGTGTGTAAATTTTTTTTTGGAAAATGGAAGTGGCACTGTTCACTTTATAAGAAAAAGTTATATCTCAGAAATTGTTTCTCAAAACTCTATGAAATTCGGTACACACATTTTAAGTTAGTAACCAGAATATCGAAAATTATAAAAATCAAATAACCACCACGACCATATAACGGTAATTTTTCAAAAATCAAAAAAAAACGCGATATTTAAGTACCTAAGTAACTACAAGAAATAAAAACTTTTGGAAGTAGGCGTGGCACTGCCCACTTTAGAGAAAATAGGTACATTTCAAAAACTATACCAGAAGACTCCCACAAATTTTGTACACACAATGCATTTCAATTCAATAAGCAAAATTTCGGAAATTGTAAAAGTCATATAAAAGTCATGCTCTCCTCTCATATAACGGTAATTTACAAAAATCAAATAATTCGATATTTTCTTAACTGTTTAAATCAAAAGGCATAGTATATCTCCGAAATCACGTTATCAACCCCTAACAAAATTTAGTATATGTTTTGCATTTCAAGACAGTAAGCACAATTTTGAAATTTATATAAGTCATACACGCTCACTTCTCATATAACGGTAAAATACATAAATCAAAAAAAATTAGCTATTTGTTATACTTTATATAGGTATTGTAATTTGCTCTAATTTGATAGGCAAGTTTGGGTTTCAGAATGAATTACATGGAATCATAAATGTTGGGAATAGGCGTTATATTTCCCACTTTGGAGCAAATCGGTATATATCCGAACTCTATTGTCAAATTCAACCAAATTTTGTACCCACTTTGCATTTCTAGTCAGAAATTACAATTTCGAAAATTAGAGAAATTAGAATAAAACCACGCTCAACTATAATATAACGGTAACTTACAACCAATAAATGCATAACTGCAAGGTCCTTCTGGCCGAGGGTGGATCGTGGGCGCTCAAGGGAACTGAGGTTGCTTACTAAGCGGCAACTCTCAACCCTCGTTGGTGTTTTGACTGGGCATTGTCCGTTGGGAATTCACGCGGTTAGGCTGAAAATAGTCTCTGACCCTTTCTGCCGCAGCTGTACGGAGGAGGATGAGGTGGATTCATCTTGTCATTTTCTGCTCAGCTGCCCTGCATTTGCGAGACTGAGGTTCAAGTACCTAGGCTCGTACTTCTTTAGCACTCCAGAAGACCTTTCTGGAGTGGAGATTGGTAATTTGCGTGACTTCATTCGGGGCACGCAACGTTTCTCAGGTTAATCTTGACGATGCAAGTTACCGTTCATAAATCAGGTGGTATCACTATGGACACCTGCTATGTCTAAGTGAGTTCCCTTTGGGGAACTACCACAGTAACCTAACTTACAACCAATAAAAATATTCAATATTTCAATTTTGGTATAAATAATTTAATTAGAGAGAGAAATACTACTAAAAAATTTTTAAGTAGATGTGATACGTTATAATTTTATTATTATATTTTTGTTTTTATTTAAATCAATAAACGTCGTTTAAGGTTTAAAAGTGATGTTTTACTATCGTCCCATTATCTAAAGGAGATATGCATATATCGAATATCATACATCTACGTCACATATCTGGGAAGATAAAGTGACTAATAGTTTCGTCTTAAACAGGGGGCAGGAGTCCGCCTTTTCCCCCAACAAGTAATAAATATATAGCCTGATATATATGATCTATATATTAACTATTATTCATCTGTCTGGCTTTGTTATTGTATATAGCAGTTTTCCAAAATTATACACAGTTTGATCTGCAAAACATATATATATTTATATATCCAAATATCATTAATCTGCATCCAATAGTTGCGGATATAAGACGAATTCAAATCTTATATTTTATGGGAGCGCGAACGGCTACTTTTCCAAATTTATATACATATATCCTATGTTGGGCGCAAAGAACCACATGAACCTACCTACTGTAAAAATTTCATAAAGATCGTTTGAGTACTTTGGAAGCCTACAAAAGACTTACATTCATTTTTATATAAAAGATTACCTTTTTTATTGGTACAAGGAGGGCTGATTATTTTAAATAACTTGACCTGGATATTTAAAGCTCGGTTACTCGGTTAGACTTTTCATTACTTTAACTAGTAAGCTTTACTTTTTTATTTACATACAAAAAGTGCGCCGGATTCTCGAACTTAGAATGTTCTTTACTTATTATTCTTAGCTTTTTTCAAACATTTAGTATACCACGGAAGTTTATAAAGCTTTAATTTTCAAATAATCAAAACATTCGGCGACATCAGTGCCCGATAGCAGATCCACCCTACTAAGCTCAGCAAATAAACTATTCAGTCTTACAAAATCGCAAAGGCTCAAAATTAGACAGCAAAAAAATTAAATAGATCGAAACTGAAGCACCAAACTTGAAATTCGCGCTCTTTAAAGATTTTGGATAAACATAATCTCTTTTATTTCAATTTTTTGCATAATACATAGTCTTAATTTGATTATAGTTCGAAAAGAAGAAAAAAATAAAAGCGCATATTTCTAGATATTTCGTTGGATATAAATGAAAGTTTCGCGGTAAAATAAAAAAAAAAAAAATACCATTGTCATGTGTTTATTTATGTCCAGTGCCAATAATGAAGTAGACAAGCAACTCTCCACTTCACACAGCTTGGCCATTGGCGCAAACATAACTCACATAACTACTCAAATGATTTAAAAACAAAAATCACTGCACACCTATTCGCGCTCTTATCTTATTAATTTCTTTTTAAGCTGTCAAGTAGTCTATAGGCTGTGCACTATTGCAAATACTTACTCACACATTTGTTTGTATGTATGTATTTTTCTATGAATAGAAATCGCCTATCTACGGTAAGTACCGAACATTTTTTCTTTGAATTAATAATTGATTACATATTTAATCTGCCGCTACTGTCATTACTTGGCCTTCCTTGCGATCATAATTGTAATTTTTTTACAGTCATTAAATCATTTTCATTTCAATTCAATAGCATTACGATTCATTGTCCGTGGCCATCGCTGGATGTCACTGACTTTGACTTTTATTTTATCATTTTGGTTTTCAAATAGTCTAACATTTCCAAAAACGTAAAAGAACTTAAATACTTCAAATAAATAAAAGGTAACAAAGTATTAACTCTGATTGCAACTACATAGCATATGGAGTCATAACTACAAATGTACGTACGTATTGTCTGTCTATATTTTTTTTTTTTTGTATTACTTGCTAACACTAACAACATTGACATCGTGTATCGTATTTAATCCTAATTTATGTGTTTGCACATTAGACACCAGCAGTAAGTGGCCGTGTATGTGTCATTCATACTAATGTAAGTTTTAATAGATTTGTAAAAAAACCATCGTAATACACTGTGAAACAAAATTTTTTTATGTGAAACACCAACAGTTATAGAAAGCATTTTTCGTTCATCGCTCCTCGGCAGCTAATGTCAAGGGTATGAGCTTCTTTTTTTTTTTATTATTAAGTTCCTAGAAAGGTCCTATGCAAATTCTCTGCTAGAACTTTCTGCTACCTTTTTGAACCTCGCATGGTACAAAAATACATTTAGTATAGGTAAACTTTTAAAATAAAGTCGCATTATCCTAAGATTACTAATTTTGCGGTTTCTACTGTTTTTTCTAATATTTTAATGTTAAGTTACTAACACCTTTTGTCTCTTAAATTGAAATAATGGGGTTCTGAAGTATACCCCCTTGGATCAAAGAAATCTTGCTGATCAAATCAAACCATTTAGTCACTGTAAATGGTAAATTTTACATAAATAGTTTTAAAGAATTATCTAGTGAGATGTAGTGGTAATTTATTGAGTAGTTTTAATAAGCGCAGTTTTGGAAACCCCTGCTGTACATTTTCATTCACCGCCCACAAGCTAGTAGGGAAAATACTAAATAATCCCAGGAAGTTGATTCGGGTTAGGCTTGGCATAAGCGGGCTGGAAAATTCTATGCAACATCAGCTTATATTCATCTTTGATATTAAGGATTTCCTGTACTATATTTTATTCTATTGAAAATTTCGAGAAAATTTCGCCTTGCATAAATTTCGCATAAATCACATGCATAAATTATTGGTTGTTCATCACTCGTCGACAATTTATGCCTTTCATAAATACTAAATATACCGATAAAATCTATCTATGTGGGTAATTGCAAATCAAATCGAAAATTGTCGACTTGATTAGAATTTGATCAAAAGTGTTCCTTCACTCTATAAGATAATTTAACTAACGGAAAAAACTAAAAAATGTTTTTCCAAAAGTTGTGCAAAATTCGAAATTTCACTATTTTTTAATGTCTAAAAAACTTTTATATATATGTAGCTACAAAAAGAGCTTTGTTTCTTTTTCTACGCTCTTAAAAGGTGTTTTTTGTAATATATGAATTGAAAAAAACAGTAACATTTAATTTTTATATAGAAAAAGTTAAATTTGATCTAGGTGAAAAATTTTTCATTTGAAAAGTTTAAAAATTTAATTGTTTTTTTTTTCAAAGTACTAAAATTCATTCTTTACCAAAATGAAAAGACACCTTCTTGAAACTTCCAGGATCTTTTAAGAAGATACAGAATAATTTAACGTAAAAGTTTTGCGCCAAAACGATATTTGTATTTTTTTATCCTTCGAAAACCTTATAGCTAAAAATATATCTTGAAGCTATTTCAAAAGGGAAAATGCTTCATAATAATATATGAAAAATTTTGAAAACAACAAAAAATTTTATAATTTTCAAAACTGAGTAAATCAAATATTAATATTTCAATGCTCAACTTGTTTATAAACCAATATCTTTTTGTGCAATTTTTTTTTTATAAAATACCACTGTATGTTCTTAAAAGTTATTAAAGATAAGTGTTTGTAAGATAAAATTTGTACAA
The DNA here is from genome assembly GCA_951828415.1 of Anomoia purmunda. Taxonomy (NCBI): domain Eukaryota; kingdom Metazoa; phylum Arthropoda; class Insecta; order Diptera; family Tephritidae; genus Anomoia; species Anomoia purmunda. The sequence continues at coordinate 35,687,959 of OX639995.1, read as the reverse complement.
ATAAAAAAATATTTACTTTTTCGCTTTCGTTCAGTGTATTCTCAAAATTATAAAATGTTCCTATTTTTTAAATTTATGTTTTTAAGTTGCCCCAAGTATCTACTTTACAACGATGCGAATGCATTACTTTATATTAATACCATTTTATAACTTAACTAAATTTTAAGGCCAGACAATTGCAAAATCCGATTGCCTTTTATTTACTTTCAAATTGTTGCTCTTTGGCGATGAAGCAAAGTTTGTGAATCGCGGTTTTTGTGGCTTGTACTGCGACTGACAACTTATCCGCTTAATTTTCTTAATCACCATTTTCAAAATCGAATGAATTTAGACTGCACGCCATCAGATTTACCCTTCCAAATGTCGGGAATGATGAGAGTGGCCATAGACAGATTGAGGATCCCTGTAAGAAACTCAACTACCGCGGGCGCATCAACACGTTTAGCCCATCGGGGTCAATGGCCTTGGAGGATTTCACCTTCCCGAAGGCCTCCTTCACAGGTTAAGATGACGGGTGCGTTGGTGTTGTACTGTTTGCGCAACCTACTGGTCAATGGAGTTCGCGCACCTCTTCGGGTCCGACGAAGCGTGATCCCCCAATGAATTTTCCACCCGGTCATCACGCGCCCTCGGGTTGGATAAGCACCTCACGGTGGACCAGAGCTTACCAACACCTGAGACCAGGTTACAGGATTTGAGATGCTCCTCCCACTTGTTCCGCTTGTCCTGGTGCACCAGTCTCCGAATCGTCACGCTCAAATCCCTAGCGCAGCTGTTTCAACCGGGAAATTGGGATGGATCTCAGGATCCTCTCTTCCGGGATGACGCCATCGCAACTATCTACAGGTGATGCCGACTTATATAGTCAGTTATCTCCTTGATCTTGCCCTGAAGCCCGTTGCAGTTCAACTAAAGGAGTCTCGTATGCCGCGGGAGGCGTGAGGGAAAGGTGCTTCGTATGCAGTAGTACGTCAGGCTACCTTGTGGTGTTGGATGGCAGTGCCACTACGGGTGTGTGCGGTTGCGAAGATCTACAGCAAGGACCCGGGTAGTCACTCTACCATTCTCGTGTGATGCACACCAGAAAGTGGCTCCAGCCTTGGCATGAGTTACACTTTACTGATGCCGCATTCCAGTATATCCTGGCCTGATACACAGAGCAGACTATGTGGGGTACCAGGAGCTGCTGGTTAGTCCCCACACGGGAGACGGAGCTAGGTGGGGGCGGAGAGCGGCATGTTGTTGTTGTGTGCTCTTTTGAATCGTGGAGGTTCGTCCGGTGCTGGGGTAGGCACCGGTGCACTTGGTGCGGCTATGGGAGCCGTAGAGGCTATAGACGCTATAGGGCGGGAACAACATGGGGCCACATAATTTGTGATCAACTCTTTGTGGGTCCTAAGGCCTGAGCAGACCTTAAGATGGCTCCATCCGTCGCACGTGGAGTCGAGGTGGAGTTCGGATGGAGCTTTTTCCGGAAGGATGCGAAGCAACCCTACTGCTGATAGTTGCTCCAGAGGAGCCAGGCAACTTATGGGGTAGGCTGATCTAAAAGAGGTTAGATCGCCGAAACGACAGCCATTGGCCGGGAGAGACCGGGGTCATTCGGTACGTTGAACTGACTGTTGTAATGGCAATTCTATTTAAGAATAATAAGTGAGCAAATTTCTAAACAATTTTTTTAGGATAGTATAGCAAATTTGTAAAACAATACTTGAATTAAAAAAGACTTGATCATTCGAAGCGACGTGCATGCATTAAAAGTTTCTTAAAACTCGTTGCAAATGATTGAGTAACTTTGGCATTTTGGACCCCCTGAATCCGTCCCTGTAACTGAGCAAAACTAACTCTACTTAATTTCTTTAAATTTGTCTTTTTCGTTTGAATTCATTATACTTACAAAATGAAATCGTCGTCCGACCATATAAATCCACTTGGCATCGATTGGTTCATTTTGGCAAATAAGTAGCAGTATGGAATATATGACGCATACTACATAATTAACATCTGTATTAAAATATTAATAATAAGTTTAAAGCGATAAAATTGTCATAGACATAAGACAAATATTTACTTAATCATACCAACATTCGCATGTATTGTACATTTGTATATACAATATTCTAACTTAACGAGCCGCGCACACGAACTAGCAATATTTACACTGCATATATTGATAAATAAGTTTGACAAAAATTTTAAGGTAGAGTTTTACACTCAGTCGGTTTCTCAACATAGCCGTACTAACTTGCATGTGAGAATAACGAAGGTATCGTAGTACCAAAAAAAAAAAAACACGCTCGACTTATTAAAAAAAAAACAGTGATGCAGATGAGAAGCCAAAATTAAGATAGCCCAAAATATTGATTAGTATCTTAGTGAGAAGAGTGAAGAAAATACCACCATTGACTTAAGTGAATAAAAGAAAATCGCATTTAAAACAAATGCCTCAGCGTCCACTTACAATTCCACTACCAAAGTATCACAAAATGCCGTCGGTGAGATTCAGGTAGGATGAAAATTAAAAATTAACAATAATACCAACTGTTTAAACGATATTTGTGTGCATACAAATCCGGCGCTAAAGTCTTGAACCTGAACCCCCAACGAATGAAATGCTAATTTTCATTATGACAAATGCGTCTGACGGCTTTAACTGGCGACACACAACTATAAGTACCCGTACATACCATATGAGAGATTTGTTATTGATTTACGTAATATACACACTCAAATATACATAAGTGATATATATTCGCTACTATCTGCAATAATTTAACGACGTTAGAAAGTTACATCATTCAACAAAAAAAAAAAACAAAAAAAACAACAATAATAGATAACAACAACAGCAGCAAACAGCAAATACAATATTTGAGGAAAATTGTTGTATTCATTTCGTTGCGATATTTACATACATACATACATATGTGGAATGAGAAGTGAAGTCTGATTAGTAAAGAAAATACAGACGTTTATTATTTAAATTTCATCTGTGTTAACAATTTCGAAATTTCTCTTCATCAAATCGAGCTTCTTCAAATAGAGCTATGACGACATTTTTTGCCTGGAAATGCAAACTCAAAAGAGTCAATAACAAATCAGTGTTGATTAATGTGTTAATTGATAAAACGTAATATAAACATTTACCACAACTACGAGTACAACTCACACACACACAAACTTATTGGAATTTGCCAATTTAATTACCAAAATCCCACTCCGACAGTGTCGAGACATTGATATGGCGTAAAAAATATTTGGTGCAAATGACTTGATAAAGTGCTTGGAATACTTACTGAAAAATCCAATAAGAAAACTTTAATTTTATTTTATTTTCACAGCAATGAAATGCAAATGTGGGAATTCTCAACTACATATCTATTCATTATACATCAATTACATAAGTTTGCAAATATCGAGGGCCTTTAGAAGCCGAGAAAAGAGAATGATTCTTAAAAGTTCTACCAGAAAAATTCCAAAGACATAGCCTGATTATTGTTAAAAAAAAAACATATTAAAATAGCTAAAAACAAATGCTAAATGAATTTAATTTTGAAGTTTACATTTCTTATTAAAGATTTCAAGGTTTTACACAGCACATTTGTAAGCCAAAAATAATTTTCCGACTTAAAAAATATATAAAAATATATTAGGGTGGCCAAAAAAAGAGTGTCGGAACTTCAATGCTCTCACCCCCTATGATTGTTTTCTATCCTATTTTGTTTAGTCATAAAATATTATATGTATTTTTTGATTTACAAAATTTTTTAAGAAAATATTATATAGAAGTGTCCAAGGGCGAGAGCATTAAAATTCGCGCTTTACTTTTCAGCCACCCTATTATATGTATATATGTACAAGTAAGCTTCTGAAAAAATAAAAATAACGAGACAAAATATTTCCATATTATTTTCGGTCATATATTGAAAATTTTGAATTTTTCGAAGCCAGTTTTTTATTTAGTGAATATTATTAAAATGCAACAATTTTTCAAAGTGGTAGAAGTCATGATGAAAAGAATACAGAAGGTGGCGCCGATTGCGGTACCGCTAACCCTCTATTGACAGTATTTCTACGTCACAACAGATTTTGTTTTCAAGAACCGTGTATGTATGTATACTCGCAATCATGTGTATTCTTTCCCACGTGTTTCACGTGTTTCCTCTCGTTTCTCTCCAACGTTAAATCTGGTATGGCGTCACAGCCAATTTACTCTCCGAATTTCAGATCAATCAGCGCAATCTTGTATTCTATCATTCTTGAGTAGCATTTCCTCAGCAGACTTCTTTCTTTCTAGACTTTATCAAGGATTGAACGAAGCTTTACGGATTTCTAGGTCACCATTCAATGGCTGGGCCACGCTCACCGTGTGCAAATTATTTGCTTTTTCGAGGAGCCTATTTGTACCTCCACATTGCTAAGAGGTTAAATTATAAGGGTAAAAAAAAGTATACACTTAACTCTCTGAAGGGATTATCATTTATGGCGTTCCTGTACTCCTGTTCCTCTATTTATCGATTATTGAACTAATGTATATCCGAGAGTAAAATTGTATTCGCTTCTTTTTTAATGTACGATTGATGGATCCTTAATCGGTTGAACTATTTTGATGAGTCATGACTTTTGCCGTTGTTGCAGTTCGCAGCACGACTTTGCAATAAAGCATCGTTATCCATCCCTTCAACAGTGGGAACAAGAATCGTCCCAGAATTTCCGAATAAATATATCAATCGATTAATATCACCTAATCGAACAGTTAGCCGAAAAGTTTTCAAAATAATCAAAAACACAACTTCAAAAACTTACTACTTTTCTCTCCCACTAGCGTATGAATCATAATTACTTATTAAATAAATTCCCACTATAGAAACCCAATCAGCAACCATATACGTCGAATTAGATAGACTCGATACTCAAAATATCAATACTAAATTCAAATAAAGTTCAGTTATAATTTCGTGTTCTTTAAGCATGGTATGGATCTCTTAAGAAACCATTTAAAAAAAAAACCTTCAGAAAACCGTAATAAAAAATAAAAACTTCAATACTAATTTGGCACTTTTGAGTTCCAAATATGGCAAAATTGACAACACAAGACACACCTTACTTAAAATTGGAAACGGATTAGCTTACAGTGAGACTTTGTGTTCATTCCTGCAAGTCACCTATGGCAATCACCTCGACAATTGGCATTTACCGCCTGAGCTTGCTCGATGTGAAGAGAGCGCTTTTATAATATAGCCGGATGCTTCTGACTGCAACCCCTCCAAGATAATTAAGGAAACAGATAGATGAGATTGAAAAGTGAGAGCCTGATGTGTCACCTACTGTCCCATGGTTAAGTTAGATTAGGATAGGTGGCAGTCCCTATAACCACTTCGTATTCCTAAGAAACCTCGTAAGATTCGACTGACCTAAGATCATCAAATTCAATAAGAAAATGGCTACCCACAATCTTCTAGCTAGAGGCGAACAGCGGCAGAGTAGAGATGTAGGGTATCCTCTTCCTCTACGTCCCGATAACTCCTTGCAGCATTTCGCAAGTATTAGACAATGTCCGGTTAAGACTGCCGTCGTCTTTTTAATATCCTGTCTCCCCAAGGTTGAGGAGATATTTCAATTTTTGTTCCTTCATCGATGACCACATCCAAGTTCATCAGCTTCGCAGTTACCCCGTATGTGATCGGGTGACATTCCCAATGTGTGCTGGGAATGTCTCAGCCATCTCGTGAAAAGATCAGCGGCATTGCGCAGCTACTTAGGGATTTAGTAGCCGCCCGGCTGTCGGTGAAACTATAGGTTTCATCAACGAGACTCATATCACACTGTACCAGTGATGCGGCCTTCAAGATAGCCAAGCTGAAAGTTATGCCATGTTGTTCCGAGTATACCCTTCCACCAACTTTACCGACAACCTTGGATCCATCCATATAAACATGGATAGTTCCATTTTTCCTAACCGCATCCAATTTCCACTCTTCCTTTTCGGGCAGCTGGGTCATGAATTTGGTTTCGGTCGAGCAGGTCGGAAGCGCGTAGTTGGTGTCAAAATACGCAGTTCCGTAAGTTCCGTGAGTATGCGCCCATTTCTTAATTAAGTTTAGTCTAATGGCTGTGCTGCATGCAACTTCATCATCGAGCAGGTCGGAAGCGCGTAGTTTGTGTCAAAATACGCAGTTCCGTAAGTTCCGTGGGTATGCGCCCATTTCTTAATTAAGTTTAGTCTAATGGCTGTGTTGCATGCAACTTTCTTAGCATATAGATTTACCGGGAATTGAGAGGCATACTAAGCGCCTTAGTAGCTGTCGTTTTCATAGCCCCGGTAATTAAGAGAGGCCCAGTTCTTGCCTATAACCCTGCCGCCGTCGTGGCATTGAGAATTTTTTGTTAATGTTTGGACTCCAATTTAATTTCTTATCTATGATCAGGCCCAGATACTTGACCAGTGCCGTTTGTTTTTTGAGTAGCCCTTGTACCAGACTGCCAGTGTATCTAAATGCTTGCTTATTGCCGCTATGCCCTCAACTCCTCTTTAATTTTTCTTCACATAAAAAAGGTCCTGATAAATACTGCCGTGATATCACAAAGCCACAACCCGCGTAATTTTTAAACCAGCATGGGACATTATCATGAAGCTCAAAATCCAAATCTCCAACACAAACCGTATGACGCAAGCTCAATAAATTTTCTGCTATAAAAATGCCTACCTTATATAACGAAATATGCGAGTATACGAACGTAAAAAAAAACGCTAAAGAGATTATCATGACTGTTCACTTTGTGCCTATTTTTGAGCTTTCTAATTTCCATTTAAAATATGAAAATATATTCAAAGCTTGCAAATTTAAATAATGTGACGCGTGAAAAGTAACAACTATGCGGCTTTATGATTAACAAACTTAATTCTCGCTCCTAATGGCTTTCGCATTGATACAATAACAATAACGAGATATAGCGAAGAAATCAAAATCTATGTATGTAACACAACCGAACGAACACAAATAATCCTGCATTAAAATTTGTAATTTTCTTTAGACCGACGAAGAAGATCAAGAAATAAATATTTTACACAAATACATAATTGCGTCAAAATTGGCAATAATAAAATTGCAGAGATGCTAATAACTTGCATAATTAAAGAGTACTGAGTGTGTGCAAATTAGTTACTTCCACTCCGAATTTGTAAAGTGTGCACACTCGAATATACATACATACATATATAGGTGCTAAATTGTAGAGAGGCACTTTATGAGATGTGTGAAAAAGATATGCATTTATGAACATTCACTTTAAGAACTCAAATTTCAGTACATTTTTAGCTTTCGTCGGATCATGTCATTGAGCGATCTTTCTCGGCCGCGTAAATCTTCTCTAAGTAGTAATAGTAGCACCGCCTCCGCTTTTATATCACCATTTAACGTAGGAAAACCGAAACAACGTGTTCACTATCAAAATGAAAAACCAGGATATGTGCAAAAGTTTGTTTAAATTAGTAAAGAATTAAATTGAAATACACAAAATTGAAATTCAAATTATTTGGTGCTGTGCTCGCGATTTTTGTGAAACTTTAAATATTATGTAAAATATTTTTTTTTTCGTTTTCTGCCAAAACCAAAAATATTGTGATCCATCCATTTACGTTTTTAAAGTGCTAGTGTAGAAAACGTTGAAGATGTTTGCGAAAAAGTCGATGTAATATTAATTTATAATTTTTTTTTTTTGATTCAATACTTTGCAAAAATGCAATGTATAGGTATATCTGTATATGTATGTTTATCATATTCATACAACATCATTGCTTGATTTCTTCTTCTTCGTATCACCAGTTGTAGTTATGTGTGACCATCAACTCGAACTTCTAATATCACCAATATCGGATCACAAGTACGAATTTTCTATTCTAGCGCCATCTAGCGGATCCATTGTTCGTAAAAGTATTTCTTATTGCACCAGCCACTGTAGCTTTCTAATGTCAACAATAGCACCACCTAGTGAATCCATTTTCCATAAAAGTAGTATACGTTTCTGATTTTATCAAATTCGGATCAAAAAACAAATTTTCTGAATAATTCAACTCATGCGCCACCTAGCGCATTTATTTTCCATAAAAGTATTTTTTATTACACCACTTTTAAACATTGTCAATATCGTACCAGAAATACGAATTTTCTGAAAAATTTGATTCTAGCGCCACCTTGCGGATAAATTTTTCATAAAAGTATTTCTCGTCGTACTCCCATTACACAATTCTAATTTTATCGCAATCGGACGGGTTTTATGAATATCTCGACTCATGCGCTATGTAACGGATTGGAATATAGTTTATGTTCGTGCCATGGGTCTAAGGAATACACTGCTCAAATTTAATTGAAATCTGCCGATCAGTTTTTGAGCCAAGTTGTAACGGAGAAAACGGCTATATTATATATTTATAGATTCACATATTGTAGGTCGAAATTATATACGAATGGCTACAAATTATTGAGACTATAGTTATTGTAAGCAGTCTTCGTACAATATTTAAATTTATTTTATGAGAAGCATTTTAATAGCATAGAACTTCTCAAGTTTTACGATTTTCCACATAGAAGCAAACGCTATGAATTATAAATAAAACCTTTTTTTTTATGATATGGCATTGATTTGTCTCAACAAATCTTGACAAATATTTTTAGAATAAAGATACCGGCGCATACATTCACTGAGATATGTGTTGACGTAGTATACATTTCAATACTTGGTTTTTTAGTACAACAAAATTAATATCAATAGTTTCATTAAATACGCATTGACTGCCGCAAACAAAATATGAATTTATAATGACATCAATGCTACTATCTGTCGTAAGTTTGATATCAGTTGGCCAAGTACATTGTTTAGTTAAAGTACCTAATTCAATAATTCGTTGATTAAAGAGTAGCCGAAACTAACAGCAATTATTAATAAATAATTATAGTTGTGCACCCCGTTGCATAATTATAACTACCCCAAATGCTCACAACTTTTGACTATTTGTATTTTTGTTTAACTTTTATTATTTTTTGATAAAAAATATAGTTCATTCTAAAACAAAATCCGTTTAAATCCAAGTTTCAAACTTTGTGCAAAATAAAAAAAAATTCAGGAAACTTTCATAAAAATTTCAAATTTTTCATCAATATTTTTTGCGTGTATAGTTCAATAATGTCCAAATATCAAGTGCCTACAAATTAACGCTGATGTTTGGCAATTTTGTTGATAGCAATGTATTTTACGGTTTTTTCCATATAAAAAATTATTCTTGGAAAATTTTTTTACAAAAATCAACGGTAATTTATACTCACTTAAAATTTGCACTAAAATTTAGTAGACTATAAAGCTGCATACCCAAAATTTAACAAAAAATTCTTATCAAAAAGTGCGAAATTTTAATGACAGTTTTTTTTGCATTTTGCACAAAATTCAAAACATGTACTTAAACTGTTTCTGTTGTGCAATAAATAATATTTGTATAATAAAAATAATCAAAAATTAAATAAAGGAAAATAAGGAGTGAAAAGTGGTGAATATATGGCGCGGTTATAGTTATGTAGCGGGCTGTATTTAAATTTTCATTAAAACACACCGACAAAACTAGTGTAAATATTTTGATGATAGCAATCAGCAGACATACTTCAGATACATAGTTAGCACTCCCACATTTTGTCAAATTAAAATTAAATAGACTTACTTTTTCAGAATCAAAACTGATTTGTATTCGCAATAAATTGATTAGAATGTAAAATAAATGTTAACGGTTTCCTGAATCCGAAAATTGTTTGCCCAGCTTCTCCCAACCAATGAAATTGCCAGTGAAGTTCATTCTATATTCGACACAATTTTTTTACAAATCTAAAAGGACAATTATTCCTACCATTCTTATTTATATATGTACATACATATGTCAAATGATTTATTTAAATCCCCTGTTTCTCTCAGCAACCACTGTTTCTGGCAGATGCCATCTAAACTTAAAAAAATATATACATACCTATGTAATCCTCCTATCACATGCAAAATACAGGTTAATAAACAATGTTACGCTACACTGCTCCAGAACGCGGAATATTGCTGACTATTTATTTGACCAATAATCGGTCGGTGACTTTGGCACAATTTCGTCGCAGATTTCCTGGCCGTCCAGCGCCTACTGGTGAAACACTGCGACGTTTAGCCGCTCGCCTCGAAGAGACTGGCACAACACGAGATGCTGCCAGGCGTGGCAGACCCCGGAGTAGCCGTTCTGCAGAGAATATTGCTGCTGTAGCCGAGGATGTCATGGGTATCAGTCGACGGTCTTTACAGCGAATTTTGGTACAAGATTTGGAGATGTTTCCGTACAAAGTCCAGACGGTGCATCAGCTGTTAGCTGCTGACCGCCAATCGCGTCTAATATACGCTCAAACCATCCTTAATCACCACCAAGAGGAAGATGATTTTTCATCAAAAATAATCATGAGTGATGAGGCCCATTTCCATCTTAGCGGGTACGTAAATAAGCAAAATTTACGCTTCTGGGGCACTGAAAATCCGCGTGTAACCCACGAAGAGCCATTACACCCGCTCAAAGTCACTGTATGGTGTGCTGTTTTCGCTGGAGGAGTCATCGGACCTTTTTTCTTCGAAGACGTCGCGAGCCAAACGGTTACTGTGAATGGTGAGCGCTACAGAGCAATGATCAACGAGTTCTTTTTGCCGAAACTTGATGAATTGGGATTGGAAAACATGTGGTTCCAACAGGACGGTGCAACGGCACACACTGCACGTGCCACAACCGATATGCTGAAGGATGCATTTCCCGGGCGCCTAATCTCCCGTTTTGGCGATTTGCACTGGCCAGCAAGATCGCCTGATTTGACCGCTCCAGACTTCTTTTTGTGGGGCTTTTTGAAGTCGCGGGTTTATGTCAACAAGCCTCAGACTCTTGCAGCTCTTAAAGAGAATATCCGTCAAGAATGTGAGGACCTATCGCCGGAAGTTTTGGCCAAAGTGATGGAAAATGCCATAAAAAGGGCTCAAATGACAATCAACTATGGCGGCGGCCATTTACATGACATCATATTCTCGACTTGATGTAAAAAAAATTAAAAGACCAAATAAAAATAATCCACAAGATGAATCAAAGTTTTTAATTTTTTTTATTAAATTACAGCCAAAAAACATCGAAAGTTTACTTTTGCGCCACCTTGTATAAAGGAATCTGGAAGATTTGTCGAGGATAAGTGAAGTTCCATTCCCACCTTTTATTTGTTATTTTTTCCTATACCTTATTCCCTTCATACTTCCCATTCCTTAAGCGCAATGGGCAGCTATGCCTGAGTGCTTGGAAATCCAATTTCGGATTTCCGCCCTACCTCAATCCCATTCCATTCCATATTAAGGTTCATCGCTCGCCATAAAAGGCTCTGTTTTCCATCGGAGTTTTACAATTTTGTTATATTTTATAACTCCCACCAAACTGTTCCAGAAAATTATTAAGAATTACGTGAGCAGAAACGATATGAAAATATCTCCGAAAATGTAGTTTTATATAAATAAAAATTGAGATTAAAATAGGAAGATAAAAGGAAAAGTTATACGGCTTATTAGTACAAGTGTTGGGCATGCTTGACTTGCATGTCGTGTATGAAGACGCGGCTTCGAATCTCATGGAAGTCTAGTGAGAAGAAGACTTATGAGGATATGTAAAGATCTCCGAAATGGCAGCAATAACTTCTGCCACTTTGATTGTTGCATTTTCAAATAACTTCCAAATAAATAATAATAAAAATTATTGTTGATCAAAAAAATTAAATAGGCCAAAAAATGGGTTTATTTGGAAAAAAATTAAAAGGGCGAGCAAATACTTTTCTAATGTTACCCTATTAGTCTAAAAAGGTGAAGTTTTGGGTGAGTTATTTAAGTTTTCTTAAACCAATCATCCAAATTTCATTATTATAATTCCAAAATTTTCAGCTTAAACTGATTTATCTTCTAAGGACATTTTTTTGAAGAGATATTTTTAAAAGCTACGTTTTTCAAAGAAAGCTTAATTTTTAGACATATTTGCAAATCGGTCCAACTAACGTAAATCTCAATATATTTTCGAAATATTTTGTAGAAATGTGATGAATTACAGAAGTCCTTAAGAAAACCACAACTTTTTTGGTGAGATACCTTGATGCATATATATTTAGAGCTTTTAAATTGTAAAAAAAAAACAAATAATTAGCAAATTTTATTCTGAGATTGTAAAAATAGGCAGAAAAGCGATTATATTTGGATTCAACGTGATTTTCATATAGGGCCGATTTCCTAATAACAATTTTACGCTTTGTGCAATGAAAAAATGTTCAGCAGCTAAACTTTCCGGCTTAGTAGTAGAAGTAGTATTTTCCTATTATGTCTACTTTTTCGAACTGATATATTAAAAATATAACAAGTTAACTAATATTGTTAATAACTTTTAAGCTACGTTCACATTATAGCATTAATTATTTAATTACTTCACTTAAATCATATACGTTCATATGTGTCATTTCTAATATTTCTTCACAGCTCTGGATTGTTTATGAAAGAAAAAAATGATAGATACTGTATACAATTTTATTACATTTAAATTTTATTGTGATAATAGCTTCTTCTTTTAATTAACGATGAGGAAAGAAAATTTCTATAGCCTTTAAAAATCACGGAACATTTGAATTAAATGCTAATATTCTACAATCGTTCGTCTAACCAAAAAGCAATAGATATAAAAAAATATTGAAATTGAGAAAAATATATTTCGTGTTATAGATCTTACAAGATTAACCAATGCAGTTTGGCTAGGGCACAATACGTTTTTCGATAATAAAATTTAGAGGCGACACTGATTCTTATGTACTTAATTTGATGCTTATTTTATGATAAATTACCTTGATTATTTCTAATTTATTGAGAGCTTTTACGAAGTTAGTAATTTCACTAACAGAATTTCTTTAGCACCAATAAATTTGTTAACATTAACTAAACTTTAGTTAGAGCTAACAAATATTATTTAAAAAAAACGTCCACGAGGCTTGTTAGCTCACTAAACAACACTACAACAATTTTTTTCTCAGTGTACATACATATTTATGTTTACTTATCTACGTAAATATGTATGTATGTACATATGTATGTATGTATTTTATCATACCAAAAGGGCTTCAACGCTATCTTAACAGTCTGATCGTACCCCAAACAATTTGACAAAGAGTGTAATTATATACAAACAACAAATACATATGTAACTGTGTACGCATTTTTTAACTGACAAGTAAGCTCACTTTTTACTTAGTAAGTTATGAGAGAATTTTTGTTATATTTATATTTTATGTATTAGGGTGCTGCAAAAAAGTATGCGAACAGGGACTTTTAACAAGTTTCACACTCTATTTGTTTCTTAATCATTTTCAATCAATTTTTTATAAAAATAAAAGTCAAAATCCTTATAAATTATATATTCAAAGTAAAATAATACAAACTTCGAGAAACACCGTCAGCAAAAAAAATCAAAAATCAAAGAGCATTTTAATTAATTAAAAGTCCTGTTTTAAATTTTTCCAAAATTCTTATTTAAAAGTTTGAAATTTTGTTGAACATTTTTTGAATTTTTATTAAAATTTGTTTATTACATATTTGAGGCTTTCGAAAAAAACCCCAGAATTTTTACTAAAAGAAAAGTTTAAAAAATCGTATTTTATACTACCTTTATCTGTTTATAGCCTTCATTCAGTTATGGCTTAAATTCTTTACTGTTTTGCAATAAATAATGATTTGTTTATTTAAAAGAAAAAAGAAATGTTTATGAGCAAACAGTTTCTTTTTTATCAGCTGTTTTTCCATACGGGTAAACAGTTGGTGCATATTGGAAAGATTTTCCGTCATCCCTTATCAAGTTTGGTTGGAGACAAACCGGTTTCGGCGTTGCGCCATCTTCCGCGTCATTTTTTGGAGAACGACGCGATGACAGGAAATCTAGTTCGTTCTGATATGCATAAACTATACAGTTAAATTCCTATTTGTGTAGCAAAAAATCAGAGGATAATGAAAAATGGTTTAATATGCAAACTTACAGAACAAAAACCTTTTCGAAACGTGTTGAATACTGATATTTTTATTTAAAAAAAAAAGTGAAAATGTCATATACGAAATCTAATGTATTTTTACTTGAGATATGAATAGACCATTAATACTTTTATTAAAAGCCTTGTTTTGTAATATCTGGAAAATTATATGGATAGCTTTGGCTTGTCGAACTCCATAATCAACGTTCGTTTTATCGCTATCCCCGATTTGATGGAGAAGTTCAGCTTGGCTTATAATAGAACGATTGAGATCTCGTGTGAACCGAGAAATGTAAACCGCTTTGGTGGGCGAAAGAACCCACTGAACTTAAGCAGACGCCGTTTTAGTAAAGCGACAAGGAGAAAAACATTCGCAAAATGGCAAATATACAAGATCGTTTCCAGAATAAGGAAATCAAAGCTGAACTCATGGCAAAACTTCTGCGAAAACCTGGAAAGCTTACTCATGGTAGCTCCATACCTTGATTCCCATTTTTCTATCAACCCTGACTCGTGTGAAACAATCGTCTGAGAGCCGGAAGACCTTATCTGTTTTTCCTTGTGACCTGGTGGATGAGCGTCGCCTGCTTGGGGCAAATACAGAAGTCTACCAAAGCTTCTTTTCAGTTGGTGAGTGCCTTTTTATACGATCTTCGCAGATAGAGGTAATTTCCTTAACTATGGACATGTTGAAAAGAATACAGAAGGTATCGCTGATCCTCTCTTGGAAATTTTGTCACTATTTCTACGTAACAACAGATTTTGTATACAAAATCCGTGTATGTATACATACTCGCAATCGTGTGTGTTCTTTCTAATCTATGTAACAATATTAGTGTGTATTCTTTCTAACATAACAGTTCTCTCCATCGATAACACTTTTGTGGCGTCACAGCCAAGTTACTCTCCGAATTTCATATCAATCAGCACAATCTTGTATTCTATCATTCCAAGGCATACAGTTTTGAAAGTGGTGGAAGAAAAAGAGCAGTTGATGTCTTCTTAAAGGTCGAGTGGACCTTTAAAAAGACCTAGCTGTGACAATAGTCAGATGCCCGAATAAACTTTGGGTTGACTTCGCTTTAAAACAGGATTATAGGCTTTGCAAAGGGCGTGACGCTATTCTGGATACCATAAGTATTTTAATGTTGCCGAGGCGCTATTGGCAAACCTCTCTCACACACCAAATTATTGACTTTATGAAACCATCGCTTGGCCCTAATCATATTACATGGGGCCCTTGTTTGGGGGAATTCATTCGAGAAAACATCAAAAGTTAGAGCGCATGCAAAGCATCGCAGCCAGCGCACTTCGGACCACACCCACTGTACATTCCCAGCAAAGTTGATGCATCTCAGTGATGAGTCTAAGCCAGACGGAAAGGTTGGTGGAGTATTTTCTGTTAGAACTTTTGAAAACTTAAAAAAACGCTGGCTCAATAATAACAATATGGATTGGCTTGTTTTGATTTCACTTGTACCAGTTATATGTATGTATATCTGCTTAAGAAATGTTTTTATAACTGTGAATATACGTCTACTATAATTTTCAACTAAAAAATACTTCACCCTAAATTTTTAAACTTATTTCAACAATACATCTACTTATACACTCAATTAAGTACAATATATAAAAATCCGGTATAGTTTTATTTTGATTTATTGTAGATCGTAAATGTTATACAAACAACATTGCTAAGCAAACCGCCAGACGAGTGCTAAATATTTATCTAAACAAATTAATTTGCAATGTAGAGTTCACTCGCAATTTAATAATAGTGAAAACTTATCGCATGTTCTCAGCTTATCAATCTGCGGTGATAAAAAAAAAATTGATTTGCCCAGCCGTACTCAAGTGAGTAGAGGGGGCATGAATACCATAAGGTGGAGCCTCGTTTACATTTCCGTGATATGAGGTATCGAAGTGATATAAAACGTATTTTTTTTCAAAGCTTAAGCGAAATAGCAAAGGTCCGATCGTCATTTCTATCACAAAAGGACGGCCTTAAACTGTAGATTTTTTTGGTAGAATATTCAGTAGAAATTAAAGGAAATCGAGCTACTATTCAGTCAATTCCTACATCTTTTCGTACTGTCTGCTTCTGTAGAGTTCTCACTGACTTTACAGTTAAATTTTGAATACTTAGTTGAATTCAAATAAAAAAAATCGTATCACGAAATCTTACAGCCAAGTACAACTTATCTTAAGAAATATGGCAGCTACTGCCTGAGTTCGATACCTAGGCGAACATTAAACTTAAAAAAGTGCTTGTACTCTGAAGAAGCTTATCACAAAAAAAGTCAACTGACACACATCACAAATTGGTCAAAGGTATATTTGATATGCATATGTATTATGCGTCAATCACTTACATAGGTACATATGTATTATGTTAGATGGTTCGCTCTCAAAATTATATATGGAGATTGGCGTAATTAGATAAGACATTTTAGAGTGAATGACGAATTGGAGAGCAAATTATGTCTTATGGGAACAGAGCAAAGACCTCGCTACGTTCTCACGAGACGTAATTCATTTTCCCATTCGTCATTCACCCTCCAATTACGTGAGAAGGTATCATCTAAGACGAATGGAAGAATAAGTTAATATAATTGTTTTAATTTTAATAATATTTTTCCATCATCAATTTTCAATATTGGTAGTAAAGCTGCCAAAGTTAATTATGTAGTGTGCCGTGTAATCGGGGTAATTAGCAAATTACTTACAGAAAACCAAACCGCGCAATCTTTCTCTCGAATACTCTTAGGGTACTATTCAATATATTCAAGTTTGCCACAAAAATCTTTATAAAGTATCTTTTAACAAAATCATAATTTTTTCCAATATTGTTGACTCCAAAAATGCTAGAGAACTAGTCGAACAACCGCTACATCAAAAACGAGTGATAGGTTGGTATGGTGGTGTCACTACGCGGGTAAGACAACAGATATATTGAAAGCAAAATGGAGAATTTCTTTGTAAATTTGCTATACAAAAAGTGGCAAGTGTGCTCTAAAATTCGAAGAAAATTGATTTTGCTCTTTTCAAATCTGAACGTAGACTGAACTCGACGTTGCTTGTGAGCAAGTTTTGTCAATTCATATTTTATAAACTGTTCTTATTGGAAAAAATCAAATTTTGTTCACGCTCTTCTTCTTCTTAATTGGCGCTATTATCGCCTTGGCAATTTTGACTGATTCCACCCCTGCCATTCCTTTCCCTGCCCTTGCTAAACTGACGCTAGCTAGAGATCCCAAGTGAAGTCAAGTCCTTCTCCACCAGCCAGTAGCGTTCAATACTTTCAGGGCTAGAGCATTTTCGTTCATTCAAGCCCTACAATTTTAAGGAGAATCCTTTCCTCACACTCCAAGCCAAGATGCAAATGCAATGAATATTTATTTAATGACAGAAAATACTTCGTTTGGCCGTTTTCACCTTCAGACCCATTCACTTCGCGTCTCTATCTAGCTGCGAAAAGATAGAACTAACGGCGCGATTGTTAAGGCCGATGATACCAATGTCATCACGATAGGAAGTCACCTTGTCTGAAATCTCGTTTGGTACCAAACGGCTTGGAGAGTTCCTTCCCAGCTCTGATGGAGCTGTTGGTGTTGCTCAGCGTCATTAGCCATGTTAGTTTTGTAGGGATACAAAATTCAGACATCGAGGCATATAGACAACTTTTTCTCATGCCGCGGCATGCCGTCGAAATCTGATTTGCAATCGACATGAGATGGTACGTCGATTCTCTTCTTACGGCCTTTTCTAAGATTTGAAGTGTTGGTAATATCTGTTCGATGGTAGATTCGCCAGGTCTAAGGCCGCACTGATAAGGTCTAATCAGTATTTTGCACAATTTGGTGGGTAAAACCTTATACGAAATGTTAAGTAGTCCGATCCCGCGGTAGTTGGCGCATATTGCAAGATCACCCTTCTTATGGGTTGTGCGGAGGAATCGGCGGGGATGCTTTCGTCTGATCATATTCTGCAAATAAGCTAATATATCCACCTTATCAGCTCTTCGTCGCCACGCTTGATTAGCTCAACTTTTAATCTATCACAGCCAGCGGCTTTGGTTTTTCGTAGCCACGTTATTACTACCCGAACTTCATCGAAGTGAAGTGGAGAGATGGCAATACCATCATCAGCGATTTTGTGGTTCGGGATCTTCATCTTTTTCGGCAATGCTTGTAGCTAAGTGGGGAAATGTTTCCTCCACATTTTAAGGGTACTTTAGACATCAGTCAACGGGTCGCCGTTCCTATTCTTACAGGAATTTGGTAAAATTTTCGGAGGGTTTGCCTGCTTGTCCTTACCACATTCAAAAATATTTTATAGTAGAAACCAGATCGATATCATCAATAAAATATTTAGTAGTGGCGATCGTTACCACCACTCAAAAAAATTTTCTGGATTGAAAAAAGAAAAATGGGAATGAATTGACGCTTAAAAAAGTTGACTGAATCGGCGGAAAAAAACGCAATTTGAAGAAACGAATTACATCAAAATAAAGAAATCTTTCTTCGATCATTTTTTTTAATGTAAGTCGATCAATATTTAGCCTACCAAGTAATAACATCATTAAAATGTTTGAAAAACGGCAGTTGCAAATTACTAGTAAAATGCATACAAGTATTAGCGTATCTATTTAACACATTCATTGTTACACATTAAGCCAATTGTGTAAATTACAATACAATACAAATTAAATTAAGTTTCTCGTCAACAAGTGCAGTAAGTATGACAAATACTATAATTTACAAATAATATTTGTTCAGGGTTATGTATAAAAAATATTTAAATGGAATTTAAAAGCACTGCAATAGAATTTTCAAATATATTTGATGCATCTATCTGTTAAAGTTTTGCGTGTTATTTCAAAAGTGCAATCGCTGCGCAAAAGGGTCAATAATTTTGCTAACTAGCCAACTAGACGACCAAATTAACATCCAGCAATTATGTGACCACTTAATTTGTTAACACGCTTGGCACGCTTCCTCATAATAGGAGTAAATATCTAGGCTTTTAATCGAAACACACACATAGACACACATACTCACCCATTCACATTCACCCAAGAATACTAGCGTCCGAATACAAACACATACAGACATATTTCCATTGTGATTGCAGTGGCGGACAATGAAATAGGTAAACACTGTTGGGGCACTCTAAATTCAAAATAGAGATAGTAAAATGAATTCCCTTATGGGCCTTTTCACTACAATTGAAGGGAGAGCATTTCGGTGCTCAAATTTTTTCATTTACTTTTTAATCACTTTTTCCTTTTTTTAATCTTCATACATTTTCCATCCTAAAAAGGTTTGCCATTTTAATTTTCTTGCAATAAGAATTCGAGTTCCAGAAAAATATTTATCAGAGAACGACCGAACACCGATTTTTAGTGCCGAACCGGAACCGAAGCGAAAACGAAGTTGAACCAAGGAATTTCAAGGTCTAAAATAAAGATTAATCAATGACTTTTTAAAAATTCTAGTTTTTTATTATTGTTATTAAAAAAAATAGCTTAAATTGCACCCATTTCAATAATGTCACATTTTCTTGGCAGCAGATATTCATCGAGAAAAGTGTACAATTTTATTTTGTAATGAATAATTTATTTCAGTACTATTACTTGAAATCACATCGCTACTATATAAATGAAGTCTTAATTGTCTTTTTCCAAAGAGAAAACATATTGAAAGTAACTATTTTTAATTTAATAAAAATTAACAAATGTTCGACTAAAGTTCGGCTTTTTTTTGGGCAAAGCTAAACCGAAACCGAACCGATCTTTGGTGGCCGAGCCGAAGTCAAATTTCGGTCGTTCTCTAATAATTATTTGATGGTTGAGTTTTAAACAGTCATCAAAATTTTCATAAAAATATTTGTATACATAATAATAAAGAGTAAGAAAAATTGTCCCGAACTAAACCCGAAGTGGTCCAAAAATAGTTAATTATTTATTTAAATTACAACAATTTTTCTCATTCACAATTATGATGAAATGACTTTTATAATATAAAAAATTTCATTAAAAAAAAATCTTAAAAAAGTTGAAGTAAAAATGTCGAAAACATAATACATACATTGTAAGTGGTTTTGAGATATTTTTTATAACTGTTATCAAAAGCGCAAAATAATAGTGGTCGATAACTCAAACACTTTGCAAAGGCTTTTGTAATATAAGTCCCTAAATAAAAGAGTTCTAAAGACTTCATAAATGGTTTTGAGACATTTGTCTTTAAAACAAAATGTCTTTGACTCAAAACTATTTTCAAAATACTTTTATAATGCCAGTCTCGAAATAATAGATATCGATGACTTAAAAAATTTATATCGTTCTGTAGTAATAATTGGTTAATTTTTATTAATTCCCCTTATAATTATTATGTCTCTGGTTAAATCATCAGGAACATTTATTGCCCAAGCAACAAATCTCTTGGAATCACTTCGCCAAAAAAATGATTGGTAACCCCATACCATTAAAGACGAGAGAATTGCGATTTTTCTAAGGGAACAAAAATTGTTTGAACACCTTATTTAAATTTCAACATTGCTGTTATTTGAACTCATTATTTTATCATCTCTCAAAAAATATAGCCTCGACTACTATTAATTAATAATAATCGACTTTCTTAGTATATATTTCTGTTTGAGTTTTGAGGACTCTTTATAACTTTCAGTAAGTCTTCGAAAATAAACACCTTTTTCAATTTACTCCATCTATGTACTCTATTATTTCTAACCTTAACAAAATTTACAGCGTATAAAAATATTTGTTAATATTTTTTCTACATTTAAAACGAATACGAATAACCGAACATTTCTCAGCGATGTATTTGCGTTTTTAATTTATTGTGCAAAACTGTATCTTAGGGTGGGTCAACTTTTTTTCGCCTAAATCATACCATATGATTCTACAGATAATTCCAAGGGAAACTGTTGAAGGAACAATTGGTATTAAATGAGCTGCGAGCCTGCTGAATTTTAAAAGACAAATTTATTTTCACATGGTTTTCAAGCATTTCATTCAAGATTTTTGGTTACTTTTTGGTATCCGGTTTTGTAGCAAATTAAAATTTAGTAACGTAAAGTGCAAGTCAAGTGGCTACAATTTGCGCAGACTTTTGATAGATTTTGTTTGCTGACGGTCTGACGTATTTTCTTTCTTATAAAAATGGAAAAATTTCGTTGAAACAATTTGGCTCACCCTAATTTGCATATATACTTAGCGTCAAGTACTGCGTATTCGCCGTGGTTTTGAGTTACGGCATGTAAACAATTGTAATTACCATGTAATTTCCTGCTAACCGACACTTTCATCAACCTTGCAAATGTACATAGAAATGAAAAAAAAAAATTAAAGCCACCGCCCAGGCACTGATTATTCAATGAGGTACGTAATTTATCAGCTCAGAAATTGGTTTGAAATACGTGCATTCCTATTTATGTATGTATGTCTGATTTTGGGGGTGGCAAAAGATAAGTAAAAATGCCTATAACAAAATACAGACCTTTGACTTGATATTCAAAAATTCTAATTTTATTTAGGTAGAAAGCACTGTGATACGCCAACTATTTGCCATCTGAGCGATAGATTATTTAAAAATGGTTCTTATGAGACGCTTTTTTCAGCGTTACCGACGGAAATATTTCGAGTATGTAAAATCATGAAATTAAAAAAGATCGCAAGGCAATACACTAAAAAAATTGTTTATAACTACTACAGATGAAGAAGGAGAAGCTCGGTCAAACATTGAGAAAGTAGCTGTCAGTCCCAAAATATTTTTATTAGTACAAATTTGTGCTGTTTACGTTGATAATACTTTAACGGAACGTACCGTCAAACTTTGGTTGGCTAGATTCCATTCTGTAAAATTAGAGTTATGGTAGGATCGAAAGAGAATTATATATTATGAGCTGTTTCAGCTGCACTTGATAAAACGAACAATTATTGTCTTACTGATCACAACTCCATTTACATACAGTGAACCAAAAAAAGTACAGTACAGTACAGAGCTATGCTTTCGACATTAAATATCTCTGAAACCATTAAATTTTTTAAACTGCTATCAAAAGAAAATAAACTCCAATTTTATTGTATATTATAATATATATTGTGTTTTTTTAATAAAAATTCATTTTAGTATCAAAAACTTCAAAAAACGGAAACAACTCACTATTCGAGAACCAAAAAAAAGCTTGTACACTATCCTTTCATTAAGAATATTGTGTTATATAACAATATACTAACATTATTAGTATTTTGTATGACCACCCTTGGCATCCAGGACAGCTTGTAGTCTTCTTCTCATAGAATGAACTAAGTTTTGCGTGACATCTAACGGTATGTTCTCCCATATATCCTGAAGTGCAGCTTTAACGTCATTTTTGCTCCTTACGCTACGCTTTCGTAATTCAGCCTCCATGTATGCCCACAAGTGCTCAATAGGGTTAAGGTCAGGGCTCTGTGGAGGATCAGGCAGTACTTTTTTTACGTGGTATAATAGCCATTCCTTAACTATTAACGCTGAATGCTTTGGGTCGTTATCCTGCACAAGGCAATAACGACCGTCTATATTTAATTTTGTATCTGATTGGGCCAAATTATTTTTTTAAATATTTAAATAATCAATTTTGTTCATTATGCCATCGATAAAAACAAGATTGCCGACGCCCTTTGCACCCATTGCTCCCTACACCATAACGCTACCTCCTCCGTGCTTCACTGTGCTATTTAAATTTTGTTTCTTTAGGGCCTGTCCCTCTTTTCCGGGTCTGATGGACGTCGGTTCTGATGGACGTCGGTTTGTAGTATTTTAAATAACGGTTGTTTGTAACAGCATTAAACAACCGTTATAAATATAGACCAAAATCTTCCCGTCAGTCCTTGCGCCTGGCTCATGCTAAGTTGATACTGAAAATGGGCAAAATCAGATAATAACCACGCTAACACAACGGTATTTAAGATAATTTGCTCAAACTTGGTGCATCGGAGTGGCACAAGGAATAGGAAATGGGTATATCTCCGAAACTGCTTTATTAAACTCTGTAACCGAAAAAAAAATGCATACCTCTCACGGTAATTTACAAAAAAATAAAAAAGTATACGGATATGTTAATAAATAATGCAGCAACTTAACTCAAATTTGATAGGAATACTAATTTATTTTTATTTTTATTTAAATAAATAAAAGTCGCTAAAGTTTCCAAAATGAAGAGTATTATATTAACTTTTTTATTGCGTAAACCATGTAACTCAGACTCTTCATTACTTGTTTATATTTAATCAAAATAATAGTTATAATAATAAATCATTTTTTATGCACTATGAATACAAATATTATCGAGGATTTTTTTCAACTCAATTCCAATTGGTTCCTTATCTGACTGGGTAAATACATATGTGCATACAAATAAAAGTATAAATATTTGTTTAAATGCATCAATTGTCGCTATCATTAGAGAGCAATATATAGATGTATACCTACATATATATTGTCGATATTCTTGATTGCATTATTTCTAAATGAAACAAATACACATAAATTGTAACTTCTTCAAGAAATATCATCTGCTTGGACACATTGCTCAGCGACTGAGTACTCGCTTAGTATCTTATAAAGATATTATATTTTTTATTATGTCAAATGCTTTATATGTTTATAAATATCTATAAAATTAATTGCATTCAGGATACAAATAAAAAAGTATTCACCGCTTCAGATTTTATATTTTCAACTGTCGGCTGAAAAAATAAGGGCTTGTGGAGGAACTGAAATGTGCCCCTCCTTAGTAGAGGCATAATTTCGGAGATTATATGCGATAGGTTTTATACAAATATTAGGTAGACGTTTTACAACCTAAAAAACGCGAATTAAGTTCCCAATTTTTAAAATTGTAAAATATAATAAAACGATCGTAATAATACAAATAGTTCTTCTATAAAATTTAAAATAAGGAACGGTGGCAGAGCATGTACCTGTAGCTGATTTTCCTACCTTACCAAATTTAAAGCACAACCAGAAATAAATAATGCAAAATTGATTTGCTCCAATATTTCCAGCCCGCGTTTCTATATATTTTCTACTCATATTCGGCGCATTATCATAGAATTGATTATGACAATTTTCTGTCATCTTAATGGATTTTTGACCACAATTAGAAATGACAGTAATAAAATTCTCAATTATACCGAAATTTTTCACATGTAGAATTTACGGAGTAATTTTTTACGCGGTTTGTTATTTCAAATAGCAATTTCTCGGTCATAAGATCAGTTTTATGTTCTGCTATTGTTGAGGGCAAATTACTAGTGTGGCCGCAAATTACTAGTGTATCGCAAAGATATGGAATGTTAATATTTTTGTTTGACATAATAATAAAAAAAAACCAGTCTAGACGAATTGGCTGCAAAATTTTCTGATACAACTTTAAATGCATATGTAGAGATTATAATTGGAACAAGAAGTATTCGCACTTTTGGCAACGGCGAAAGAAAATTTAAAAAATAAGAAACGTACATGGTTTTTTTCGGGCAGTCATCGATATTTATGTATATACATAGGTATCACTTTAAAGCTGGTTATATAAGAAATAATGAAAACAGCAATTAAATCATACATAAATATTTATGTATGTATGTATGTATGAACGTATATAAAATGAATTATGTATTTCTTTATATCAAATTATCTACTCATTTGCGAATTTGATGAAATCAATCACGCTTTCCCTGACACGAGGGATATCATCAATCGTTTTATCAGCTTAGGCAACCATCGGTAATTAAGTTTCAAAAATATTTCAAATTAGATCTGGTACACGTGCGAAGTTCTTTCTAAACATATTTATCTATGTAAGTTCTTTGTTCGCAAATGGCTGACCCTTAAACTGTATTCTGCCATTTGATTGTCAGTTCATATTTAAATTTTTAAGTCGGCGGTTGTGGGTGTTTACCGCGGGATAAAAAAAAATTCGAATGTAAAAAGCAGAGGAAGCATTAAATTAGCTTTTTTACTTTCTTAAAGAACAACACTGCGAAGAAATTTATAATTACACTATGTAGCAAAATTAAAAAAAAAAATCGGTTAACTTGGAATGTCACATAACACATATTGTGGGGCTGGTTGAGTAATAAAAAACTGTGTACTAAAAATCTCAAAAATACCCTCAAAATCTCGATTTAGGTAAAAAAAAATCAATTTTCGGGGATCTCACAATTTTTTGTCATAATATTTCTGAATCGATGTTCAATTTTTATATGTTGCTAGAAAGAGGATTTACAGATGCTCGTAACGATTTATAACACATTCTGTATTAATATAAAAAAATGGCGGAACTATCACCGAAAACTTAAAAAAATCTAACCTTTACTGTTTTTTGGTTTTAATTTTTTTTAAGATTGTTTTTCATATTACACTTTATTATTGCGAAATGCTATACCCTACTATTTGTTCCGCAAAAATTGTATCGCAGAAATCGATTTTGAAAATTAAAGTTTTGCTAAGTTTTTCTTAATATACTTAGTTCTTTTTTGTTTTGTAAATCAAGGGAAATATTTTTAATTTTACAATTGATATGATTAATAATTATTATTAACAATAAGATCTGTGATAAAATTTTCACGTAATAAATAGTGGTATATATTTATTCACCATTAAATACCGTTTTAGAGTTGAACAACAACATATAACTGTACAATATGTAAAACAACTTCAAAATTTAATTAAAACCCAAAGAAAACATTAAAAAATTAAATTTGTATATTTTGCCGACATTTTTTATTATTGTTATAAATCTTCTATAAATCCCCTTTTTCGCAACATATTAAAAATGGAGATCGAAAATGAAATGTTAAAGTTATGAGCAAAAAGACTATGAGACACTCGAAACGCGGTTTTTTGTTGCCCTAAAGTCAGATTTTGAGTGTGCATTTTGGATTTAGTATACAGTTTTTTTTTGACTCAACTAGGTCTGCAATATGTGCTATGTGACATTTTCACTGTTACGCCGCATTATTCAACTTTGTCAATCCTCAGTCCTCTTATCACAATCCAAATTCATCGCTTGGCACAGACACGCACCACACTTTCACTGAACGCATTTCCACTGCACGGTCGCAGCTCTTAGCTCTTGACTCAAAGTTTTTTTTTTTGTATTTCACGCATAGCAAAAATCCATCTTCCAACAGTCCAGAATATTTTTACAAAACAATCGCGACAAAGCCGCGATCAGCGTCCATACCGCGACTGCAGATAACCCCCAGCAGCAACTATACGGATCCAGAGTTGCACTCTGGCACACCTTCGTCTACACCGTCCTACAATCAATCTGTACACGCAAAACGTCTCGCACGTACACCCTGCGATCAGTGCGGCTATCATAACGTGCCAATCATGGCACATCCCATATCACCGTTAGTGCGCTCGCAAACAAATCTGGAATTGGTTAGCTCAGGCAATGCACGACAATCTTTGTTGCCAACCATTATGGATCCGAGTAATGGTAGTACGGAGCAAATTGATAAAAGTGAAAAACATAGGAAACATTCGAATGAAAACCCAATGCAGAATAATAACAGCTTGAGCGTGCAGACATTGCAAGTGTCGCGTCGGCCATCGGTGTTGTTGCAGGAGATACTGACGCGTCGGCCGTCCACGTTCTTTCGCAGCAAGAAGGAAGTCAATGGGCATGCGTCGAAAAGTCCTTTCGGGTACAGGTTCAAGCATGTGCGGCTTGTTTTAGCTATTATTCTAGTTTTTAACAAAAAATTAATAATTAATTTTATAAAAATTTCTAAAAAAAAAATCACTGCTAATTTTCTATTCGCTTTTATTGTTCACATGCTTTTTTCCCACCACCACTTTGCTCTCTGGGTTGGACGCGTCTAACAGTCGGTCACTTGCAGACACTGCCGCCGGTTCTATGGTCACCATTAACACGCACGGTGATCCAGATGATCGCAACTTTGCTGCGAAGCATTTCAAGGACAAAAATCGTCGTAAGGGCAAGTAAGTATGAAAAAAAAAACAATTAGATGAATGAGCAAAATAAACTAGCAAAGGAACCGCTATCGGGGCAATCGGTAAAGAGGTAGCCGAACGAATTCAATTTTATAAAAGTTTTTATTCACTTGAAGGTTGTTTGTAACGCCTAACGGAATATAAATGTATTTAGACATTTATACACTGGGGGGCCTCACCAAAAAAAAAGAACAAAAAACTGCTGGTTTTCCACCGGGAATATAAAGTACTACGTTTTATGATTTTCGTCAAAATATTTCGCAAAAATATTAACCCAACACCTCGAAAAACGGAAATTTTTGAAAATAAAAATAATTTTTAAAAATCTTTTTGCAAAAAAAAAATCATCTCAGTTGATAGAACAGTTTGAACATACAAATACTTTTTTAAACTTTCATTAAAGTCATAATGTCCGAAGTATTTTGGGAAAATTCTTAAAATATGATAGATTTATATTCCGATGGAAACATGGTCACGTTTTTTTTTTGTGTTTATTTTTGTATGGAAAGTATTGTAACCTAGAAAATGAATGAAAATGAAAATCGTTTAGGCCATGCAAATTTGTCCATCTTTGAGTATGAATTGGAAAATCTCAACGATGCTCGATACATTTTCCAGGGACTAAAAATAACTGTTATCTCGAATTTGCAAACTGAAAACATTGCCGGCTTTCTTAAATTTAGCGTAAAAGTTGTTCCATAACAATTGTTCGATGAGAAATATTTTTTTTTTTTTTTTTTTACCCTTACCACAGGATTGAACTTGTATTATTAAAACTGTTTATAAATATTTTTATTTTTTTGATTTTTTTGTTTCTAAACAACTATAGAAACAAAGTTGCCGGCTCAGAATAGACCTGTGAACATTTTCATAGCTCAAGTTTTCAATAGGTGTAAATCTGAAATTTCTTATTTGTGCAATTTTTAAAGCCTTTTTACGTAGGGAAACTTTCTACAAAAAGTATTCGAAATTTATAAAATTAATTTATATTTATTATAGAATACAAGCTTTTCAATTTAACTTTTACGAGTAATTATTCTCGTATTTCAAATATATTTACAAACAAATTTACTTTTTTACCAAAAAGGAAATTATTTACCAATTTTGGCACAAATTTAACAACTTTGACTACATGACACTTACCGATTGCTTCATTGCGCCCTTTTCTTCTATTTTATAAAAAAGATTCAATGACTAATTTCTTTTCTTTTTCCCCAGTGATGCATTGAGTTCGGCTCTCTCGGCTTTTTATTGTAAACTTTTAGTTTTAATGGGCCTCTGTTTGCCCATTACAGAAGTTATCTCAAATCAGATACCCTCCTATGTATACCAAGGATTCTACGTTTACTTGTATGCGGGGAGTATGCTGTTTGTGGCTTTCCTTTATGCAACAACGCTGCGTAATCGTACGCTATTTAATGCGTTGAAAAACTTTCGTAAGTATATTTGACATTTATTTTTTTTTATTTTATTTTATTTTTTTATTTTATTTTTTGCGTCGTGTACCACTGTTGTTACTAATGCTACTATTAATTTCTATCACTACTTTTACTAATTTCTACCACAATTTTTACTAATGCTACTACTAAATACTACCACTATTTCTACAAATTTCTACCACTACTTTAATTAATGCTATTACTAACTTCTTCCATTGGCTTTAAAAATTTCTGCTACTATTTTTACTAATTCTACTACTAATTACTATCACTAATTTTACTGATTTCTACCACTATTTTTTTAATCCTAATACTAATTTCTACCACTATTTTTACTCGTTTCTTCCTCTATTTTAACTACTTTCTACCACTATTTTTACTAATGGTACTAATAATTTCTGCCACTATTTTTACTTATGCTACTACTAATTACTACCACTAATTTCTACCACTACTCTTAATAGTTTCTACCACTATTTTTTTAACCGTGTTGATTATTTGTTGCTAAGTCGGAACCAAAGACGCTTGGCAATTCACTAAGAGTTAAGGAGTTCAAAAGAAGAGTGACTCGCAAAAGAATCAAACTATATATTTTGCTAGCCACTTGCTTAAAGAGCCAGTTCGCATTTGACTGAGCCGTGAAGAAAAGTTTGCATAATTATTTTATGACCGCATTTCAAATTATAAAATATCATTTGATCGGTACTTGTTTTAGTTCTATATATTCATCACAATTTCCTTAATTTCTGCCAAAGTAATCGCGATTCGATATTCCGTTCATAAAGTAAAATGTGCTATCGGAGTTCCATTCTTTCATAATGTAAATCTTAATTATAAAAGATATAAATTTTATTTATTGTAAAACTTTCCGGGAAATAATTTAAGAAAAATAAAAATTTAGTTTGCATTGAAATTAAATATATCGAAACATAATTGAGACTACAAATTGCAAAACTGCCAAAACTTTCAAGGAAAATTACTATAAATATAATACAAAACAAAGGTAAATCAATTACTACAACGAAAATTTTTTAAATAATGCGTTTTAGAAAAATGGATAATCAAAATTTTAATTTTTTTTTATAACTGTAAAAAATTAAGTTTTCTTTGAAATTTATTTTGTAATATTCTTTCTTCAAATAGATATGTACTCCCGACTTTTAGTGGCCGAGTAAGTGAATTTTCGCTCTTACATCCCTTAATTTCATAGTGGTAAAATATCTTTTTGTCCCTGGTGATGTCCGGGTATGTCTGTATGCACCTTAAAAGGATATAATTTTTGTCCCCCGGTTATGATAACATCGAATACTACTATGACAGAGCTTAATGGAAATTTTAAATAGTATGTGCATTAAGGGCTTCCACCGCAATTATAAAAATTATTATGTCTTAAGACTTTCGTTATAACATTTCGGAAAAATATTAAGTTTTATCTCCAAAAATGAAATTTTTTGTAAACAAAAATATTCCTCTGATGATAATTTTTGATATTTTTAACTTTTGAAAATTTCCAAAAAAAAAAAAAATATTTTGTGAACTTGATTATAAAATATTATAAGTTTTAAGACTTCTATTAAAACATTTCGGAAAACTTTTAAGATTTTTTAAATTTTTTTCAACTTTCCACAAAAAATGTTTTTTTTAATTATTAAGTAGTTTTCAAACATATATGTTCAAGTATATTCGAGTAGTGATCATAAAACGGTTATTTGGTGGCCCTTCAAATCAAATTTTTTTGCAAAAATGTTTGTAGTATAATTTGGTCCTAGAAAGTTCTTGTAAATAGGTCTGCTAGAATACCTTGAAAAAAACGTGGTTCTCAACAAAATGATTCGCCGTACAATTTCAGTGAAGATCCTTGAACAAGTTAAGCACCAAAAATTAAAAACATTTCGTGTTTGTTGGCAAAGATATTCCTTCTAACTCAATACACGTTGAATTCAAACTCTTAGTAGGTCAACATCTTGCAAAAATTACCTGATTACTACAGTGTAATAAATTCGGACGTATACAAATTTATTTACTTTTTTTATTTTTAATTTTTCTTAAACTAATTTTCCAAAACAGGTCAAAAACAGTATGAAAAGTCTTATTAATATGAGTCCGTCGGCAATTTTTTTTTTTTTCATATCTTATTCAGCACTTTTTAACTTAAACTATTATAGAATCAGCGATTATATTTTTAATAATTTTTTTTAACTATTTCTTTTCATAGAAACTTAAGGTTTGGAGATATAATTTTGCAAACAGGTGCAACTCACGTAAATCTTAATATTTTTCCAAAATATTTTAGTGGACTTCTTAAAATTGTTATTTTATAATTGTTATACACCCTAATGTATTTACATACGTACATATATTTTTCTATATTAGTTGTCTCTTACTCAACTTAATAATTTGTTATATTTCTTCTCCAAACATTCCTAGATGAACAAAATAACCATATTCATTTGAAGCACAAGGTCACCCATTTCGGAAGTTTTTATCTACGTGTCGGCGCCATCTCCTTTGCCATTGGCACTATGGTCTATTCGGGTTTAGAGTTTGGCCAGTATTTCGAATTGAACGGCAAGCCGGGCTGTGGTGATATTTTCATCGCAATCACACCGATTTGTCGCATGCTGCTCGCCATTATACAAATACAATTTATTTTTCTCAATACAACATATTTGGATATGGCAAGTCATAAGGTCACTTGTCGTTTTGGCTTAATGCATATGGTTGCAACGAATCTATGCGAATGGCTGTATGTGTTGGTGGAGGAGACCAAACATGAAATCTATCATATAAGTCAACACAACGAAGAAGTAAACGATGCGATATTCACTCCCGATTCTCATGATGGTGTCGATTGGAATGCCATCAATGAATCTCTTTCGATTCACACCAACGATCACATCAACAATAACATTTCGGCTAGCTTACATAATATGCTCATCAATGCATCAACACAGGTGACTGTCGGTTGTACACGTACCAACATTATGGGTGCATTGGTCCAAGAAGTAGCACCATTTCTATTCCCTTGCACAATCGAATACTCGCTCATCTGTGCTGTG
Organism: Anomoia purmunda; assembly: GCA_951828415.1. Lineage (NCBI taxonomy): Eukaryota > Metazoa > Arthropoda > Insecta > Diptera > Tephritidae > Anomoia > Anomoia purmunda. The sequence goes on along the minus strand of OX639995.1, from coordinate 35,656,346 downwards.
ATACTCTATGAGATGTGGAAGACGGTACGCTCCATTCCAGATATCGATAGATCACGAAAGAATTCTGTTAAGCCGGCACATCAAAAGCCTGCACATCATTTTTCAGTCGATTGTTCGCAGTCACACAAAGGTCTCTTCTTTGGCATACTGATGATTGTGATGACAATTATAGTAATGATTATGTACTTTGTACTCTACACACAACCGGGCTATGAAATGATCGCTACGCAGGAAGTGACAATTTGGGAGACAATTTCGTATTTTATCTGTACAGCGGCGATAATTACAGGTAAGATGGCGTGAACTGTAAAACCATGTTTTTTTTTTTTTTGATTAAAGAGATCTTTTCAAATTATGTGAAGGAATGATGTTGATACGTGATCTGAAATACGTGCAAAACTCCAGTGACGATCATCATTCAATGGAGCTGGACAATCATTTACTGATTGTCGCGCAAACTGGTGTTTACCTGCATGGCATGTTCAGCATATTGGGTAGTTATTTCTCCAAATGGGATACGGTACCAGATCGGATCGAAGGTATGCATATAGTGACCTAACTCAAAGTTTCTAATAATCACTGTACAACAAGACTCTATGCAGTTACTGAAATCAAAAATTTATGGGAGTTTACATCTGCCATAACTATGTAAATTCCAAAATTGGTTTTAGCCTATAAATCTGTTTTTCTTTTGTTGCTATTTAAAGCTGGGGATTTTTATGCGGGAATAATTAAGTAAAATTCGATCAAATAATGTTTTTTTTGTGAAATTCTTCTCGAAAGTTGTGGTGTCCTTTAGTTTTTTGGGCTCAGTGATTTCATTTCCAAACCAAAAGTTATTCATCTTAAATCAAAGTTCACTAACTATTGCTATGCTCGCCGCAGTTTAAGGTTTACAGTTCATATAAAGTTATATGGTCGATACAAATACAGTAAATCCATTATTATAAATGTGGATTAAATGAACTATGCTCTGGTGCCTTGGAAAAATACAAAAGTGGATATATCCGAAGAACAATGATTAAATAACAGGAGCGGCTGAGCCTATATGAAATATTCAACCAGCTAACGGATGGGTTTACATCTGCATCGGCAGTTAGGCAGACATTGAGGCTCTGCTTTCGTATAGCAGATGCCCTAAGTAAGACCGTAGTAGAGTGTAAAGAGGCATTAAGAAGGTTGGCTGTGACCAAACCCGTGCACCTTTAATGAGTTCCGGGATATAAGTGCCGGTCTTACTGCAAGAAATCAAGCTATCACACAAACTGTATAAATATCAGCAAACAGATAGACGAAAAGGGCCGAAGAGCCTACTTTAGTTCGCCAAGAAAACGGCAATATTTTTCGCCATCGCCACTGTCTCATGAGAAGACGTTTTCAACGGGCGTGCGTTTCTGACAATGGAAAGGACCCACCTGGTCTATGTGTGGCTTCTTGTTGGACCAGCCAGCTTAACCTAGCAAAACATTATGTGATCAAACTTTACTAGATTTTACCTGAAGACAGGGTATTCTAAAAATCACGAACTTTAGATACATAGTTATAACAAAAAACAACAGATGTATAGGCTAAAATCCTTTCGGGATTTTGTTATTGGATGTGTAAACTCTTTTTTACTTTTGATTTCAGCTAACATGGAGACATAAAACTCCATTATTATCACAATGTAATCAATATTTTATTTTAACCCAAAGGCATAGTTGCTGAAATCCTTGGATTGGTAGAGACTTCGCTACAGACCATGTTTATTCTCCATGCTAGCCATCGACGCTGCAAGGGCTCAAAGCAGGCACGTCGCAAGCCAGGACGCGAAATTGTCACGTTCTTGCTAGTGGCGAATATTGCAATATGGTTCATCAACACTCTAATCAAAGGGCGTGCAGTTTTCCGTGGAACGAACTTAGTGTTCTTTGGTGTTTGGGGCTGGACCATCATAACGCATGTTTCTATGCCACTAGCTATATTTTATCGTTTCCACTCGACAATATGTCTTTTCGAAGTATGGAAAATCACTTATAAGGCAAAGTCACATTGAAAATTTATATATATATACCTAGTATATTGTTTTTTGCAATAAATTGCAATATGTAAAAAAATCCCGCCATTACGAAACAAAGTTCATCTTAATCATATATTTAAATGTAAAATATATTAACTTATTGATGTCTATGTAACCAAAATACGTTTTGTAGAATTACAAACTCGCGTTTGTTGCAGTATTATATTTTGTATAATTTTTTCCGAAACTTAATTATTTAGATAAGTATGTTCCATGAAAATGTATAGACTTTTTTCTAATAAAAAATTAGATTACAGACTTTTCTTTGTTAATATATGTATAGTATAATATAATATAACTCGATGGGAAGATCGGAATAGAATCTTCTACCCTGAACTGAAAAAAGAAAATATCGGTGTTCATCTTCTCTGGCAGTTACACACAACGAACGCTGGAGAAGCCTCGCCTCCTGTGAAACCGGAAGACTCACGTGGCTCAGTGACGATAAAAAAACTCAAAAACTATTTCAGGGGCTGGGATCGGAGCGTGGTATTCTCTTCCGGACACTGTCTAATTGGCGTACATGCTTCGAGCTAAAGCTACACTAAATGACCTGCAAAACTTAACCCGCGGGCGCAACAACAACATCCACCAACTATACTACATCATTCCTTCAACCCGCGAATTGTGTCAAATCAGATATCCTGAGCTGCAGGGGTTTCAACGTTTTGGGAAAGGATTGCGCACACTGTGGAGTATTGTCGCATCAATGAAGACATCGACCACAGAAATAGTAGCCTAGAATTTTAGGCTGTAGCTATCCAGTCAGGCGATGTTGAGCTCGAGATATTTAGTTCAAGTTTACCAAATGATCATAGTTTAAACGAATTTGGAAATATATTATGCACAATGAATGACGACACTCACACCCTTATATTGGGCAAATGCATCAGCTTTTTCCGATATTTATGTAATATATTGATAGCTGTGGTCTCATGAACAGTATAACCTGTCCACCTATGCCAACCCTCGAACCACACACCTGCCCATGATTAACTCTATCAACAAATCTGCTGATTTTGTATGCGCGGTTCCAGCACCTATGTACATACCTACATTAACTTTAACAATCAAGGTCAATTTCTAAAGGTGGTCACAGCTGCTAAAGCTTACGATCTACCTGCCGGAAGTATAGCGGAAATCCGCCCCAATTTTCCGACTGAAGCAGCTGTTTCAGCAAATGAACGTGGCCGGTGAAATGGTCGTCAACTGGAGGATCTCAATTTGAAGATTAGACAACTGATAAAAGAACGAAAGAACCCTTGAAGAAATGCAACCACACCGCGAACGCGAGCAAGCTGTGGTTCACATTCAGTTTATATGTCCAGTCCGCGAAACGTGATAACCAAACGGATATTGCGTTCACAGAACAAGGAAGATAACACAACGCCCAAACCGGTTTGCCTCCAAACCAAATTTGACAAAGATGATAAAAATTTCGTTCCCAAACACATACATACGCATATATGTGCATAGTACACACATAGAAATACGCCTGTTTTTTTGTAACCGGCTGGCAAAAGAACCATTGGGAATAAACATAAGTGAAAAATCTTAGCCCATAGGCGTCAAAATTCGGCACAGCTGAGGTCCCACGAAGTACCAACCCTCACCCTTCTTGTGTATTTCGCTAAGTGAATTTCTATGTCTGACAAATAATAATAGCAATTTGTGACACTTAATATCAGCCGCCGCCAGCCTTAATTAAAAAGACTTCTGCCTTGTATTCATTCACAATGAAAAGAGCACAATATCGATAAAAACGGATTTTAATTTTAAACTGAAATTTCCTGTCAAGTTTCTTTGGGATCATTCTACAATACTAGGCCTGTTCCTTTGTAACCGGCTAGCAAAAGAATGCTGATAGAAAATATCCTTTAGTTGTCAAAGCAACCCAGTTAACATCTTGCGTGAAAAATGTGATTTGTTTAATTTTATTTAAGAAGGGAAAGGTCGAAAAAATTTCTCATGACATGAATTCCATCAAAAACGTGCAATGTTAGAAATCCCAACCGTTTAGCCTGCAATTCGAAAAAATAATAAATTAGAAACAAATAGACATCAATCTTATAAATAAATAGGGATTTTGAAAAATAAAACAATTATTGAACAAAAAATCTTTAAAGTTCATAGCCTGAACCATTGTTGACTGAATTGTGAGTTATCCATTCACAATAGTTGAAATGAAAGGCAACACTGATCAGAAGCGACAGTCATCGGCCGTGCGAAATTTGACATTTCACTGTTCATTGTCTTAAATTGGCCGAAGAATAACCATTTTCAGTTTTCGTTTTGGTTTTTAGCAATAAATTGTTTAATCTCCGAGATTTTAAGCTACGAAAGTGTTTCCTACTTTTAAAGTTAGCTGTTTGATAGATTTTCACCAAAACCATCGGCCAAACTACAATGGAAGTTGACGAGGAAGATTTCGAGGTACCAACATCAAGCAGCAAGGGTGAAAAGAAGCGTTTCGATGTGAAGAAAGTAAGAATAAACCAGTAGTTAGCAAGTTTTACAATTTTTAAGTTTTAAAATCTTGTATATACTTTTAGTGGAATGCTGTCGCTTTGTGGGCTTGGGGTAAGTTTGTTTTTTGGGGCACACCTCCCGCAAATGGAGCTCTTTAATATGTAATATAACCTTCAAGTCGTATCCTTGCAAAAACAAAATGTTTCTAAGTGAATAAAATTATATGAAATCATATGTTTCAATTTTAGATATTGTTGTTGACAATTGTGCCATTTGCCGCAACCACATTATGGATTTGTGTATCGAATGTCAAGCAAATCAGGCGTCTGCAACCAGCGAGGAATGCACCGTCGCTTGGGGCGTTTGTAATCATGCTTTTCATTTCCATTGTATTTCGCGTTGGTTAAAGACACGACAGGTATGCCCATTGGATAACAGAGAATGGGAATTCCAGAAATATGGCCACTAAACAGCATATTCGTTAGCGAGAGTATGAAACGGGCAAGATCCTTGGCACTTTTTCCTCCCCGTAACAAGAACTGCGCGAGTTTTCGTACATCCAGCTAAATTTTTTTCAGGCGCTACATAGAAAGAATTATAATTTTTTATCAATAAAAAAAGTATATTATAATTATTTAAAATTACGTATTTGATTTGAATGTAAATACTTGCAAAGGTTACTTTACGGATAAAACCAAAATTAAAATTCAGTTAGGTTTATTTTATTAGTGATAGGTCATGATTCAATTGTTAAAGGTTTGCTCGATGCCGACATTAAGATTTTTGACACTGCCTTACCAAAGATTGTCTTCTAGTTATCTAAGCAAAAACTCGAGAATTTCATCTAATATGCAATTTTAATTCAAAGAGAACATAGAAATTTTTCTTCCACAAAGAGCCGATTTTGTCAAGAGGGAGCTAGAAAACTGTTTACTGAGCAAACCTTCAGTAATTGCATCGTGGTTTAGGCTTGTGACCAAAACCAGATGAATTTGTGCAGTTGTATTGAATTTGTGTTTAGTATTGTTTTCAGTGAATGTGAATTCAGTAAAATTTATTACCGAACTGGTGAAAGACGAGGAGCTATAGCTAAATCCATCATAGTCTGAGTTTTCGTGAAACCTGCGAGAGAAAATCCCATTGGCGAATTCGCCGTATTTGGACAAAGTAACAATTGTCATTGATTTTTACGTAAATAAAAAAGTTATTGAAGACTTTATTATATGTCATGATAATAGTTATTTAAGACTTATAATTAAAGACATTAATAAAAATCAGTCAGTAGACTTATAATTGAAAGTCATTAATAAAAATTAAATAGTGACTGGTAAATAAGAAGAAAAACATTAAAAAAAAAACACTTATTATTTCTGTTTTATAAATACAAATTTACAATTATTTTTGATTTTTATGCAATTAATCTACAAATAGTAGTTATTTTTGATTTTTACATTATGTCTTTTGATACAGTTATTGAGGACTATTTATAAAAGTCCACAACAAAAATCAGTTAGTGACTTTTACAAATAAGTCATTAATAAAAAGTAAGTGACTTATAAATAAAAGTATTGAATAAAAATCAATCAGTGACTATTAGTTTTTAAGTCATCACTATAGGTCTATAATTTTTCACAGAAAAGAGCTTGTTGGAGAACAAACGTAGGTTTTGTTATTGCTTTCAGTTTTCTGTGAAAAAGTTTGAATTTTATAAGTTTGAATTAAAAAACTGATTGATTTCTATTGATGACTTTTAGTTTTTAAAGTAACTAACTGATTTTAATTTTCATAAATAAATGTACAGAATAATATGAAATTCAAGAATACTCTTTTTGTGGTAGATTATTTACAAACATCAAAAATATTTTTTTTTTTTTTTTTTTGTATAAAAATTAAAAAGCAAACTTTAAGTAAAATTTAATTATTCGTGAAAAAATGAGCAGTTCCTTCATAGTAAATGTTTCAATCATTTTTTTTTCTCCCTCGGAAATACATTTTTTCAATTTCCCCAATATACTGGGATAAATAGTGATACTATATTCTTATACTATACTGACAATTTCTTTAGAGTTTTTGAATGAAGTGCATTGAAGTTTACTATAAAAGTAAACAATGTTGAAACTGAGGCCAACCATCGTAAGTGGACGAAAACGTCCGACTTGCTCGCATCCCGTACTGAGTACCAATCACTTGCTCCCATGACCACTTCAAGTTTCCTGGATCTACCCACAGATAAAAACATATACGACTTACCGACATCCAATGGCGTAGTTTGAGGGTGCTGCTACATGAATCCCAGCAAATTTTGACTACTCTACAGTAAAGTTTCCCATGTACTATGTATGTATTGTACATATGTATGTATGTACATACATATGTACATATATATTTACTATGCCAATTTTTTTGTACTTACATTTTTTTATTATTTCTTTAATATTTTAATGTATACAAATATTTAATTAAACTTTAATTAATGCATAACATAGCAGTTAAAAATTTGCTTTCTTAAATAAATTGAAATGGATGTTTATATGTACATATGTATAAATATGTATGCAGTATGTCTGTAATTAATTGAAGTGAAATTTCTGCAGCAAACTAAACAAATCTATAGTTTACCGACATGCATATGTAGTAAAATTAACTTAAATATGTTTTGGACAAGTGTAAATACTAAACTAAACATACATATTAAAGTCAGATTTCTCAGCATTTATGTATCTATATTTAATGAAATGCAAAGGTAATCGCATGTATTAAGTTTTCTGTTTTTTTTTTGTTTTTTTTTTTTGTATAGTTTTAATGGTTTAATTAATCTTAAAAGTTTGCCGAGTCATGCTTTTTTTTATAAGTTTTAAGTTTTTCTATTTTATCACTCACGTCTATTTATTCATTTGGTGCTATGCATTAGTGTTTTCATTCAGCTTCATTTTTTTTTTTTTTTTTTGGTTTTAACTATTTTACATTTATAAAATTATGTGTGGCTAATTTATTTAAGTTTTTTATATTTAAAGAACACAATTTGTTTTTCATTTACAATGCATAGTACTTCCAGTTCGTATAATTATTATTTATTTATTAAATTTAAGTTTCTTATACTACTCGTATTTGCATATTTTATGCTTTATTATACCACGTTTAGAGGAAATTTAATTTTTACACAAAGAAGAACCAACATATAGTTGGAAAATGGTGAAATATCTCAAATTATTAAATTACTTTTTTAAATTTTTGTTTCTAAGTTCTTTATTATTGAAATTCTTCTTCAGAGGATTTTCTGAAATGCAACGGTACGATCGGGTTCAAATCGCTAAAAACAAAACTTGATTTTCTCGGCACACGATCGCAACTCATAAACTTCGTTAAAATCAATAGTGCATACAATTTGATTACAGGAAAACGCTAAATTTTGCTTGGCGCCACTTTACAAAAATCTTCAAACCGCAGTTAACAAAAGTTGGTTTACTTTAAATTTGCTTTACAATACCTACCATTTTTTTATATTTTTTTTATGTGTAACATTTTCGTTATAGATATTTAATTTTTCCTGTTGATTTACCCATTCAATGAAAAACATTCAAAATCGTTTTTCGTATAACTATGAATGTGGATATTTCATATTTATCAAGACGTTGTACATATGTGTAATTTAATATCCGTTATGTATGTCACACTTTAAACTTTTTATTCTACACAATTTTTTTGCAACTCCCTTTTTACATACATATATTTTCCTGTAATTTCAATTTATTAGGTTTACAATATTAATTCTGCTTTAACAACCGATTTTGTTTTTACAAATGTTTTTAACTACAGTATACAGATTAAATAAGTATATTTTATTCTTATTTACATTAGGCTTCAACTCAACATTTGCAATATAAGGTTGCACTGTCAGTCAGTGAATTTTTTACGGCTTCTCAGCCGACACCGTCTGCTTACATATGTATATCGAGATACAGTAGTTTTTACTTTTCCCTATATATTTTTTTCTTCTTTTTTTGTGGTTTTACTATACATGATTTGAATTCGATTAATTACTATTCTTAACGTCTTAACTATTAAATTACGTGAATTACTATTGTTAGGACTTTCGCTAATACATATTATTTTATTATTTTGCCGTAATTCCGTTATATTTTTTTATTTTTATTTTTAGTATTCAAGCCTTGATTATTATACACATTTTTAACTAAATTATTTGCAAGGTTATAAGAAATTGGGGTGCGGCCTTTTTAGTCTCGTGTTCGGCATTCTGTTTGTTGTTGTTGCATTGAACTATACACTCGTATTTGAAATTGTTTTTGCTGTTGAATTTATGCACGTTGCTTATTACCTAAACAACTATTAGTCGATGAATTACTACTAAAATCAATTCATTGTTGTAATTATTTACGTAATTATTTTCCATAACAATTTTGTATACAATTCCAATCTGCAAAACAAGAGAGAAAAGATGGAAAAGGAAACTAGATCAACATAGTTCAAACAAGACATCATACTTAATTATGATGAATGTTCAAAGCTGAAATCATATGTTTGATTTGTTAAAAAAAAAACCTGATACGGGATTTCACTATTTATTTCCCACGAAGTGTATGGAGAGATACTGAAAACGAGAGTAATTTATGATACGATTGATAGTTGTTTGAAATCAGCGTGTATACCAATTATAAATGTTGGTGTTTCGACGTTTGAGGAGAGGTATCATTATCGAACGCGAATGGTCAAATGACTTTAAATGTGAAGTTATTAGTTGTCATGAAGAATGAGAGAGAAGAACCAAAGAAGAGCTGGGATGTCCGGTTTGGCTGTCAAATGGTACCAGCGATATCTGAAGCAGGGAAAACCTCCCGAAACCGCGCGAGATGGCCGAGACCGCACCCGCGAAAGAGCAGAGTAGCGGGGGAAAAGGTACCCGCGCTCGGTGCAAAGCGGGGAACCCCACATGGAAGACATAAGAGAGCAACCTGCACGCGCGACCAAGCGGAGTAGCGGATGTATCACCTCGCAGCCCCCATGCTCCAAAAGGCGGCAGGCACACCAACCTTCCTCTACCTACATCAGTCTCGGCAGGCCGGCAGGAATCGGGCGAATGGGATATTTTCATCCAAGGCTTCTCCTTGTGGACTGCAAGGACGAAGCGACCATGGCTTGTGGAGTCTGGCTAAAACTCGAGACCTGGAAGAGACCCAAGCTATGCACCAAGAGGGGGCGACGAAATATCCCGAACCCATACGGTGATGGTCTTCCTTCTGAGGAGTGTTGATAGATCCCTCGACCACGCGATTGGGCTACTTAAAGCTCAGAAGGAGGAAAGCCATAGGCGTGGCGGGTTATGGGCAGCAGTACCGAGAACTCCGGGGTTAGGGTAATACTCGGTGTAGACGAGGAACCCAACAGCAGGATGACGAGAGATGGGTTCCGACTAAATTATAGGTTCAGTTTATGGGGCGCCCAAAAGCTGAGGGCGAAGAATAGCCAGTGGCAAAAGATGTGCAGAGCGCGGAGGGCTCAACACCTAATCCACCTCCATCTACGGCACCGGTTGCATCGGCCATCTCTCCCTCTGGTTACTGCGCCACCGGAGGTAATCCAACAACAGAGATTACCACGCAGGAACTTGTCGAAGGTCTCGACTTGGGCGGCCTCGGCTGCTATTGCGAAGAGATTTGCTCCGGAAGATCTGGGCGTAATACTGAGTGATATCGGGCCAAATAAGGAGCTTAAAGGAGACAAATAATAAGGTAATATGGGATCTCTCATCGTTATTTTTGATAACGAACAAATTTTTCAACAGTTAACATTTAATGTTCCACTCGCAACATTTTTATTTGTGATGGCAATGGCAGACGCATCAGAAATAAACAAATTAAACCTTGGGAAAGGAAATTATAAAATATAAAGAATAACTAATAATCAAAATAAACTATGTATTGTACTTTTTTTTAATTAATAAATGAAGTGCACACTTTCTGTTTTTTTCTTGTTTCTTATTATTTAAAAATAGTTTTAACCAAGAGTATGTTGCCAGAAAAGGCAGAAAGTGCAGAAAATAAAAAAATAAACTTTTTAAAAAATTCAATTATTAAAAAATCTGTACTCTTCGATTTTTTGAGAAAGAAAATTTTTTCACAATGCAAAAATGCCAACTTAACCGTGTACTTTCGAGGCAAAAAAAAATAGCTTTTTTTTTCATTTTTTGGGAAAGAAAATTTTGATAATGAAAAAACAATCATTTCCTATTTTATTGTCAGTATTTTAGCCAAAATGCAGATTAAAATATATATTTTTTTAAATTTGTTCTTCTTGATTTTTTGGGGCATACCCGTTTTTTGGCTATAAATAAAGGCGCGGTGTCTCAAAGCACAGAAACACGAACAGAATTCAGTACATTTTTGTCAGCGATCGCAACGGTACATAGTAAGAAGTTTTTCTGGAAATAATTAACACTTTTAATAATTCTTGTATATTTGTTACCAACTGAATACTTCCCATCGGGTTTTTTTCGTACTAGCAAATTGTTACAAGTAAAAATTTATCCAGTAATAACTTGCAGCCTCCCGTCAAAACAATTTTCATTTTCGCTCTCTCAATTCCCCCCTCTTTGCAAGTTTCTTGCAAGTTTTTGCGTAATTCGTAACAGTTCGAACTATCATATTAATCTAGTATTATGTACATACAGTGGGGAGCACAAATAAGACGTTTTTTTTTATATCAACAATAATTTCATGAGGACCTTTTTTTTTATTAGGAAGTTATTGAAAAGGCAATAAAAAACTTAATATTTATATATTGTTCCCTAATAAAAGTCACATAGTTATAATAAAAGTCATTTGGAGGCAAGTTTCAACTTTGTGAAAATTTATTAAAAAAAATTAAAAAATTCAACCTCATTCAAATGTAAACTTTTTCAGAACTTTTAAGCACCCTAGGTTATGCAGATACGTTGCACATCTAATTTTAGTATATTATGCTAAGTTTCAAGCGGGGGGCGGGTGGTTGGGGCGGAAATTTCGGTGGATATTTGCGAATATTTTAAATTTTGTGTCTCGGAAATTTTTTTTTAATTCAACCATGCAGTTATATGGCAGAAATGTCGCAATAGCGTTAGCACAAAAAAAATATTTAAAATCAACAGATCTTATATAAAATGCATAAATTATATGGATAAAAGTGATCCAAACCGAAATTTCGAAAAATCTTAAAAAACCAACGGGAATGGATGTGGATATCTCATCCGCGTTATTGTACTAAAATTAGATGGGTTCCTTAAATGCATACCCAAAAATTTTCTAAAAACTGATAAAAAAAAAGTTGAAATTTTGAAAAAACAAAAAAATTAAAATTTGGATAAAAATATGTTGAATTTCAATACATTTTGTAAAAAGTATAAAATTTGGCGCTATATAAAATAATCATAAAAAAAAATCAGAATGTTGAAAGAAAATTACTGTGTGCTCAGTTGAGCTCACCACTGTATATTGGATGATTATCCGGGTTGTCTGCAAACCAAATTTGGAAAAGAATAACGGGAAAATGTTTCCAATATACAATGTATGTATGGATGTACATACATACAGGCATACAGTGTCGGACAAATTAATAGAGTCACGACATTTTTACAAGTTTTGGCTATTTTTCTTTTGTTTGTTTAATTATTTATAAAAATATAGATGATTTTCTAACAGAAACTATGTAGGTTCACATTTCAAACTTTGTGCAAAAATTTGCAAAATCCTGCATTTGTAGAAATAATTCTGGTATGCAGTTTTGTAGCCCATTACATTTTACTATAATAAAGTGAAATTTATTCAATTAGCTGAAAATTTTCATTTATTTTTGATAATTTTTTTTTTTGGTGTCAGTTATTTTCTCCCATACACTTGTAAAAATGTCGTGGCCCTTTTAAATTTTCCGACATTGTACATACAACATTTCACCATGACGGAAACCCCCAAAACAACAACTAGTAGCACTTTTTACTTAAACTCGCTTTTGACCGCTTCGATGGTAAAAAAAAAAAAGATTAATTTTCAATTCGTATTAATTCATCTAAATCACACTACACACCGTTTAACAAATAATTGCAACAACAACAAATGCATTGCAAAAACGCACCTGGCGTTTCTAGTCATGCAATTCATTCGGCCAAGAACACTGCCGCAACCGCAGCAAAATTTCAAAAGCATCGCAATCTGCAATAGCCAACAAATGAACGTCAATTTGTGATGAGATCAGTCGCTTTTTTGGCCATTACGGTACCACCGTTGCTAGGCAAAGCTGTTGTTGCGCCCACTGTCACAGTTGTTGCAATCGCATGTGGATTGAGTGCGGACAATGCGGCAGTAGACACAGAAATGGGATTAGCAGTTGTGCTGGCACCCAAAGCCAACGTATGGCCGCTAACAGTCAAACTGCGTGCAAAAGTGGGCGGCGGTAGTAGGGCACATGAACCAAATGTATGTTTCGGCACACTTGCCTGTGAGAGAAACAAAGTGGGTGCAAGCGCTGCGGCAGCGCCATTCAAATTACCACCACCAATGCCAGCTGGTACGCTCGCTGCCGAAGACTTTGAAATGCCAGCTATACTTGTGGCACCACTAAGCGGATGTTGTAAATAAGCGCCGAAATTATGATGAGAGGCGGTCGATGGTGCTGTAGAGGACGTTTGTAATTGTTGTAGAAGCGTAAATGGTTTGTGCTGTAATAATGGAGGTGCTACGACAGTATTTGATGCTACTGCTGATGCTGATGCTGATGCTGTTGCAGTTGCAGTTGCAGAGGCTGCTGTTGTTTCAGCAGATAATGCAGAGGCTGCTGTTTTGGCATTTTGTTCTAAGCGCTCATGTCCTCCATGCAACGGAAATGGCGTCGAAACGGATGCGGTAGAACAGGCTGAAGCGAAGGTTGAATTTGATGCTGAACATGCGCTCAGATTTGAATTTGAGTTAGATTGCGGTGAAACGGCTGTCTCAGTAGGCGCTGTTGAAGAAACAGATAGTGAAGCGTTTGAAGCGTTCGCACGTGTGCTGATGCTTGTATTGGCGCTTACACTAGAATTTGTTGTTATTGGTGTTACTGCGGCCGAAAGATTGGTGTTGATAGCGTTGGATATAACCTCTTCGCCACCGGTTTCGTTTTCGTTATTACACTCGGCGCTACTACCACTTGTATTAAAACTTGTATTATTAAGGCTGGCATTCGCACTAAGCGCTGGAATGTCAATGGTGTGCGTCTCATTCCCAAATATTAAACGTAGTCGTTTTTTTTGCGGCGTATGAATACCACAACCACCGTTTTCTGTCGTGGCGTTTGGACTGGACTGCGCAGCGGGTGCACCTGGTGGTGTTGCAGCCACGCTTGCTGTCGTATGGGATAAATCTTCCGAAAAAGCCGCCTCTCCACTAAACCGATGATGCCGATGACGACTACGATGTCTATGGTGATGATGGTGTTCCTTAGCTTTATGACGCTTTTTGCGTTTCAGCGGAATACTGTCATATTCAACACCATTTTCCGAAATACCTTCCATGCGTAAGATCTCATATTCGACTGGTTCGGTTGAATGAGATGAAGCGCGACTAAACGAACCATTGAAGCTGCTGCTCTCATCGCTCAAGCTGGTGCCCGATTCAATAACTTCATCAAGTATAGGTGACCGTTTCATTCGCAGCGTTAGCTTCAATCGTCGCTCCGGCGTCTTTAGCAAAGTTTCAATGGCAGTGACAGGAAGCGTAGGTGCACAGTCTCGATTGACTGTTTCAGCTTTTACACCACCCGAACTATTATCGAATGGACCAGTTCCGTTACAACTACTGCTATCTACATTCTGCGATGGTCGTCTCTTACGCGTTCCAATCGCACTTGTTGGTATTATCATTGAGTCCGATTTAAACGCACCACCACGTTGTTGTTGAGTTCGTCGAGTTAAACGTTGCATTTGAGATTGAGAGGAATCCTTTGAACAAAAAGACTCAGTCAATTGTTGTTGTTGTTGTTGATGTTGTTGTTGTGGTTCATATGTACCGGCTAGTGAGGATTCTTCAAATGACCCCATTAAGTTCTTACGATAACTCGGACTAATACTATTTATATTATGAACACCACCGACTGTGCTGCTAACGTCAACACATTCGCCATCGACGTTTGTTTGTAAGTTCGCATGTTCTTGCATTGGTGCTGTTGTTGGCAATCTAACACCCATTCCACAACCCACAAACTGATTGGAATCATTTCCACTACTACTACTACAATTACTACTAAAAATACTACTCAAACTACCACTATCATTACATCTATTGTTACTTTTATAATTATTACGATTCGTTTGGTTATCAGTGGCAGTTGATTTCGCTTCCACGTCAGAGTTTGATGCGACTGCATTAATATGATGAGCTGCCGTTTGATGCTGCTGATAATGATGATTCCGTAAAACGCGTCCGCCGGCGTTCGTACTCAAAGACGTAGGCAGGCGATTGAGTCCATTGCGCGTGCGTGTTATTTTTTCATGTCGCTGCAAATCGTTTGTTTTTGTTATAGCCACTGAAAGCGTACATTTTTCGTGCTCGTTCTCAGGTGCAGCTATTGCATCGGCTCCTGCTACATCAATATGTTTATGATGTTCCAGGTCATTTTCCACTTCTTCATCCATTGCATTCTCAGATTGTTCGCATTGGTTGACGTCGTTTACATCTTCCAAACGGGACTCTGTAGCAGCACGAGTTTGTCTGCCACTACTGCGAGTTGCGTATGCGCTTGATTTGTAGCTAGCGTTCATTTTTTGTGTACCATTACCAGTCCCCTTTCTCACAGACCGACGTGAAACACATGTGACAGCACTTGACTTTGGTTCGGCAGCTGTACTTATTGCTTGTGATTTGACAGAACCTGTACCAATGCTACTACGTGCCACTGTCGTGGTGGCGCTGCTAAGGAGTTCGTCTGCAGAACCAGAAGAAATTGTACTGCTTGTGCTGTTAACCCGTGCTGATTTCCGTAGAGATTCTCGTCCCACATTGAAACCATTTCCGCCACCTTTGCTTGTTGCAATCACATCTGTCCTTGGTTTTCCATTCACATCTGGATGGATTGCATGATGGTGGTGGGTGGTTTGATGATGGTGATGACTTTGATACGTATTAGCCATTATCATTTCGGCATCGTATTTAGTCATTCCCTTTTGGCGAAGTTCCTTCATAGTTAGTGGCGTAACGACAACAGTGGGCTGTTGTTTTTTCATGTTCTCTATATTGACGCCATCGATGCCTACGGTGGTTTCAGCATCTCCTTTCTTAATCGGAATATCCGCAGAGCATTCAGTCAATGTCATTGTGCTGCTGGTACAAGTGTTGTTTTCTACATGGGTTGAATTC